>JANZLQ010000092.1:21482720-21501641 GCA_026212715.1 Elanus axillaris
GTTATCACAGAGGCGTTACCACTATCGCTGATTGGCTCAGCCTTGGCTGGCGGCGGGTCCATCTTAGAACCGGCTGGCACTGGCTCTATTGGACAAAGGGGAAGCTTCCAGCAGCTTCTTACAGAAGCCACCCCTGTAACCCCCCCACTACCAAAACCTTGCCACAGAAACCCAATACATGTGTAAACTGGCTTAACTCTTTTGACTTCAGTATAACTATTGATGTATTTGAGGTTCACTCTTTGTTGTTTCAAAAGCAACAGTCTCTGGAATTTTCCCCATAACCTTCCTCCCCAACATGCTATTACACAAATATTGCACAATCCCAGTGATCTTCAATGAGTTTCATGCATTTTATTTAAGCATGTTTATGACAGCTTCTCCTGGTTTGGAAAGATGGTTGGTGATAACGTACATTCCAGTAAAAGTCGACACAAACAAACAAGTGATTCTGCAACAAGTCCTACTCAAAAATACACGGTAAAAAATACAAAGCCTATGATACAGTGTCTTTTCCTTTGGCAGTAATTGTTCTTCTCTTTGTATTATCTTACACAACATGACCACACCACCCGCTGTTCTGACTTTTGTAAAAACAAAACTCTTCATCCATGAGCCAAGAGGAACCAGAGTGATTCTAAATTATATAACTTGTAGAGGAAATGACTTGTTCGTTTGGGCTACATACTACTGAATGAGCTTCTCTTCATCTGCAGCATGACATTGATCAACTCTACAAAATTTCTATTACCCACAGGTGTCCTCAGGGCTGTTGGTGGAAGGCAAAATGCCAAATATGGATGCTGATGGGTTCAAGTGCATGCTGGTGGACTCTGCTGAGTTGTTAGTCTCCAGGACATTGCCCTGGTAGGCACAGGCGTAGGATTTCACAGCAGAAAACTAGGGGACACTCTCCTGGCATCTTTACTGCCTTAAAATAAGCTCTCTGGCCTTCAGTCAGCTACGTGGTGCTGCCAACCTAAAAATCACATCCCAGCTGTATGCAAACGAAGCAGAATTACAGCAAAACTGCAGTGCTTGGTCTTCCTAGTGTTTTAACTTAGGACAGATGTGTGTGTTAGTTGATTAACGCATCCTTTAAAAAAAAAATTATTGCTTTTTATTTTAGCAGTTAAAAACATCTCGGTTCCCAGGGGTTTTGCTGGAAAATTCTCCCCCACACACTGTCTTATCACACATCCTCCCTCATTCTCACTTTGCATCCACCGTGGAATGACAGTTTCCCAAAGGGGAATTCACCTTAGCGGCTGCCAAGTTGTTTATTTCACTGGGTCCCTAACACCCTCCAATTCCCTTGCAGACAACTGGAGGGTTTAATTTGTGATGTGTCTCTGGTGAGCTCTGTCCTGCCATTGTAGGGGACAGAGCATGTAATCTAATAGGTGGTTTGTTTGCTTTCCTCTCAGAGTGCTATAGTCATGTTTCTGTTGGAATGTATTCTCAGTTTTTGAGGATAGCAAAGTTAAAAAATCACTGGAAGTGAAAATAAAAATAGAGAAGGAAAGTAGGTGAGATACCACTGCAAGCTTGTCTTGTGCTTTGTGGATTTTTTTTTAATAGCAAAAAAAAAAGTGACATCAGCTCTGCTACAGGCATGAATTAAAGATGAGAACTTAATAAAACTTGTTGGAGGGGAGAGGAAGGAAAGTAGAGCTAAAGCAACGATGTCTTTATTTTTAAGCAGACAGCACCACCTCTGCCTCAGCTCTTTGAGATGGTGATGGAGAATAACAAAAGCAGTATCCGAAGTCTGTGAATCAAAAGTGCCCTCTGCTGGGAAAATCCTGCATGAAGGAGCGTTTCCAGTTGATACCCAAAAGCTTAATTAGCGTCTTTTACTGGGGAAGAGGCTGGATATAATCCAGGATGCTCTCGGCAGTTGCTTTTGCCATTACATGCCCAGTAGGGATTGCAGTCTGAACATGTCACTGGCTGTTGGTGGAGCCTGTGGTTTCATTAGGGTTTGACATCACGTGTGCGTGGTTGCTCAGTCACTGGTCTGTTCATTATGAACAGAAAACATGAATTTGCATTTGCAATATTGCCACATGAAAGATAAGAATCTGGGTGCGAATACTGTGCAGATAACATCACTCTTGGCAAAGAAACAAGTGATAAAAAGGGGTTGGAGCTAGGAAGAAGCCTTCAGTAGCCCTGATTTAACTCTTGTTTGTTTTACGTGAGCAGTGTTGATGAAACATGCAGTGTCAATGCCAAGCTACATGCTCCTCTAGTGACCTCTTGTTCTTCCAAGGCTGTAGACTTCGAGCACAGGCACTACCTGAGTCTGAACCTGCAGGTGATTTGGTTGCTACAGCAGGGAATGTTCATGTCATCTCTGCCAATCAATCCAGTGGTTCTTGTTTCTACATCTTCCTTCATCTCTTATATAGGACTGTATAGAGTGGGCTTCAAGGGTGGAGAATGAAGGGCTGTGGGGAGTATATTGGTGTGAGTGACCATAAAGCATGTCAAGAGGTAAGTGCTCAGATGTTTCCTGTAGGCATCATGGGGCTTTGTGGGTGGCCAGCCTCCCTGCCAGCATGGCTCTTGCAAAGTTGCTTGCAACCTGGACCTCCTTCAAATTTAGGAAGAGTCCAGGCTCCATCTGCATGCAGGTCCCATGGCACAAACCCATTACTCTGCAAAAGGAACTATTTGGATGCAGAAATATGGCTTTCGCCAGTTAGGTACTTGCCGTAAGTTCAGCTGCTGGCCTTCGCCTGCTAAATGTTGCTGTTCTGGTCCCTGATTCCAGTGCCTCTGAGGACTACATAGAAGCAGAAGCAAGAAAAATCAACAAAGAACAATAAAAATGCAACTTAAAATATCAACTTAAGTGTATAAGGTTTCAGCTGTTTAGTACTTTGTTCTGAGCATCTTCAGCAATTTCAGTGACAAGAGCTGTTTGTTATATAATTAAAATAATTTATCTTCACATCTGGAGCAAAAAGGAATTGATCTATCTTGTTATTTGTCATCACAAAAGACTGTTTTAGAAGATGAATAGCCAGAGATATAAAAATAGCAGCAATCAGAGCGAATAGATAAACTGAACTTAAAAATATGGTTGGTACTAGTATGCTATTTGTGCCCCTTGGGAAGAGAAGCTGCTGTATGATGCATCATGTTGATGTTACATAGCAGCAAGGAGTGATACTGATGAATTCTGAAGGAAGAGCTGGCCAGGAAAGGAGGGAAATAATCCTAGTGGCTATGAAACAAGCTTGAAATCCTCGGGGATTTGTAACGGAAGCCTTTTTCCTCAAAGGAGCTGTAGAGCTAGTGTCCCAGGTTTCGCTGTGCTGGCAATGGTTGACTTTGGCAGGCAGGAGTTTTTCCTCTAATTGTCCTTGAGAAGCCTTTGATTGTTCTGCCTGTGTTCGTGGGTGGGAAGGCAGCTTTATTTAAGGAGGAATAAATATTTATTCTCTTAGAGCGCTTGCCACAGCTGCTGCTTTGCAAAAGGATGGTGGTTTCAGTTAGGAGCGAGTCATGCAAACTCTGTGCTTTTATGAATTTGCACCTGCTGAGCTGTGGTTTGGGTTTGAATGAATCTAAAATCTCAGAGGTAAAGTTCACCAAAAGTGGTAAGTTTTTACTATCTAAACCCAGTGAATTATTCATTCCTTTCTCCCAGTACCATTAAATTGCCACCTAAAGCTCCTGCCTGCACTCTGAGTGGATTTCTTAGTAAATCTGGCTGACATTTCAGGTGTGCAGCAATCATTTGACCTGTTTTCAGATGTGATTTCAGAAGAATTGCAGAGCTAAGTCTTGACATCCATAATATCCATGAATTCAGACATAAGGGTTTCTGATGCCTAATTCAAATAATTTATTGACAGGATGATTTGTCTGTTGCTATTTAGAGCTAGAAATATAGTTTTGAACTATGTGAAATGCCTCTGTTTGGTGTAGAGAGCTGTTACCTCTGAAACCTACTGATGGTTAAATGTCATATTAACTGTTAGAGTGCATGATGTGCTTGGTGAGATGGTAGACTTGAGCCAAATGAGGACTGTGTAGGAAGTATTTACATTTTACATATACTCTTAATGGCATTTGGTTTCTTAGTTAGTGGATGTTTGTTGGCTGTGATTGCTAGTTGTATTGGCACTTAATGCTGTCGATGACTTTCGGTCCAGAAATTAATGAAGTGTCGTTTTAGGAGTTGTAGGAATAGAGGAATGTACTGCAGACAAAACATGAGTTTAAATGCTATGAATGCACGATTTCTGTAATTGGTTTCCTTCAGAAGTAGGGAATTTAAGTTACCTTTTAATAGCTAGTTTTTAATCCACTCCAGTTTCTTCCTGCCTCTCTATGTATGCTTCCCAGGGTGTTTTTTACTTCTAACATAGAACTTATGGATTCAAGGCACCCCTTCCAGGTAGTGAATGTGAATGAGAAAAGTGAAGTTTAAAAAAAAGGAAAAGCCCCATATTGTAATATTGTAATGCTTATTTCTAAGTAATATTTGGTGCATTCAGCAGGAAGAGTGACGGTAATATTTTCAGAGGGATTTGGTACTCAGTTCAGAGCCAGGATATGGTAATCTTATAATGGAGAGGCTTACGTTAGGCTACTGAAAAAAGGCACCTGCTGATGAAAGCCTCTCCAGCATGGTGTCCCGAGACCACACATGCTTTTTCTCTTCCCTGGTGGAAACTTTCTGGATAGTCCCAGTCGATGCATGCAAGATAGATGAGTCATGTCCTCCTCGAAAAGGGAAAAACACGGCATATGGCAGTGCCCGAGGGGCAATCCCAGCCTCATGTCCCAGTTCTTGTCCATCCCAGCAAAAAGCAGAGCTTTAGCAGCTTAGTGCCTTCAATTGTAGGTTAATGGGGCATGTGCTTGTGTGGCTGGCCTTGCATCAGGAGAGAGCAAAGCAAAGATGGAGAGGAACAGCTTCCTACAAACAGTGTCAGGGGATGCTGATGTGTCTGTACCATAACAGAATTTGGTTTCTTACTGCACACCGGACCGAGTTCCCTGGAAAAGGTACAGGGAGTGCTTTTAATCGCAGCACAGGCATCAAAGTGGAGATCTGCACCCAGTGATGGGAACATGCACAATTGAAAGGTTTTTTTTAAAAAAAAGAATTTGTTTCCTGCAGTCTTCTCATCTGGAAAAGAAGCACATTGCTTTCTGAACACCTTAGTGAAAGGGCATACATTTCAAGGGATTGATCCATTTGTTCAGAGTACGTGTTTAGTTGACAAATCAAAGGAAACCCAGCTGAGAGAACTGCCTTGCAATCTCAGCATGGGTCTGATGTGTGAAGTGAGATCTGTAAAATGACTCCTCTTGTTAATTTGTCTCATTAGCAAGATGGGGGGCTGTACGTGATGCAGAGTGTTCCCTTTCTGTTGTTCCCCAGGTTGGTGATTTCAAATATAAGAAACAAAATACCCTCTGCATAAACAGTCCTGAAGGCAGTTGTTTCACTTGCATTTCTCATCTTTGCACCTAACTCCCATATTTCTGCATGGAAAAACAACTGCTTGTCTCTTTGCGTAGAAAGTAACAGATCACAAAGCAACACTTTGTTGCTCTTTTGTCAGTGTTTCAGCATGGGATTCCTCCACAGAGTTAGTTTAATGTTTTAAACCCCCTAAAAGCTAAAGCAGGATGTGTTGCTGTCTCTGCCCCTCACCAGGGAAATGACGGCAGCCTGCACCTTGGGCTGTGTGCTTGCTGAGGCCAAACTTTATTGTCTCTTCCTTCCAATGCTTTTCTTCTTTCCAGGTTGTGATTAAATGAGAAATGAGGCCATCCTGGTGAAAAGGAATGCCATGTACTCTTGGTGTCTCTGGTTTGTTTGTCTTTTAAAAAACACTATTGACGTTTTTTCATATTTCACTGGTACTTTTAAAAGGAAAATAAAAATTCATGCAGTGGTCTTCAGTATTGTGATCATGATTATTTTCAAAGAGTTTTTTCTAATAAGAGTTCCTGCTGTGTACATGGAGTTTAACAGTGTTTGGTCATTAAAAATAAACCTTAAGAGGAAGTTAAATTTTAGGAATTTCCTCTTCTGGTGAAATAACAGGTTTTGCTTGTGATAGAGCATTGCAAATACCAGTGCTTTCCTGTTCCTCCTCAGGAGCTGTCATCACACGACACGTACATTGGTCTTCAGCAAAACATGCAGATGCGTAGGCAGAGAGAAGGGAGACTGACATGTTTGGTTGCTTTGTTTAACACTGAGACGGTGAGGTAGCATCCTGAAGTCTATGGTGAAGATCTTTTTGGTTTGGGCATTCAAAAATGAGCAGAACAGAGGCCTTGCAAAATGCACCATAGGTCTCCTACTAAGCTGCACATCTATTTGCAGACACGCCGCTCTGTCTCTGTTGGCACTCCTGACCCTCTCTCTGCCTCATGTCTTCCCATTGCCCTAAGTCAATATCTACTGGTCATAGCTCTGCTCCCTGGCTTCTCCTTTCTCGAGCATACTGCCCTTTGAGAAATGAAGTGTCTGATGAACATCAGAGGCATGCCATCAACTAATCTGGATGAAGCCCCATCATCCAAACAGTGTCAGTGGAATAGGAGTTTGTGTGAGTGCCCTGGAGTTGTCATGTGTATAGAAAGCCTCATGTTTTGGAGGAATGGTGGTCATTTACCAGAAGAATCCTGGAAAGTTAAATGACGAAAGCAGCAAATATAACACTGAGTTTAAGCATGTTTGAGTGTGAAACCAATTAAGAAACTTATCTCAAGTTGGTTTCTAAGCATAACCTGAGCAACAAAGTGTTCCTGGAGTACCATTTTACCTATTGATATTCTATATTGGTGAGCATCCCCTGCTTATTGACCTTGCGTTGCTCTAGGTCCTTGTTTGCTGTTGAATGTGGAGTGCTGGTGAGATCCAGTCCACTTGGTGATTTGGTCTCCTGCTGGTTGAACTGGTATTTGCAAACATTCGAGGAGCAGAGGAGAAGCAGCGTTGTGATTTGCAGAGCATTTCCCTCTGGAGGGGAAAGCTGCTGCCTTGGACTTGTAGAACACTGGTGAAGTGCTTAAGCACACTTTCTTGGGCAGGATCCTTGCTGTCAGGGCACAGATAAAACAAGATGCTTAAACCCTTGTAAAGCTGCTGATTATTGAACAGAAACCTGAGCTCAAGGAAGCTATTAGTATGCTAAACTAGACTTGTTCCCTCACTTAATTTTAATGTGAATAACTTTATTTTAAATTGATGCTGGGAAGAATTTGGAAAAGCTTTCAGAGAGAGGTTTTTTCCTTGCTGTTAGAATAACCTCATTTCAGGCTCTGCCATGAGACTTCATATGGCAGCTCCTCTTCGTTGGAAGGTTGCCCCAGGTGACTTATGGTTCATGCACTCTTGTAAGTGCTGTTAATTTGTGAGGTTTCAGTGGTTAGACTGAGCTGCTAAGTGGGCTCTGAGCAGATAATAAGGTCAAGCAGGGAAGAGAGGGAAGAGTCCTGCAGGTTCCCCCTTGGCATTTGTACCCAGGTTGCACGTTTTACGGAGATTTTGTCCTAAAAGCAAAGTTCCTATAAAGCCGTCATTTTGCAGAGGTGATTTGCAATACTTGTCCAAACCTGAAAACAAACCTAGTTGTTCATGCTCGGTGCAGTACGTGCGGTACTGCTGTTGACATCACTGCTGTCATGCTGAAATGCAAATTTGCTGGTGTTTGGTTTGGATCATTTTGTGCTGCATTAGAATGAAGAAACTACTGAAATGCTGATCATTCTTCTCTGAGGGGTTTTACTAAGTAAGTTGCACCATTAGTAAGGTGAAAAAGGATTGTGGAATAGCACTGCTTAGAACGTTTTATAAAGAAAGCAGATTAATGAAGCATAGCAGGGTGCAAAACTAGGCGTAGAAGGAACATTATTGTCATGTATGTAGTAGTTGGAAAGCCTCAAATACAGTAGTTGGAGCAGTTTGCAAACAATTGTCTTTTATATTTTACCCTAACCATCTCCCTGACTTTGATCTTATAATTATAATATGAAGATTATTACATCACTGAGGTCCCAGGTTACACAAGGAATTTTATATCATTTCTGGGATTTGATATATCCATTACATTCACTCTGAAAGTTTCAAATGCAGTCATTCAGCATATGTAAGAAGGAAGGTAGCTATGAGTATCTCATGAGAGGCCCTCTTTTTGCATCTTGATAACGGGTGCATGACCCTGCGCTCTTCAGAGTTGACAGGAGTGGAGCCTTCAGTGGATGTTAAGTCAAACCAAGAGTTTAAGGAAAGTCCCTCTATTTCTGGCAGCACACCAGCACTCCTATCGAGTGAAGCTTTTCATGTAATGCTGAATTCTTGCAGAAGTTACTCTACTGTTTAACTTTCAGGTAGTAATTTCAGTGGGACTTCTGATAGTGTATAAAGTTAAGCACTAATGTAGGATCAAAATCATCTTTAAATCTGCTCCCTGCAGGTCCAGATACAAACGGAGTATCCTGCAAAAGGGAATTGGCAGCACTGGCTCTGGTCTACAGGCAGCTGCTCATTCATAAATGAATCAGAAGTTACTTGAAGAAACTAGGTCTTGAAAGAATCTCTCTTTATTTCTGAAAGCATGATGTGATTTTAAACAGCTGTCTTATTGACCCAAGCGAGTAAAGCTTCTGTCTTTTTTTAAGAGACCGATGAGAACATGCCTATTCAGTAATACTGCAGATGGCAAATGTTTCTGTAGTATGCAAAGTCTGTTGGGTGAAGGTGACTGTGGTAGTCATAAGATATTTTCTGTAATAGCATACTATGGTTTCAAAATATGCTTTTACACTCCCTTGATACTTACTTTTTCAGTGCTTAGGGTTTCATTAACATGGTAGCGATATCTTCGGTTGGATTTAATTTGCATACAGCATACTTGCTTGAAAAGGGGTATGTGGCTGAGTCTTTTGTTGCTTTTTGGCCGATGGGTCTTTCCTCCTGAGCTGCACAGAACACCACTACCCTCAGCTGCAGCTCAGTGAATAGCAGAGAAATTCAACATTGTGCTGTTTCACTTTCTATTAACCTCTTTCAGAGGAGGGGATTTGCATTGTGGCAACCTCCTGTTCTGTAAGGGTGAGTACACATGTAGTAAATGGATCATGTTGTGACTGTGGGTCTTGCCCAAGAAATATGCTGGATGATGGTATAATTGGGTTTTTTTTCAAATAAACAACAAGTTGACACTGGGAGACAGGGCCACAGGAGTCTGTATGCCTGTATGTGGGAGCTGAGTGGGGTATAGAGAGGCTGTGGAGGTCTTGAAAGTGAAAAGAAGCTGCTCAGGTTTGCTGTGATTAAAAACAGTTGACTTGGAGTGATTGAAGGGAAGGATGCTCCACTTGGAGCAGAAGGGTAGCAGGGAGCTTTGTAGCAGCCCAACAGTGACAGGGGAGGTAAATGACACTGATGTGGGTGGCTATAGCAAAGGATGCACAGTGCAGTCCTGGGCAAGTGCTTCACCTGTGTGGAAAGAAAAGAGAGATGTTAGTACAGTGAAACAGAAAAAAAGTTCTAAAACCGTTGTGATTATGGGAACACAGCGTGGGTCTTAAGTTGAAAACAATACTCTGGTTGTGGAGAGGCTGGTGCTGGAGTTCAGTGGCAAGGAGGGGTGCAGAAGAGGGAAAAAAATTGGTTTAGCTGTGGTGAACTGGAGACAGTCGGAAGGGACAGAGATTGAGGCATCCATCTGTGCAGGGTCTCCATTGAAACATCAGCTGAATTTTGCTTGCAGGTGAAGTTACCCAGAAACCAAAGTGAAGAGGGGTTAGAAAACAGCTTTGGGATGTTAGCACTGTGTTAGCAGTGCGTGGTACTCTGAGCTACCTTTGGAGTTATCCTTTTGGGTTTACAGGGCACACAAGTCTGCAGAGGCACAATTCAGCTTCCTTGCTTACCTAGCCAAGGCACAAATGTGTCTCTTCTACCACAAGTGGTGGTTCAAGTGCCCCATTGAGCTCCGCAAGGAATGCAGCTCTCCTCTCTTCACCTGCTCTGGGAAGAGCTTGGAGAGCAACTAATCGTGTGAACCACTTATTCCTGTAAGCAAGTCCTTAGGTCTGGGCAGCTGGGCATTGTAAGAATGGTTGTACTCAGTTTTGCTCAGGAACCTGCTTAAATAGAGTGGGAAAAGTTGTTAAAAAATAATGAAGATGTAAAAATAACTCACCCATCCTGCAAAACCCTTTACTGTCAGTGTTATTTATAGGTCGTGTGTCAGAACCCCCCTTAAGGGGTGGGAGCTGATGACACTAAGCAAATTGCAGCCTATTGCAGGTGTTTTTTGTGTTTGCCTTGAACTACTGATGTCTAGAAAAAAGAGGAGGAAGCTTAGCTGTTGCCAGCTGAAGTCATAGTGCTTGTTAATACCAGGTTTGGGATATTAAAGCATGTATCACCAAAGTAAAAATGTGGCAACCTTGTTCTGTTTGCCTTGTTTGTTGGCTGTTGCTGAATATTAGTCATAGGCTACTACAGCAGTAAACTCAGAAAAGAGTTCCTCCTTCTGAAAGTATAACCACTTTCTACAACCTTCATAAGTTTTAATTAAAAAGAGCATGTAATGATTTTGGGATTGAATCCAATTTCATATGCTGTTTAAATCGAGAAATAAAATTATTTCCATCAGTTCAAGGTTTGTAACTACTGGATCATTTCCTTTTTCATCAGTTTCTGAGTTTTAAAATGGCTTATGAACTTTAGTGAAATCATTTAGAAATGGATTTCATGCAGAATAGTTAATAAATGAATAGCACGGCCATGTAGTGAAATGAGTCTTGTTTGCATCTCAAGCAGCACAAATTTAAATAAAACACAGGGCTTTCCATAACGGCATTTGTTTTTAATGTCAGCAGTGTTTTGAAACTGCCTCCAATATCCTTCATTTTTCACAGGGATATCTTTGGCAGCAAGGAGGATTTTCAGGGGCTGATTTGAGGTACATAATTGGAGCAGTAAGACTACACACACAAAGTGTCACTTAATGGATGAGGCTCATTTAATTGTAGGCTGCTCAGAAATAACCCAAGAAACACTTCACTGGTAGCTAATGCAGAGGTGTAATTAGAGTTCTACATAAGTGTAATTAGGCTGATTGCATAGAAAGAAAAAGAGTTCATAAGGTCTTCTAAATGTGTGCAGAGTCATTTTGTCTCAACTGTCTTGCCCGTAAGCTTCTGCTGTATTTGTGTTGGACTTAAATAAATAAGTACATTGCTCTTCAGCTAGCAGTTACCTGTAATCTTCCGTCCTTCCACAGTAGGTCTTTTTTGTTGTTTCTTGGTTTTTAAGTAAAGCTCGATTACAGTTGTGCCCAAGCCAGGGTGAGGCTGTACCCTGCATTCTGCTGTGGGCCTTTACAAATAGGGTGGGTGTAGAGAATTTATTTAAAAGATTAGCACTTGTATGGAAATCTCTGTAGTTGCTTTGAAATGCTTCCTGCATTAATAATGTTTATGCAGTTATCATCTTTAGGTGGAGTTGTTCCCTGGGAGTACATTGTTATATGTACTCCATATGGCACTGAGATATGAGATAGCTTCTGGTTTTACCAGCCTGTGTTTTGAGAAATGCTGTCTAGGATGTTTCTACATTTGTTTAAGTAGTGGTAAAGAAAAGGAGAATGTTTGCGGTAATCAATAGTTGTCAGTTGTGAGCATATAGAAACCCAAAGGAGATGTGGCTCTGAATTGGGAGCATTAAATACAGGACTGTTTCAAGCAATATCTAACAAGGGAAGCGATTTCTACTGTAACAAGCAAATGTGCTGCACAGGTGGGAGACACCGAGGGGATGCTATGGATTTCTTTATATCAGTATGAATCAAAAAGTGAAAAGCCTTCTAAATGCATTGCATGTTCTTTAGGTTCAGCATAACTGATGAATGGAGATAAACTAGAAATGTGGAGTGCTTATGAACTGATGTTTTAATGCAGGAAACCCACATTTTAATCAAACATGTGGGCTATGTCCCTGCTTCTGCTCCCAGCATCTCAGTGTATGGCTGGCCCAGAACCCCTCTTTGGACTAAGGGACAGAACTGTTCTTAATCTTAGCTTTGGAGAGGATGAACTAGACAGATGAATTAGTAGCTTTCTAAGTCAACTGTGGATCAGTTCATCCATACTTCCAGGTTATTTACTTTCCTATTGTGAACAAAGTTAGGGGAAGTTCCAGCATCATTTTGCTGGGTATATTCTTATGTAAGTAAATAACTTATGTGAAAGATTAGTCTTGCAAAGAAGGATCTTAAGTTTGCTAATTTACATTACTACACCAGAGTATCTCTGAATGTTTTTGTGGAGTAAAGCCCAACATATGGCTCAAAGTTGATTATAAAGTACAGATGCTTCTGTGTAGGTATCTGGCTCCATTCTTTTCCTTACTTGGTAATGACCATAACTGTTCTGTCTGACAGCTGTGCAGTGACTATACAAAATGAGATGGTGGATCCGGTCCAGCTCCCAGAGTGCCAGCATCTGCACTCATTGGCTCCATTTTTCTTTTGGCAGCCTTAACTGAGAAACTAGTGATTAATTCAGCAGAGAGAATGAAGCTGAAGTCTGACCCTTAGAAGAGCTGCTGCTAGGTCAGTGGAGAGGCACACTGGTGTATTAGGAAAGTTCACACCTTCAGGTCTCGTACCATATTTTTCTGTGTGTATATATGACTTCAGGATCCTAGAATGTCAATGCAAGAGCAGGGTCAGTTGCTCTGAAACCTCTGGATGCAGTGGTGCCCTGTATCACAACAGAGTGGCCCATGGGCTTGGTCACCTCTATTATAGGCTTTGTCTTTGCTGCAAAAACAGAAAAAGAGGGAAGAGTTCCCATAACCAAAGTTAGAGCACAAGGAGACTGGATTGGAACAAGACATGTGCAGCTTGTGGAGGCATCTGAAGCAGCAGCCAGGAAGGTGGTAACAGGAGGTACATGGTATGGAAAGGAGGGAATAGGAGAAGCAAATCTCCTATACCTTCCTGTTGTTTGTGTTGGATTATGGGCCTGTTGCTGTCTTCTGCTAGTCCAGCTTGCTCCTATGTGACCCTTAGTTCCCAGCTTTTCCCTTCTCCACTTCCATTTTAATTTCTTTTCCTGGTTACCATGGGTTGTATTGAGTAATGAAAAAGCAGGACATCATACACCTTTGATACTGGATAGTCTTCATGCCCTGTGTGCTTAAAGAACAGAGCTAGGGGCTTTACAGGCATTCAGTAAATACTCATCTCCTGTCCTGCATTGGTCACATTTCTTAAGCAGAAGATTCCTGACCAAATCCTTAACTTCGGTGATTTTCAGAGGACTTTTGGCTCCCAGTCATTTCCTCATCAAAGATAATGGGAAAGAATATAGAAGAGCACTGTCCTGAGCTGCTGTTACAGGCTGGTACTCATAGCTGTTCAGCTACCTTTAGCTGAGGCTCTTGAGCCAAATGTAGCTTATTCTATAGGTTTCTTAAGTGGTAGCATTTATTATCTGCCAGGTGCTAGTAACTTGTGTGATTACAACTGCTTGTATGTCTTTGCCCTCTAGCTCAGATGGCTCTTCTAGCCCTCAGTAAGTGAAGAAATGCCATCTGGCTGCGGCTGCAGGATGCTGGGAGATTTCCATCTTCCAAATCTTTAGAACTGGAGTCTTTTTTTACATTTTAGAAAGCCTAGGGACTCTTCCAGCTCTGTTTTCCCTGTGTTTCTTTCTGAGCTGGAGAAATGTCTCTTATCCTCTTATTTACAGCCACTTGCTCCAGGCGGGCGTTGTCAGAGAGTGTTACGTGTTAAGAGCTGACGTAGCTTCTCAGGGTTACTACCTCCCCTGTCTTCTGGTAATTCGGAGGAAAGTATCCTAGTGGTAGCTCCTTGAAATGTCTGACAGAGAACTGTTTTTCTGAAACAGATGCATATGTTATGTAGCTGATCAAAGGTACGTGTGTGTCTTTATTTCCTCAACACACAGAGCACGTAGGTCTGTTTTCAAGAGGAAAAACCCCTCATCAATGGGGACTGTGTGTCAAATGAAAAGTTATGTAATAGCAACTCAAATCTGACCAGGCTTTTGGGTTTAAGTTAATATTTATACCAAGAGGGAGAGAGAGAAATAGATTTAATTGCTATCATCGTGCAGAGCTAAAGGTAGCAGTGAGTCAGCTGGGGGAGCAGCAGTATTTGAGCAGGTCGATTCTCATCTCTCTAGCTGCTCTGCAGCTGCATTAAAAATGTTTTTTGTAAAATATCTATTCTCACTCTAATGAGGTAATGTACTCATCCCTCCGTATATCTAAAGCTGCCATAATAACAGATAGTGTAACTTCATGAAGCAGATGCAATAAGATAAACGGGGAAATTGCTCAGGACATAGGGGTTAAGGGTGAGCTCCGTGAGTGGGAAGTGTTTGTGCTCTTCACTGTGCTTTTGTATATGTAATGGAGGCTGCACACCGCCTTCACAGGTTGTTTTTCCCCATCCACCCTCCAGTGGGGAAAACCAGGATATTATTTTCCCTTGAGAAATATCAAGTGTTTGAGGCCTCACCCATGTCCTCATGGTAGAGGCTCTTGGTCGCACAGCCTGTGGAGGAACTGGATGATGAGCTTCCAAGAACATGCTTGAAATACAGCTCATGCAGTCCTGAGTGGAAAGTATCTCTGGCTCTGCTTTCAGGCTTCTGTGGCCTGAGGATTAAAGCTGGCTGGGAGAATGACAAATCTGTTTTGTTGCAGCTTCTGAGATTTCAAAGTTTGTTTTGGTTCAATGTTGCAACAAAAGGAAAAGCTTTTGAATGTTGTTTGCAACATGAGCATGTGTTGAAACACCTCCTTCTGGACAGCACCAGTGAGGATCAGCCAAGTAGCTATCAGGAGGTAAAATGGCTGAAGACAGCTCTTTGTTAGAAGGGAAGAGAATGTGCAAGTATGGATTGGATTTTATTTGCCTGGCCTTTTTCTTTAACATAGCACACTTGTCATCATAGAAAATAACATTCTTGCTTCGTTTGCCAAAAATAGCCGCCTAACAGCCACCTCCAGAAAGGGTTTGCTCCTTAATGCTATATGGGGTGCATTTATTGCATATACTTTTGCAATAAGATTTTATACAGGCTCTGAGCTGGCACTGCTGCAAAGAAGCACTCCTGCCTCTTTCCAGCTGGCTTTCTTCCTAATGCCTTCTGCTCCCTTGTGGCAGGACAACTGTGAGTTAGTATCATAGTGAACTGGGGTTTTTGTTGTTTTGTTTTCAGGTTTGGGTTGTTTTTTGGGTTTGTTTGTGGGTTTTTTTTTTCCATTTTGGGGGCAGTTTGTTTTTAGCCATACCTGTTTCCTGATGTGCGCCATCACTTCTGCTGGGGTCCAGGAGCACCAGTGACCTGGAGGAGGAAGGTTCCACACTTCTGGCCACTGTATTGGCTTGTATGGCATTGAAGTAGATGTGAAATTACGTCCCTAAGGTTGCAGCACACACCAATATTTTATACTCATTAACCTCTTGAAGTTGAGAGATTATTGATATGAATAAATCTTGGCAGGAGAGAGGATTTAGAGGAGAGAAGGATAAATTATATTTAATTGAAAAAACAGATATATTCAGCCAGCAAGCCTCAGTATTCTGATTGGAGCTGTCTTAGCCAACTGTAACAGTTTACGAGAGCTGAAACAATCGTAGGCTGTGGTGTGTGATTGCAGGTTTGTGATAGGAGGATTTAGTTGGACAATACTCTTCTACTGTTTGTGGACAAAATCGCCTGCAATTTTAAGAGCACATTAAAGAGTTTTTCGTGTTCAGGCAGTACAAGCTATGACAAATCATGACTTCTTCAATTAAAAGCAATAGTGAAGCAAGCTAAAGAAAAGATTTAACAGCAGGTGGGTGGTCTAGCTGGTAAATTGATTTTCTTTGGGGACAGGTGAGTGAGCCTGACAGTACCTCCATCATTAAATAACTTCTGTGATGAGAGACACGACCAGCTTTATTAATGTGACTATTCTTGTAGACTTCTAACATAAATCAGTGCCTGCCAGAAAACGCATAATTGGTTAGAGGGATGTCAAAGCAATATATTAGAAAGCAGTTTACTGATCTTTGCCAAGTGGCTTAAAAACTGTGTTGACTGTAGAGGAGTAGTAAGAGTTCATACTCTCCTTTCAGAGTAAAATCAAAGTAAAGTTTACATGGGTTGAACAAAAAAAATATCTATAGGATTAACATCTTCCCTGCGTTGGTGCTACTGTAGCTTGACTGCATGATCAAAAACAAGACTGTATGTATTGTTTTAGTGGCACAACTGAACAAAGTCCTGGGTACTTCACATTTGCCAATTGTTTTCAATTGTGGAAGGATTGCAAAGTGACTGGGATATTGTGAATCAAGCTGTTTAATATTACACTAGAAGTGATAAGATATGAGACTGAAAAGTCCCTGAGTCTTTACCTTCCTTATCTCTTATCACTCTCCTTAATAGTTATAGTTTTAGATTAAATAACCTCTCATATCATAAAATAATTTAGAGTTTATTGGTGCATGATACAATTTTGCTTCCTATTGTCATTTATTGAGCTTTCAAAAATGTCAAAGGTCAGTCTTTTTTTTTTGTTCCTTTTAGCAAGTGCTTGTCAGTTCACAAATAACAATGTGGCTACTTAAAAGATACCTATTTCCACTTTCCCCATCAAGGTTTATGAGAGAATAAACCAGAGGAGAGGACTTGAAATCTAAGAGGCAGAATTAGAAGCCAGAGACACTTCATTCAGATTGCTGTGGCTTTAGGACTTCATTCCTCACCTTAGTTTCCTCCTCTGCAAACAGGAAAGAAGACTCAACCACGTAGTTTCCTTACTGTGCCTTTAACTACTAGTTAAACATTTTTAAAGATTTAGGGGATGGTAAGTCCTCAGTGTTAATAATTAACCTGTCTCTATAACTACTGTCCTGTACTGTAGCTTTCACTTCTCATGATTTTTACATTTTTCTTTCATTGTTACTCTTTGTGACTTTCATCATTTCTTGTTCTCATTGCAGTGAAGAATAAACTTTCACTGTATAGTGGACAGTGCATGGTTGTGCCAGCCCAAATAATCATGGACTCTGGTCTTGAGGGAACTTCAGCCAGGCTGTGTCTGGGCAAGATGGGCTTTCTGTCACAGTCAGGGAAAACAAACCTGGTGAATTGTGGCTACTTGTAACTTGAACGTGGGAGATACGAGGGAAATGGTTCTGGTCCTGCCTTCCTCTTTAGTTTCTCTGTTGTGTGGGTGCAACCAGCATGTTTTGACTGCATGATTTTGGTTTGGTGGGACAATGGAATGTAGAAGTACTTTGGTTTTTATTTAATTTTTTTCTTATTCTTTTCCTTATTTTCCAGCTTGCTTTGGTTTTGGTGGGGGTGTTAGTTGTTTGCAACACCGTGCTGTAGTTGGTGGCAATCCCAATTCTGTTTTCAATTCTTGTGTTACTGAGAAACCACTCCATAGTTATCTTACTGGAAAATGAAAATACATTGTAAACTCCTCTAATTGCTTAGAGTTTGATTCTTGCATATGGCAGATGTCCATCTGAAGGAGAAGCTTAAAGTGCTCAAAGACAGGAGACTCATTCTCTGACAGGAGATTCCGCACTGTAATGCTATACATAGAAAAAGGGTCCTTAATTTTTAACAACATTCATTAAATCTATCTTTCTCATCTGGCTTCTACTGAGTGCAAACATCAGCCCTATTTTTCCTTCACAGGTGTCCTAGCCATTACTGAGCACTGAACGAGAGCTGTATCTCATGTTTTATCTGACTACTTTTAATACATAGGGAAGCCTTCCTCCGCAAATCGAAATGGGTGCTGCTTTAGTTCCCTTTGCAGTCTTTTGGAATTCCCTCTCTGCTCGTGGAAGCCATGCCACCAGCTCAGCTGGGATTATTCTGCCTTCCCTTTTTCCCTCCTTCCGTCCCTTCAGCTTAAAAAATGAGAAAAGCTAAGTCCAATGAAATTTACAAAATGACACAATTTTTTACTGTGCAGGTTTGCCAATGTTATGTTGTGTCTTTAAACTGCAGATGTAGGTCTTTTAGAGAAGGATGTTCTCTGCCAAGATGTGTACACCATCTGATGAGCCTCTGTCCCAATACCTGTCTTTATATGCTGCCATGCTGCACACATTAATAACAGTAACAAATGAGGCTGTTCCTCCCTCTCCCTGTGCTCACGGGCTCTTGATGGGCTATTCTCTGCTTGACCTCCTGATGCAACCATCAGGCAGTACTGATGGTGGTGGTGGGGCTTTTGACATGAGACATCTGTCTGCCATGAACTGGAGAGCAACTCATTTCACGTAAACTGTTTCACAGCTGTGCAGTACCTGCCTGAAGTGGAAAGGTTTTAGGTTGTGCTGGCTGTAGTTCATGTTGAGCTGCTTCATGTGTACTCCAGTCTCCCATTAAAGCATAGTAAACCTGCGTTACTGAAAGACCGGTTATATTAAATTGACTACTGCATAGAAATGAACTAGTTAATGTTCTCCCCTTTAGGGGGGGTGGGGTGGGTGGGTGTCTGTCCGTGGGTGTCTGTCTGTCTGTCTGTGCGTGAGGGGCCGATTCTCGGTGGCGGACCCAGGCTGCCTGCAGCGAGGTGAGGCCGGCGGTGAGGCGCCCGGGCGGGAACCCGGTTCTGGAAGGAAAGCGGCTTCAGGAGACGGTGCTTTAGAGGCGGGGAGGATTGCGGAGCCGGCGGCGGAGGGAGGGGGGGGCTTTACCTACCTCAGAAAGCTTGATTTCGGTATTATTTTAAGCATTATTATTTTTTTTTTCTCATAACTTGCCAAGCACGCCGGGGCTGGTTCCCCAGGAGCTGCAGTGTCTCCTTGCTCGCTTGCCCTCGCCGAAGCGGGAGGTTTCGGTTGCAGAAACACTCTCGGGGGGGGT
>JANZLQ010000092.1:21507474-21532748 GCA_026212715.1 Elanus axillaris
GGTTGCGTTTTTTCCCAGGGCGTCCCCCCCCCCCCCCCCCCTCCATTCCCTCCTCGCTCCTTTTGTTTCATGTTTTTGTTTAAGTGCTTAAGCTCTTGTTTCGGATAGTTGTTATTTTGAGACTCGCAGCCTCTTCTGAATGTTTTCTGGAAACGGTGCATGTGCGCAGAGGAGGTGACCTGTGCTGAGGAGTGCAAGTGAATGCTGAGGAGAAGAAGAAAAACAAGGTACTTCTGTGCCTCTTGCCATCTCATCCAATTTAGGTGCACTGAGCTGCGCACAGAGTTTCAGAAGCTACAAGGACACAAAAGGCTGGGTTGCTCAGCGTGCCTGGTAGCGTTCTCCTGGTACTTCTCAAAATACAAAGTTTCTGTAAAAATCTATTAGCTTATGACAGTTCATTTAATGGGGATGTAAAATACCAGTCCTTAAAAATCCATCCGATGTTTGTGGGAGTACATTTGTGTTGCATGTGTTAGTTTTGACTGTTATGGCTTGAGTTTTGTGACTTTGTGGGGTCTTTTTAGATGGAGGCTAGTAGGAAACTTCCAGTTGAACTCATCCCATATGTATGCACTGAGTGGGACAGAAGCAGGGTTATGGAATTTCTAATTCTTATTGAAGGTGATGTATATGGTATGGCAGTATGGCCTTATTTTGGTTCTGCCTTTCTTCTAATAAATTATGCACTCAACAGCTCTTGCACATCTGAAAGCATGTGCTGCTTAGTTTTTCAGAATAATTTAAATTGATTTGGTTTTTGTGTAAATTTGAAATGAGGAAGCAGAGAAACTATGGAACTCAGGTGAACAACAGGGAAAATAATGAAGTTGTGGGTCTATGGTTAGAAAATGGAATTTCAGGATGAATTTTCATGGTGAAAACCCTTTTTAGTGTTCTTTGCTTTTAGATTTCTGTTCATGCCTATTAGGCTTAACAGTAAAGCAGTGCATCCAGGAATTCCTTGTCTACAGATGTGTTTTTAGCCTGTCCAGCCAAAGGATAAACTTAAAATATTATGAAATAAGCATGGGGAAGAAGTGTTTGTTGAGATAATTACACATCTTCTGTATTAATTTTATTTATAAAATTCTGAAATAATCTCTGACTGCTTACAGTGAAACTTTTCTTGGTTTGATAGGCAGTAGAGCTGTTTGCATTGCACCACTTGGGTTCTCCTACCTGAAAGCGTTACCTTTTTAAACAACATACATATGACTACATGGTGTTGCTGGCACAACAGCACAGCTGTAATTCTCATACCAAGCAGCATTTGTAAGATAGTGATGTGTACCAAATAATACTGTTATTATATGAATATTAAGAGAAGTGTCCTGTTGGTAAGACTGGATCTTCACCTTGCCGTTTACAACACTGTGCTGCTGCATTTACCAGACAACATATTTTTGTCCTGTGGTTATAAGGGTGCGGCTCCACTGGCAGGCAGGCAGGGCATCAATCAGGACTGCAGCTGCTGAGCCTGGCAGATATCTAAATGGTGAGTATTTACAAGTTGTATACTTTTATCTTGCAACTGCAAGACATTTGGGACAATAAGTGAGGAAGCATTAACTGCAGCTTTCAAGTACATTTCTTCATGTTTTAGGCTAAAATATGTGATAATGTATTCACTCTTGAGCCCCTGTGTTGAAGTTGTTGAGAAGCTGGATGGTGCAGAGCTGGAAGGTGTTGGTTACTAGTGCTGTTCATCCGACTAAAGATTCTTGAGATGTCAAGGTGGTTGTGACTTGTACTTACTTCCTGTAGTGTGCTTGAATTTTTTTTTGCGCTTTGTTGTGGGTTTTTTGACTTGGTATTTGTGATGAGCTGATTTCGTGTAGCTTACTGATTTTTCTTCTTTTTCGTTAGTAGCAAATCTAGTGTATCCTCTGTTCCACTGTTCAGCCTGATAACACTTGAAGTGTGCTTCAGTTGGCACAGGCACAACATGTTCTACAAAGTCCACAACAAAACTTTGGACCACATCAGTTTGACTATCTGGGGATATGTAAATAATTGCAACACAAAGTACCAGGGGGAACTGTACTCTGGAATAACCAGACTTTGCTTTGTTGTTAGTTTTGGTTTTTAGGGTTTTTTTTTTCCCTTGTTTTTAACCCAAAATGCTTCATTTTTTCCTGTAATATGGGAGGAACTTTTTTGGCAGTTGACTTACTGAACGTACGCCCATGTATGCTTGCAACTGCTGAAACACATCATCTAAAAGCACCGGTAAGAGAAATTAGCAGTTAAGAGGCTGATCGTTCTATATATTGGTTATATCTCAAAACATCAGTTTTATGAGATCACTGTGGGCTAAAATTTTTTGGTGTGTATGTGGATGAGAGCATGTACATGGCAAGTTTTTAATGGGGCAGCATTTGTGTTGGAGCTCTGGTTCCTGGCAGGAACGGATTAATTTCTGAGATGGTGAAGATGAGGTTTCTGATGTGATAATAGTTTGTTGATTTTTGTATTACTTAAGTACTCATATTGGAGACATTCTGAGAGACATGGTGTAAACCATCTCTAACCCTAGAAGAGATGACACTAGGTAAATAGGGCAGTCAGAGTTAGAAGAAAAAAATGATCAGACTCTATTTTTAGAAATAGCGGCCTGAGATGTAGGGTGACTACATGATTTCCTTAGGGTTGTACAGGAGGTCTGTGAAAGAGCAATTAAGCAAAAGATGAACCACAGCAGAAAAACAACTAACTTCAAACTATTTGAGTTATCAAAACTAATGAAATAATAAGAATGAACAAATAAGCTACGCAGTAACCAAGATACTTAATTGAGTACTGGGTTAGATTCTTAATTGTGTTCAGGCGCTCATGGGCTATATTTTCAAGTCTGTGTTTATGACTTGAGACTGTACACTTTGTTTTTTCCTCTTAATGAAAGCTCAACATTTCTTTTGTTCCAGCAAATTTCAGAACTTGGAGGATGATGCCAAATTATCACATGCCTCACAGCAAAACAAAGAGCTGGCAGCATTGCCTTTCTCAGGGGAACTGTGGAAATATCCCGGGCTCGCTCCAGCCATACTCTAATTTGAGGTTTAATGCTCTGTTAATACCGGCCCACACTTGCATCACTTGAGTAGATGTGGGTTGGGACCAGTAAGAGCAAGGAGTCACTGGCCAGTGTGTGGTGTGGGGATATTCAGAGCCCGGAGCTTGCAAGAGAATTTTCAAAGGCAGAGTTGGGTGGCTTTTACCACTAGGTCAGATGGTGCATGAGGATTGGAAACAAAGCCTAACATGAGCTGCCATGGCAGTTTGCTCTGTTATGGAGTGACTGACAGATGGTTAATCTTGCATCAGAAGATTGTAGTCAGCGGCTTGGGTGAAAGTAGTCCTTGTGGGTGTGCTTCCTTCAAGTTGCACAGGCTCACAGAGCTCCTGTGGATATGGTCTCACTGATTCCTGTGCAAGAAGAAGTTACCAAAACTCTGGCAGGGCATTTCAAAGAATTCTTTGCAAAACTCAGAGATTTTGCTTTTTACCCTAAAGTTTCATTTTGAATCTCAGCTCCATTTCAGGTGATGCTAAAAGTGAAACTCAGCTAGTTCTTCTGGGCTGGAACAGTTAGCAAAGAAAATCTCACAAATCGTGTATATCTTGCATGCAAAGCAGTAGGATAGAGAAGACAGGTGATAGATCATTTTTCTGGTTCTTGAGAAGCATCTTATGGAGAGTTACAGTTCTGCGGCCACAAGACCTAGATGCCTCTACTATATCCTGCTGTTACTGTCTGGATGTTCCGACTCAGGACTCCTACAGTAGGAGACATCAGCTTACTGTTTCCGTCATTATATTCTGCCTTGGCAGTTAGGAGGTAAACTCTGCATTACCTCTTGTGATTTGGTGCTAATAATGACAGGACAGTGGTGTCCTTTCCTCTAGAGCCTGACTTTGAGTTACTATTATACTATTCTTGAAATATTTTTTATCTCCTACATGCAAGTACTTCTGTTGCTGCTCTCAACTACACAAAATGCAGTAACTTAAATTACACAGAGGAAGCAAACATAAAGGTTTTAATATCAATCTCTGGTGTTAACTGTGGACCCTAGCACCACATCTGTCTGAAGGAAAGGGTGGTGACAGAATTACGTCGCCTCAGTTTGCTCATCTTCCCTTGTGTGACTGTGTGAAAATAGAGCATATATACTAGTGAAACCACAGTGCTGTTCTTAAATGCATAGAGACTCAGAAGTTAGGACTCTTAAAGATCTGTTTTGTGACCTGGTGGTCACCTTTCTCATGTCTCTTAAGGTGTGAACAGTCTTACAGTAAAAATTAAATGCAATTACAGTGCTCAGAACAGCTTCAAAGTGGCCTAGCTAATTTGGGGTTTGAGTTTGACCCCAGAAGCAGTTCAGTTGCATGGGATGTCAGGCTTACATCTTAAAGGTCATGACTAAACCACACCAATTTATTTAGCTACAGTGAAGAATTTGAATTATTCTGGGGTTTTTATTTTCCTTATAACCTCTCAAGAAAGGCAAACTTTTAAGCTACCACACACAGCTGGTGTTTCTAATAAGACACAGATGTGTTTTGGGATCTTTCCCATCTCCTGCAACATTTAAATGTAGATAAATAGAACTTAATCAGCTATAAATAACAGCGTGTCATGCCTGTGGATCACTAACCTTCTCTGGGACTCCCACAGGACTAGGGTTAAGCTTAATTACTTCAGTCTACTACAAACAGCAGAATAATCAGCTGTGGGATATTGCATTGGGGAAGGTGGAAGAGGGAGCATAAAGAAGCAAGTCAACAACCACAGGCATTGACGTGATACCCCAGCGCTCAGCGTAGGATACTTGTAATTTTTCGAGATGGATGGGATTCTTCTATTCACTGTTTTGGATTCAGTGCACTGGAGGTTTTGAAGTCAGTACTACATATGTGAGTGTTGTTCTAAAAACAAACTCAGGAGGCACCTATGAACTCTTTTTTTCCTCCCCTAGGGATATTTTCCTCCCCTTAGGGATAACTGCTCAGATTTGCTGGAATATAAAGGTGGTGATTGTGGTTCTTAAACTCTGTTGTAGATGAAGGCAAGTTACTCCTCTGTGGCCATTGCATATCACTAATCTAGGAGGGCAGATTGCTATGTCTGGTCTGGAGTATGGTGACCATCAGCCACAGGCAGTTCTGACAGGCTGGGGGGGTCAGTGTCTGTCAGCTTCCAGCACCGGTGTCCGTGTGTCTGGCCAGACTGGCCTGCATGGGAATGTATTATGGGGCTCCTCTCTTCCAGCTGCCAGGTTCTGCTCTTCCTGACCAGGCATTGCTCAGCCCAGCACTCTGGTATGACCTCTTAATTCACTGCCTGCTGTACATCTCAAGGTATATAAATACCATAGGTTACCATGGATCAATAATGAAAACAGCTGCTGTAGAGGCAGTGCCATGTTTATATATGGAGTTGTTTTTTCTCCTGTATTACTCGGTGGAGACTACTGAAGTCTTTTGATCCTTTTTGAAACGTAGGCTTTCAGGCTCTTGTCTGCCTTTGTGTGATCATCACACCTCTTGACGTTGCAGTTGACCTGAAACACCTACAATATGCAGTCACTCATAAGTCGTTTTGAAGTATTTAATACGTTAATACAGAGGTGACATGCCAGTTTGAACAAGTCATCCTTTGACCTTCACTCCACACAGCCTGGCTCCCCCAGTTAGCAGTGACCATTGCCATCACTCTTCCAAATGGCAAGCCGTGACAAGGGAAACTGTAATGTCCTGTCGTAGTTTAACTTTAACCGCAGCCAGCAACTAAGCACCACACAGCCGCTCACTCACTTCCCCCCCCCCCGCACCCAGTGGGATGGGGGAGAGATTCAGCCAGGAACTGAGGGCAGTCTTTACAGCTCTCCTCAACGAAAGGGCCTCTCAAGGGCTGTCTGAAAGAAAAACGGCAGTGCTTTGGCATTCCCTGTTTGATTTGTGGTGTAGATTACATGCACTTGAACCGCATGGAGTCTGGGTTGGGCTTGGCTTGACACTGTTGGTTTCAGTGTTTGCTGCTGTCCCTGCACCCCTATTCTTTTCAAAGCAAGAGCAGGTATTGGGGTGTACAACGAACACAAGATTTCCTGTTTGCCTTTTTCTCTCTTCCTGCATTCCTTTTGTGGAAATGTAATTAAAACGCTTGTGAGAGGGGAGAGCTAGCCCCGAAGGGCTGCGTTGCGGCGGGGAGCCCGCCTGGCTGGGGGAGAGCTGGCCGGCGGCAGCGCCCGCGGCCCCTTCCCGCACGCAGTCCCTGCCTGTTTGATTTCCCCTGCTGTGGGCCAGGCTCGGGAAGACAGGGGAATATTTATTTATAAGCGGTCTGTACAGATGTTTTCGTTGTGGTTTGCGGTGCATTGGTGCCACTTAGTGGGGGGAGAATTGAATTGACAGCCTTAACAGTGCAGGGGAAAACAAGGAAAACTGGGTTTCATATTCCAGCCCCACCTCCACCTCCCCAGCAGTATTTCTGCAGTTTAAAGACAAATTCAGGTCTTCTGCTAGCCACAGAGCTGCTATGGGTTCTGGAGCTGGCTGTCGGCAGACTACTGCTGGCAGGCTGGACATGCTCTGACCTTAGTCCCAACAGAGAAAGCTGCACTGAAAGCACTGCTGAATATTAGGCTAAATAGTCTGGCTTTGCTGATAGAAGTTGTTAATCCAGCCATGCCTTGTGTTATGCAAGGTTTTGGCAGGCTTAAAAAAATCATTCTCTCTGTGTAATGATTTCCACTGCTTTAGGTGTAATGGGAAGGATGGTGGAATGGGATGGTGTTAGCTCTGATTCCAATTTTGGAGGAGCCAATCTATACAAAATGTTAAAAGAGAAAATCCTGGGCTGTGATATTTGTAAGCGACCTCTTCTAGTCCCCCAAATAAATGCTTATGGTTAACTAAAGGTACCTGGAAAGAGGCATGGAATTCTGCTGTTGGCAGTTATAGAAATGGCCATCAGTCACGGACTTCCACATGGGCCTGGAGTTTCATTGCGAGGTGGCAATGGAGCATGTTGCACTCAGAATGCTTGCAGCATCCTCTGTGTTGTGCGTGGGGTGTGCAGTCATGGAAAAGGTTCTGCGTTGGCAAGATGCTTAAGAACATCTTGTGTTTGATTGTTATGTATGGATTTTTGTCTTATGTAGGAAAGGACACATTAAGGTGATTTTACCTTGAGTCGAACTGAATTACTGAATTGCTTCTTTGGTTTTTTGCACATGGGCTCCTTAACTTGTTGAGTTGTTTCTCTGTGTTCTCTGCTGGGCGTGCAGCATGCAGTGCTCCAGGGAACCTGAGCCTGGTTTTGCAACTCTTACACGTGGGGAACTGCTGCTAATTTTAGTGAAATTTCTGAGCACGAACAGTTACACTTTCAGTCCTTATGAAAACATACCGCAACCAAGGTTTGTGCTTACTGGCCTTAATCATACCTACTGTAGCTTTCATCTTAGCTAGTCCCATTACCCTCAGCAGGAAAAGCAGCATTTTGCAGAGGCTGGCATGTCCTACCTACTGAAATGTTTCTCGGAGCCCTCAGTAACTTCCTTTGTGTGCTGTGGCGCTTTTGGCTCCTACAGGAGAGATTAAAGCTGGTGTGGGTGCGTGTCCTGGCGTCACCTCTCCGTAGCTCTGCATGGAGCCATAACTTCCGCACACTGCCTGTGGCACACGCTGGTTCCTTCCAATTTATGCAGCTGCCAAGCTGACAGCTCCCGGGTGATATGTGTGGGGCACAAATACTTGCATCTTCTACCTCAGTTTTGAACCTCTTTGTGTCTCTCTTGCGCTCTCACCAGAGGGCACTGCACAACATGTTGCAGCCTAATAAATAACCTCTTAACCTGCTTAGCTGCTTTATGCTCAGTGGCATGTTTTACAACGTTACCTGGAGTCCTTGAATGCTGGTTCCCATGGCAACGTGATATAGCATTTTTATTCTTTATTACTATCACTGTTTTATTGCTGCCTTGTTCAAATGTGCTGTCATCTTTATTTTGCCTTGGTGTGTGTGTGCGTGCGAGCCACAAATCTGTTTCTAAAAATTATATTATTAAGCCATTTAGTGAATTTGGAAAAAGGGTGATGATCCGTCACTGTTGATTTAATATTAAATGGAGAAGCACACCATAAATGGAAACAAACTAGAAAGAAGAAACAAACAAGCAACCCAAATATTAATACAGACAGCTTAGGATGTTTGAGGGAGGCGCAAATAGTTGGATAAAACCAAATTAGTAGGAGAAATACTACTTCTGTAGGGAATATTATAGTCTTAATGTCTGTGAGAGGGCATACTGACAGTGTCCAGACTTTTTTAGGAGTGGGGTTTGGCCAAAGACGGTCACGGGAGGAAGGACCTAAACTATTTTAAGGTGAAGCTTGAAACATCTACAGGAGCTCTACGGCCCAGTAGGGTACAGCCAGAAATTAACCTGGCAATATGGATCCTTCATATGGATCAGGTTGTGGATAACTCATTGTCTGCACCATATTTATGCTATATTAATTCTATGGCTGACATGTCCTGCTCCTCTGCAAGGGCCAAGAAAGATTTCTTCTTCTGGACTTGATGATAACTGGGCTTCAGGAGTGGGGGCAGGAGAATCACCTTTGCTGAAGGACGAGGTGGAGCTAGACATGGGTGTGCTGGTCCTCCCAGTGATGCTCAGTGCCTAGTTGCTAAAATCAACCGTTGACAGATTTGGTGTTGGGAAAGAAGGTGGATTCCTGCAGGTGGGATTAACGGGGACCCTGGGGCAAGGGTTTGCTTTCCTTCTTAGTGCAGTACACAGTCTATTCCCTAGGATTGTTTGGGGATTTTACCTAAAACATGGGTTTTTTTGCTGTTGCAGTAGATAGTGAGCGATGCTGGTAGGGGTGATGGGGATTTGGAGGAGCTGAAATGCATTTGTTTTACAGGCCTCCTCAGGAGAGCTGCCAGGACTTAGCCAGGGTGCTAGCAGCTCCCTTAGGGCAGGGAGGAGCAGTGGGGCAGCCTGGCTCCCTGCGGGACATGCTCTGCTGATGCTTGCGTGGAAGGGGCTGTTTGGGGCCAGCTAATCACAGCCAACGGTGGGGTGGGAATTTTCTTTAGGGCAAAGACTGCGTTTCTGGGAACGGCGAAGCAAACAGAGTTAAAGGCAGTGTGATCTTGTGCATACAGAAGCCAGCTGGCAAACCCCAGATAACAGATATCTTTCTAAGCACATGTTAGGAGCAGTGCTGTTTTCAATGGCTCCCTTGTACATGCTGTTGTCTTCCTTCCCTACTCTAAGTATTAGGGGGCTGCTATAAAAATATTTGTTCTTTCTTAGCTCCTCTGTCTAAGTCACTCTTTCCTATCGACTGCTACTGTGCAGCTAAGCATGGCAGTAGGATATAAGTATCCCCTGTGCAGAGGGAGGATGTTAAAAGGACTGGGGTCAGGGCTGCCTCCTCGAGGGTGATCTCCCATATTTAAGGAATGGAGAGGCATCATTTGGAAAGGTATAAATTATCTTGGACAGCACACAGAATCTTACAACCTGCACTTAAGTCCTTCATTATATCTTGTGCCAGCAGCAAGGTGGATTCTGCAGCCTTTTCTAAGGACACTAACCTGGAGAATCATGTGCTTTGGACGATATGTGTGTCCTTTCAGAAAAGTCTGAGGGTTTGGGTTTGGTTCCATACCCCCTACCCACTCCCCACCCCCCTTCATTCTTTGCAAATTCTTGTCCCTTACAGTGATGCTTAGCAGCAGGACAGGTTTGGCTGTGAGACTTTGGCAGTCTTCTGCCAAAGTGCTTGAAGTAAATCCTTATTCATCTCGAGAATCCAAAGCAGAACAGATACAAATTGTCACTGGAATTTAACCTTTGGTTGGGAAATTTAGGGAATGATTCTACCTAGGCAGAATAGCTTTTCTAATATAAAAACATTTCTAGATTCCTGGACTGCTGATTATTGAGAACAGTAGGGAGAGCAGTGTGGGGAAGATAATGGGTTTCAAGGAAGTGGATTTCGGTCAGCTCAGAGCTACGATCTTGGCAAGCTGCTTGGAGTGAAAAGGAAGTTTAGGAGAGGTGAAAGTTTTCTTAGAGAAGCAAATTCAATGGCGCAAGTATGAACTCCCTTAATGGAGAGGACAGATGGGAAACATAGTGAGAGATTACTTTAGCTAAATCATGGGCTCTTTAATGACCTGGAACTCAAAAGCAACATCAAAAAATTGGAGAGTAGTTTGAACTGTTGAGAGCAATTTTAGCATGAACATGCAAAGAAAAATGAGAAGGCCAAAGTCTAAATGAGCTACAACTGGCAAAAGACATAAAGGGCAGCCAGAGGGGTTTCTATAAATGTATTTGTAGCAAGAGCTGGGCCAGGGAATGAGTTAGTCCACTGCTCAGTGGAAAGGAAAAGCTCTCAAAAGATGGAAGTAAGAAAGCAGAAGTGCCAAATGACATTTTTATTCTTTCTATTCTTCCTGAGAGGGTCAGCTGCAGCCATGCAGCCAGCACGCTATCAGAAAAGAGGGAGAGAATAGGTCTGAATACTTAAGTTAGCAGAGCCTGGAGGAATTCAGCTCCGGGTAGTTAGAAAACTGGCTGAAGTGATTTCAGTGCCATTAGTAATAATCTTTGAAAATCTGTGGAAGGCAAATGAGGCTTGAGAAGACTGGAGGAAAGAACACTTATCGGGATATCTTTCAAAAGGAGAGAAAGGGAGGAACTGTGGGCTGGGAAGCCTGAAATGCTAAGAGAATTTTTTTCAGGAAGGTATGATAAAGATGATGAAGTTGTTTCTAAGCATGTAGAAGGCAGCAGTCCCTGGAAGAGCTGGAGACATACAGCTCCTGCAGTAGTCACTACTTCCATTAATACTTAGATAACATACTAGAGAACATGGATATTCCCTTTGCAGATCATGCTAAGCTGAGACAGGTACAAGCACAGCCAAGTTCAGGACTAGGATTCAGGGGCATCTGAAATAATAGAAATGGTCTGAAAAAAATAGGTTACAGCTTAGCAGTGCTAAGTAAGCAAAGAAGGAGTGAATGACTGTAAAAGACCAGAACTGGTCAGGTACCTGTTCTGCCAGAAGTTATAAAAGAAAGCATGCATGGAGAGTTTGGGGATTACAGCAGATCACTAAATATCCCTGGATCTGCAGTGCCACCTTGTTGGGGGTGAGGGGGAGGAACGAATCATTGTGACATCAAAATATGATTTACTGTGAAATATGTAAGGCATTCTGTTCATTTAATTTGGTTCTGGTGATGGGTGCAATATGTTTAGTTCTGAATGTCACCGTTCAAGGATGATACTGGCTGTCAGAAGAGACATTAGGAAAAAATTTGCAACAAGAAGGCTGGTTAAACATGGGGACCAGTTTCCCTGGGGAGGCTGCAGCTGAAATGTAGCAAGAGTTACCCTCAGGTGATTTTTCAGCCCAAGATAATATTTAATTTTTTTAAAAACCATCCTTTTACCTCATCGCAGAAAAGCTGATAGATTTATTCATGCCCAGGGAGCAGTAGTGGTAAGTAAATGAAAATACAGAATTCCAACTTAATTGGAAAAAAGAGAAGCTTTTTTGGTCATGCAAGTAACCAGGTAAGACATGGCCTTTTGGGCATCTCAGGAAAGTCTGTGTACCTAGAAGCTGCTTTTTCTTTTTTTTTTTTTTGCTGCCAGGTAGCCCAGCTGGATAATAGTAAAGGCCCAGCTTCTTTCTGTAACTTTCAAGTGCCTGGGATCCTTAGACTGTTACAGCTGAAGTGTCAGCAAAACTGTGAAATATTCTTGTGTTCTTTGTGTACTTGGAAGTTAAGTTTTCTAATTTTATACCATGGTTTGAATGTTAGTGAGACAGATCACTAATTTAAATACTGCTGTTTTGCATGAAATGCTGAAGTGTGGTGCCTGGAAATTCCTTGGTCTGTTGTTGATTTTTTTTTTATCTCCTGTCTAGCTCTTAGGGTGCCTGAAGATCTATAAAAACATAAAAACTTGAATAGACAGAAATTAATACCAAGTTCTTCAAAAGGGAAATGGAGAATTTAAGTGGCGTCTGGGGTGACATCAACATTTGGATCCCCCTCTTTCAGTCTGAAATCAGACTTAGGATGGAGATGAAATAGCATCCAAGAGTTTTCATGACAGGAAGAGTCTTCAGACATCAGAAGACTCTTTAATTATGGGCAGAGTGATTCATTCAGTGGTCGGCATCTGTATCTCATTAAAATATGAAATCCTTCACTGTTTCTCCTTTAAATATGAAGGTACCCCTGTTTTATCTTTTTTGGCTTAGCAGAGCTATATTTTATGTCAGATCATTGCAGCGTACCTTTCGAGTGAGCCTGAGTTATGTGCAGATTATTTAATGCTGAAAATGTTGAGCAAATGTAATTCACCTGTGTCACTTTCTCCACAATCGTTTCTCCTTCAGCAACCAAGTGCAGCTGAAAAGCAGTTTGAAATGAAATTGGAGGATTAATTTCAAATTATTTGGGGAATGGGTGTAATCAATAAAAATAAGCTATTCTTTGTGTTTTTCCTTGCCAAGCCCTAATCAACAAGTGAGGATTTTCCTGAAGCAAACTATCTCAACAGGCCCAACCCAACTCTTGCTAAAAATTGATGAGGGAAAAAAAATATGTCACATGGACTTCAATGAGAGCAGCCTGCTTTGAACTGACTTTTATTTTGGTGGGGAAATATTCATTTTGTTTGCAAGAGATTGACTATAAATACCTGTGCAGATGAATACATCTACGGCTTGGTACATCAGTGTGAACCTGCATAATGGTCAGGCAAGATAATCACAGGTGAAAGCCTTTCGTTACACCTTTCTTGCCCCCACCCCACGAGAAATAAACTGCCAGGTATATTTTGGATCAGTAAGGATTTTCAGGCTAAAAGGGTCGTCATAACTTGCCAGAATTTCCCCATTTTTTCCACCGTCTTGCTGTGACTTTTTAGATTTTGGAAAGAGATGGTGCACACAGGCACAGAATTTTACAACAAACTAGAAGCAGTTAAGTGTTTTCGGTTTTCTTACCTCAGTTGTGATTAGTGGAGGGGCTTTCTACTCTATTGCCTCTTTCCAAAATGCATTAAAGCTGTCAGATGTAAATTGGGGGCATCAAAGCACTTTTTGCATAGGGTTATGAAGCTGGTCTGTAGTGCAAATTGCTGTGAATTCTCCCAATGTGTTCAGTGCCAAGCACAAATTGCATTTTAAAAGCAATATTTTGTTTGGCCAGTGTGTATTAATCTAACTGTATTCAGCAGCTGTGAGGTTAAATTCTGGTTCACCAGTTGGCTTTAGGGTTTGAAAGAGAAACAGCAGCAACAGGTTTCTCAGCCTTGCCTGTGATAAAGTGATACTGGAAGAGTGGAAGAGGAGAGAGTGTGGAGATGCCTTAATTTATCAAGGGCAAGCACTTAGCCATGCAGCCATTTGTCACTCTTTGGTGGGTGTTACGATCCACCCAGAAATACTGAAAAGAGGGAGAGCTAGGTGGAAAGTTGGGACAAAAATATATAAGAAGCTGGAAAGAGGGCTGACTGCCAAAATCTGTGGTGTTAGAGTTGGCCCCCAGCTTTGCTCCTTGCTTGTCTTGGCGCTGTAGTTGCAAGACAAATATATTTGTTTTACTGTTGTTTGTGAAATCTGGCTGGCTGCTTAGTGAATGGTGCTAAGCAGGGAGACTTCATCTCATGAGTCATCTGTGAACGGGGAACAGGACAGGAGGGTGATGGTTTGGGTCACGCAGGCTAGGCCATGGGGTTTTCGATTCTCTTTCATAAGCACTTCAACAGTAAGAAATGGTCACAGGATGAACCATTCTTTTCTGCAGATTGGGGCAGCAGTACTCCGTTGGAGTGGGGCTGGTTGATAAAGCAGAGAATTTGCGATGAACTGAGTAGTTTCCTGCTGTCCCAAGGGGAAGCAGATGTGGGGAGTAGGAAGAAGAATGGTCAGTGGTTACAGCATCCTGATTCAGGAGATTAAGTCTGCTCGAAGCAGCAAAGAGCTGAATTCTGTCTCCAAGCCTCGTTCTTTATCTGTGTAACAGAAATCACACCAATGCCCAACTCACCAGAGCACTGTGAGGATAAATCCGCTGAGGACTCTGAAGTGCTCAGATAAATACCTGTGAGAGCACAGGGAGGCATTTGTGCTTGTGTGAGGGATAAGTGCTTTATTAGTAATGACCCAGAAAGGACAGAGCTCCTTGCAGGTATAGTAAGCACAAGCAACTACCTCCTGTAGTTGACAGGCTCTTGGTATAAATCATTTATGGAATAAATGACACAGGAGAATTCATGCTTCCTAGAGGAGAAGGAAAGAAGTCTCTGCTGGGCTTAATAAAAATGAAAATTTGGTAATGGATAATACGAGTCTTGAGGGCGTCACAGTCTGCTTGACAGGAGCTGTAAGGTCACAGATTAAGTAGGTGCCCAAGTCAGTTGCAGCAATATACTGGAGATTATTGAAGGAAGATGCATCCCGGGAATCTCTCCCACAGAACAGCAAGATCTGGGATAGCTGTAACTGTGGTTTTGCACAGCAGAATTCAAAGGAATTACTGCAGCAAAAAACTGTGTATTTAACATCATGCCTTTAAAACAGCGAGTGTGAGTTCCAGGATCCTCCTCTCTTGAACTTTTGAAGGTCCCTTTAAAGTAGGGCAGGAGGAGCTTGTCCTGTGCTGTGCCAGCCCAGGGGGTCTCATGAGCCTGAGGCCGTGTTTCCAGCATGGTCCCAGCTTACAGGGAGAGGGTCTCCAGTTCCCTCCCTTGTGCTTCTAGCCACATGTTCTCTTTCCTCCCAGCCACTACCGTATGGGCTCATAACTGCTGCAGAGAGTTCAACCAGCCAAAAGCTAACATGATTTAAAAAAAAAAAAAAAGAAATTAGTTTCTTTTGGGCTAATTTCCTGAATTGTCTCACCACTTAGTCATAAAGGTACTGGTGCAAGAGAGAAGGTGGGAACATATGGCTGGGGGCAAAGGGAAGAGTGGGAATTGGTTAGCTTATAACTTCCATCAGCTAAAGCTGCCATGGGACTGTCACGTCTGGGCTGTTACGGCTCTGTCTCCTTGAAATGGAAGAAATGCATCAAGCCGAGGTCAGGAGTTCCTTTTGTGTGTGGCAGCACACAGACCACTGCTGCTCTGTGGTGCCGCTCTGTCTAATCTTTCCCCATGCGTCAGCGCAATCAGCATGCTTTTTGCATGGTGTGTTTCAGTAAAGGAGCATTGGAGGCACCATCCTTCCCATGTTCTTCCAAAAACTGGGTCGGCTGGGGAGCGACAAGCAACTGCCGCTGCATTGCAGTGGCCGCAACCTAGAAGAGATACAGGAACATACCTGGACAGGCTCTGTTTGTGAGAAAGCACAAATTTTACCTCATTAAACCACCAGGCATCCAAACATAGTGAATTCAAGGTCAGGAAGTAACTGTAAATTGAGTGACTGGAAAGGAAACCCAATTAACTGCTTGTCGTTTCTCCAGAGTTCCTGCATGGAGGTCGTGCAGATGTTCATCATAGCAAAAGGCCTCCAAGTTGGTGCAGTTCATCTCTGTCGATACAGGCTTTCACTCTCCTGCAGTGATGTTCCCTGGCACTTACCTTTAACTGTAGAAAGAAATTATTTGAGAAAAGGCCTCCCTTCTATATAGCTATTTTGTTCCCATTATAATAGTTTAGCTTTCTTCTGGTAGTCTAATTCCTTCTACTCTCCAGAATTCACATTCTTCAGGCATATAACAACCGCTACCAGTTATTTTCCCCACTGCAGAGCCAAGTTATACATCTCATGTTTTAGAAATTTTCTTTTGAAAATGTTACTTCAACTCCAGTAATGTGTTTGTTTTTTTTTTCATTCCAACAACTTTATTAGTGTCTGAAAGACAGGCCAATGTACAGAATTAAGATGCACTCATAGCAGAGAGGTACTGGTCTCTCCCTGCTCCATGCCATGATTGCTTGTCTGTATCCAGCCAAAATTTTGCTTGCCTGGGCACTCCACCTTGTCATGCTGCATACCCCTGCCTAGACGGCTGTTTTTCCTCACCACCCCAGAGGAGCGTATGTGTAAGATGCATTCATAGTTCCTGAGAGAGAAAGCCACAACCAGCTACCTCTTGCATTCCTTTGCTGTGTAACTGTGTTGATCAAGATGCTTCCTGGCCTGGTAATCTCACAACTAAACCCAGGGGTTTGCAATTCAAGAATGACACTTTCACTATTATCCTGAAAACAGAAGCACAGAAGGAATTAATTTGGAAAGAGCTTCATGTAAATTTTTTATATGCCATCCTGCTGCCAAGATACCTTGCCAATTGGGTGTTAGTAGCATGGTTTTTAACTTCTCTCTCTGTATACAAACAGGATGACTTAACCTCTTCCTCTTTATCCCTGGACAAAAGAAAAAGATGATGATTTGAACAGATGTTTTGTAAATTTGTATCTGGCTCGTGGTGCAGTAGGGAAGCAGCGTGGTCTTTGAACAAAGCTTTGTCAGTTGCCGTTGGTGCTTCCCATCTGTATGCTACCCCACCTTGTGCCTAGATGGGTCCCTTTTCCAAAGGACAGAGACCACAGAGAGAATCCAAAAGAAGAGAAGTTCACAACAGGAGAAGCTGGCAGGTTGTGCCTGAATGTGAACAGCCCCGTTGAGCCCTCAGGAGGACGGGAGAAACAGCATCACAAGGCCAGCTTTTGGGGATGGCAGTGGGAGAAGGTGACTTGGGTGCTAGTGGTGGGAAGGCAGCAATGGCGAGGAGAAGAGGTGGAGGTAGGAGGACCTGGAATTGCACCATATGGGGTGATATGGAAAGGTTTTGGGTATGCCCCAATGAGTGTGAATCAAAGTCTGCCAAGTCAGTTACGGTGGCTTGCATGGCTCCTTTCTCACGCGGCGCAAGGAGGAAGCTAGGGCTTTCCTAGGCCTCCTTAATCCGAAGAAATTGCAGCAATTTAGCGACATCATTTTCTGAGTACACATAGTTAAACTGGTGTAGTCCGTTAGCATGAATGCTCAAATTGGTTTAAGAGTGGCTGATATAGATCAAATGTATTGGAACTAGCTAATTTGAGACTGTCCGTGCAAGGGGGTTACGCCAATTTAACATCATCAATTTAGACGCCAGTAGTTGCATTAGTGCAGTGTCTGAACGCAGACTGACAGGGAGAGCAGCTAGGCTCTCAAGCAATGGCTTGAAGAGGCATTTTTCACTGAAACTGTGTAAAGTAGTGTAAAGCTACTAAAATTAATAGAATCTTTGAGTTCTTATTTATAGCAGAAAATTGTGGTATCATCTTACAGGGACTTGATCTTTCTGGGGAAAGAAGGCATCTTAATTTATTTTTTTTTTAAGGAAAGCATAGGGGAAATGCATTTTCTCTGTATTTTACGCTTGTATCTCCTAAAATCTTTCAGAAACATTATCCCAGAAATGCAAATCTTGAGACTCTGAGAGATAGATTTGGGTCTGGATGACAGTCAGGTGTCCCAGCATGTGGGATTATAGCCTAAAATGAAAAATTAAGTGCAGTATTTCCACACGAGTGGTTGACATACCTCAAGGTTGCTATCATGCCTAACTAAAATTGGGGTTTTATGCAGTATATTTCTTCTCTTCCTCCCCCTGTTCCACAGTGTTCCTGCGCTTCCCTAACTACAATTAAAATGTTGACACCTGGCTTGGCTCTGCAGATTAGGATTTGATTTTTCTGTAATTATATGTTATCGCTCACATTCAGTAGCAATTTTACCTTCTGTACAGTATGATAACACTTATTAATTCAATAAAAGAAATCAATTCACAGGCAATTTCAAAATGTAACACCTTGGTAACTGAGTACTAACCAATCAGATTATGCATCTGACATTGTGCCTTGTCATTTAATCAGTAATGGGTGATTGCAAAAGCAGATATATGTCAGATGTTAATTAAGAATAACACAGTTTGGGACCATAATGTTAGCAGTGCCTGCTTTGTTATGATGCTGTGTTGAATATAGCTAATATTTGACTTGCACTTAAGTATTATTTACAGTAAATGGAACGATAAGGATATTTATTCTGTCTCTGTGTTCCGACAGATGTATTAAATTTTCTTTTTAATCAGTGGAACATACTGAGTGTTAATGGACCACTGCACAGTATGTGCCTGTGTATGTGGGATGTGGAGGTGGTTTTGTTTATAGTGAACACGCTCCATCTTATCTTCTAGAAAGTTATATAGACCTGCTTTCCCATGGCTTTTTTTAATCTTTGCAGTGTTTTACTTGGCATCTGCCAATCAGCTCTTTCCATCAGGTTATTGTTATAGTGTTGAAAAATAAATGTGAAAGCCATGGGTATGCACCACGTCTGAGCCTGCTGAAACCCTTCCCACCTCTCCCTCCTCGTCCCTGGAAACAGATACCAGGTGAAATGGGCTCTCCTTCACTGGTGTCCCTGCCTGGAGACTGCTGAACTGTAAGCCAGTGACTTGTATCACCTTTCACTCCATTTACACCTGCCATTTTCTCCCCTTCAGGATGTCTTCAAGCTCTAACCTCATGGTTGTTCATAAGGCTTAAACCGGGGCTTGTTCCCCTCCTCGCTTTGGGCCTTCCTGGGGTCCGTTTGATCAGGATTGACCACGTTGTCTATCCTCATCTTCAGTTGCAGTTCAGGGCTGCTCGATGGGCTCTCAGTGCCACCGACACCCAGTGCTTTCACTGGTGATGAAGGACATGCAGTACCTGGCCCTTAATTTTATATCTTTACTTTAAAGACCCATTTGTTCTGTGTGATTAGGACCTATTAGTCCAGTTAAATTAAGGTAAGAACAGGTGAAAAATGCCTGAAACTGACATTTCAGCTTAGCCAAATGTTATCATGCTGACACAACCTTCCTTTCTGATTTGTAATTAAGTTAGAGCCAAGGCCACCAGCTATTAAACTCTTGCAAAGCAAATGTATAAGATGCAAGGAATCTCCAATAAAGTTGTAAACTTCAATTAGACAGCACCAGCCCAGGGTCCTGAGCTTTCATTGGACACTTACCTAATTTTATTATAACAGCAGCATCCTAAATGAGCAGCTCTGGGGCATAGTCTATTTATTTAACAGCCTGCATATTCATTAAATCTTACAAATTGGCATCAGAGTTTTGTTTTTAGCAACTTATTAATTGAAAAAGGGAGGAAAATTCAGCATTAGATCATTTACATTTTCTGTTTGGTAAACAATTTTCATTCAGAACTTACCTGATTTGTTGCATTTCCTATGAGCTGGGGTAAACTTTCCCATTAAAGTGATTCACTAATGGCTGATAAAGCAACATGGAGCTTATAAAACCATTTGCTGTGAAATTTCAGCAAGGAAAGAGCTGTCTCTTGCCCCAAGATGATATTGATTTTGGGGAAGTGGAAGGATTGCAGGTGGAGGTGGCAACAGTGGTGGTTTCCTATTGCTTTTTAACAATAGTCTCTTTTCCCCTTCCTCCATTTTATCAACAGACAAGTTCAACGTTAATTTCTCTATTTTTTTTTTAATCATGCTTAGATATTACCATCTCTCCTTATCTCTTCTTCTGCTGTGGTTTCCCAGAAGAAAAAGGTGCTTCAAAATAATGTTCTTCTGTGTATTTCACTATATCATGACTTCATCATACTCAGTATTCCAGGATGGGGACTTGTTTTGGCTTATCCTTTCGTTATTGTCCCTCTATATAATTGAACCAGTCAGAACGTCAGTGATTTAAGCAGAGCTCTGACAACTCATATCCTGATGTGTGAATCTTGGCTTATTACTTGAGTGTGGCTTTCTTGAACTCCTAAGGAAGCAGAGTGTTTATTTTCAAATGTGCATGCCAGTAATGAAGCAATCCTATACTTTGCAATAACTAATGAGCGTTATCTGGAGAGAGCCCAAACCTTGGAAACTGTCAGGTTTTAATCTGTCTTGTTACCCTAAAGTTTAGGAAATACCTTGTCCCTTCAAGGGGTCTTACTGTGCTGTATTATGTATTTCTATAATGAAGAGATAATTACGATGTTAATTCTAGCTTGAAAAAAAGGATAACAAACTTTATCATAAGAATTTTCACCTCTGATTTGGACTTACTGCAAGTTTTCTCAGTGTCCTTAAGAAGATGAAAAAAGGTTTCTCTTGAATAGCCGTTTTCATTAGTTTACATTCTGCTGCTTATCCTGTCTGTGCAGGGAAATCTAAGATGATGAGTAAAAGTTCCCAAATTGTCTTTTCACAGAAGGAAAGTGATGCTTACAAAATTTTGATGGATCAATCCATTCATCAAAATACCCACACTCAGAATGGTGAAATGATAATAAATACTCGGTGTCAAGCTAAGAATGTGAAATTATCCCCCAGTAAATGTTTTTAATAAGTTACTTAAGAGCTTTGGGTTTGCTGTGTGAATTTTCATAAGGGGAAGAAAAAGATCACCAAATACTGATTTCATTCAAGCTGAATACTTTGACATAAAATCGTATCATTATTTCTTTCTTAATTAGCTTCTTGTTTTCACAAGTTAAAGAAGAGCTACCCATTTTTTAGTCAACAGCATGGCAACTTCTAACAGTGCTTGTTTACAACAGGGTCTGTTACTTGTGATGTACTTTGTAATCTGTACTTTCTTCAAAGGCAATTGACAGAAAGAAGGGACCTGTTACAATAATAGAACGCAAACACATTCTTAACCCTTTCTTTAGTGTTGAGTTACTGCTTCTACTGAATAAGGAAAATGATCTATAACTTTGAGGGGATCAGGACTGAATACCCAGTACCAATGTGTAAATTAAAGCATCATACAGATTTAGTGGGCAGGGGCAGGGTAAGTGACTGACCCAACACCTGCACTGGTGCGGCACCAGAAATGGTAGGGCTTTGCTTCCTGTAGTTCCTCGTCTGACACGGGGCCTGGGTGCAGAGCAGGACCCTGGTCTTTTCATGGCAGGGTGTAATTGATAGATAAGTTGATACTGTAAATAATATGGAACTACTGAAACTGGGTCAAGCTGCTGGTTTGTCTGTGGTACAGGAGGCTTCTATTTATCCTTTAGAAAGGGATTTATAATGTGATTCTCTGCATGTTTGTGCATATTCAAGGAGAAGAAAATCATGGGCTGCAGGGTTTGATCAAGCTGGGACAGAACAGTGATTTTTAAAAGGCAGTGCTGGCAGAAGCTGTGAAAATTTTATGAATGCACAAGTAACCTCATGTCACATAGGGATTATTCCTTTAATGTGTTTATGCCTTTATCAAGGATGGAATGGCTTTGTTGCCTAGCTATATAGCATTAACTTGCTGCTATCTGAAAAAATAATACCCATTAGTAGGTTCTGACTTATGTATTTATTTCCCATGTTCCTTATCTGGTGTAAGTTGATATAAATCCTTCTCCCACCAAATCAGAACATGGATGAGTTTCCTCTGGCAAAAACTGATACTACAACTTGTCCTTTAGCTCTCAGGTCTCACGGGTTTAACATCAGTGGTTTGACCTCTTCCTGTTCAAAGGATAACGTGAGCATTGCTATCTGTAGAGATGCACGATGACAGAGTAATCATACTTTGTACTGAAGATTACTATGCTTTTGGCAGTCACAGATAAACTCAGCCTCACAAACTGAGCATAATGACATTATGTATTACTGGTTTCTATTTAAGAAAAAAAAAAGGGGAGGGGGCAATAGTAGAGATAAATGTGCCTATGGTCAGAGCTAGAGGTAGAACTTGACTTTGTGTCGCATATGCTAACCCCTATGCTGTCCTGTCTTGTGTTTTGCTGGAGTAGCAGATGTCCTGGAGAATTAGGGATTGCTGTCATGGGCCTTGATGACAAGAGTCCAATCTGCTCTTTGACATGGAGGCTTTGCCTCTATTATGTCTCCGTATGTGTATTTTCCTGCCCAGGGTTTTAATGGAAATGACTGCTAGCCATTAAAATGAGTGAACCTCCTCAAGGTCACTTTCTTCTGGGACTAGGTAGCATTAAACTGCTACTTTTGCAACTGGTCACTAATCAAGTTTTCATAAAGCTACGTCGTGAAAAACATAGATTACAGAGCTGAGAGTCTTTACCCAGCAGGACCTATACATGCCAGTGAAACTGGAACTCAACATAAAGACAATCAGAAAAGACTTTCAAGTACATACATTCCTTTCTTATATTTAAATTTGACTACCACATATCACATGTTTTCTGTCAGTAGTTTCATGGCCACTAAGAAGGTTCACTAAGTTTGGGGAGCTGTCTCTCCTCTATCGCTTGTACTGCCTTAAGTAACACACATAATCAGGTGGAAGGCAAGTAAAACTTTGACCTGTAATAAGCTCTGCACTTCAACAAATAACATTTCAAGGTTTCAGCATTCTCAAACAGCTTTGGAAGGATACAATACAGATCTTAAAATGCACGGTTGATTTAGTTTAAGCTGTGATATTAAACATGAATAAAACCCAGAAATAAGCTCTCACTTTCAAGGTCATTATTTCCCAGTTCTAGGTCATTTGATGTGTTTGCCAGCATACTCCAGGCTCTGAGAGCTGAGTAGCTGCTTACCTATAGTAACAGTTTTACTTTACCCCACCCAGTATTGCTGCTGATTGGTAGAGTAAAACCTGGCTTTCAGCCACGACTTAGGGGCACAGTGACACTTAATGGCAAAACTGGAATATCTCCTTTCCGTTAAAGCATGAGATTTGTCAAAGAATACTGTACGTTTTTGCCACACTAGTTCAAACTGTCTCTTTATCACCTGGGAAATCAGAAATCCATCATAGCACCAAAGCATTTTATTTTAAGGCAGTCTGTAGGTCGCTTGAGCAGATGGGAGAAACTTGGATTGAATTAAAACCATACTGTGAAAGGTGGTCATTGTCCTACTCTGTGTTTCCTGAATTTACTCTAGGATGTTTAGGAGAAGAGGGAAAGGGCTTGATATTGTAAGTTGTCATTCTGGGAATGTAATCACTGGGCTGCTTCTTTCTTGAAGGGAGCTGTACTCCATGGTTCATCAAATAATTAAAATTAGTCCTCAAAATGCTGATCATCACATAACTAACTATTTCTGTCTCAGCCATGCAAGGAATCTGTCTCCTGCCTTTCTGCCAGCACCCCTTCTTCCCTTTCACTTACCCCTTCTATGTGTCATGCTCTGCAGCAGTGTGTCATTACTGAGATCTCAGTATGTTGCTGAGAAGATAAAGGGATTCTGGAAAACCCAGGGGAAAATGCCTGGGGACAAGAAATGGTATGGCACTTAGTAGGTTACAGTAGTAAGTAGATTACACAATGGGTCATTTGCTGTGAAGTACCTACTGCAGAGTCTGTCCCCTACTTGAGTCCCAGTTAAGTCTTTACAATGAGGCTTTTGGAGGTCTTAACCAGTGTGTAAACCTTGTGCTGGTCCTCTGCATGCAGCTGTAGTTAATCCTGAAAGTGTATTCCAGATTGTTCTTCTCATCAGAAATGCGGGGAGAAAGCAATTTTGTGGGAAGATTGGAGAAGGCTCCGCATTCCCACGCGTGACAGCAGCCCTGCGGTTTCCGGGCTGTGTGGGGAAGGAAGAAGGGTGGTGGCTGGGGGGACGTTTAGGAGAGCAGCAGCAAAGTTAAATCACTTCAGCTCTGCTTAGGGCTGTAGCTAAAACTTTCAGAGATTTGAAGTTCCTGTGACCAATCTGAGAGACTCCTCTGCCAAATTATGTGATGAAAACCAGAACAGATGATGTCAAGGCTCTCTTACAGATGTCCTCTGCACAACCACCACTGCTCTTGGATTGATCATAAGGAATTAAAGAGCCTTCACAGCGGCTAAGTAGGGGTGTGCGTCTTTCATAGTACCACGAGCTGCTTACATGGTTTATGTTTCCATGGTATATCAGGAACAAAGAAGCTCGGGTACAAAGCTTGTTTGAAAATTGATCCTCAGTGAAATGGGAATTTACAAATGTGGCATGTTCTTCTCAAAAATAAAATTGAGCTTTACCCTTATTACTGTTAAAAGTATAAAGCTTTAATTATGCCCTAAATCCACTCCTTTAGCTGGGGGGCTCACATGATTAGCAGCAAGAAAAAAAAAAAAGGGCATCTGGAGAGGCTGTGTGGTGCCATGTTTTCCCATATGTGAAATTTTATACAGTACAAATTATTAAACACCAAACCTCCGGAGAAAGATTGTAATGAAAAATTTAGCACTCCCCCATCAGGCTGAGACTAATTTGCCTTCTGACTAGATCTGAAAGAATGGAGGGCTGTACTGGGGGTAATCCTTGCTGAGTAACTGGCAAGAGGAAAAAAGTAGTATTATAGTGCAATGGGAGCAGCAGTGTGACACTTCTGTAGATAGCCTCACTGAGAGACAGTTAAGGTAAAAATAGAAAATAAATCACCATTTTCAGTCAAGGTCTGTGGGAGCATATCCCATTCTTTCTCTTTTGATTTTGTCCTCAAGCTCCCAATTTTCATCTTGCAACACTTCTTTGTAATAAAGAGATACAGGAGAGAGGAGTCCTGAATGGATGCTGTCTGGCTTGTGCATTGGACAGTCCTGTCTTGTCCATGCATGTGGACATATGTGCATCTTCTCTTTCACATGGTCTTGCACCTTCCTCCTACTCCTCTGCCGCTCACACCTATTCCCCTGCTCAGGGCATGCTGCCTGCAGCACGCCACACCAGATCCTGAAACGTTCAACCACGCACAGTCTGGGGCTTCAGATGTGAGAGCACAGGCAGCTGCTCAGGAGCCCGTATTGCACCAAACATGTGGGTTCCCCCCTTCTCAGCCTCCTGCGTGCTGAAACACGGGAGATGGGGCAGTTTCTGGCATGTGAGAGCTGCACTTTAAGTGTCTGCACAGATGGGGTGCTCTTCTGAAATACACCATCAAGGCATGACTGAGAGGCGTGTCAAATCCATGCTACTGCTTCAAATCCATGCCACTGCTAGTCCTGACTACAGATGCTAGTGGTGCACTGAGTAGTGGCAGCAGGGACTGCTCCCCAAAAGATTGCGTTGGGGGTTATAGAAATATGCAGCAAATGGTGGAATGTGCTTCCACCTGGTTTACATTTCTGTTTGTTGATGAACATTAGTTAGCATTTTCTTTACAAATGTTTATGAAGAGTCATGTTGTGTCCCCTCCTCTTTTTTTTTCTTTTTTTTCTTTTTTTCTTTTTCTTTCTTTTTCTTTCCCCCTCTTTCCCCCTCTTTCCCCCCTTCCCTCCTCCTCC
>JANZLQ010000092.1:21537051-21624835 GCA_026212715.1 Elanus axillaris
GGGGGGGGGCTTTCTTTTTTTGTCTGTAACCATCACAAGAATAATGATGTGAGCTAAACAGTTTGGGGTTGGAATTTGGAGGCTTATAAGTCAGGAAGAGCACTCAGAACAAGGACACTTGAGTTAGCTTCTCTGTCATGACAAAAAAACCAGTATGAAATCCAGATCCTGTTCTTTGCTCAAAGCTGCAGTGTTTCAGCCAGTCCTTTTGTGTCTGAGAAATTTTAAAAACTATGGTTTTAAGGAATATGCATTTAGCGCCAAGCCACTCTTGTGCTGCGTATCGTGAGAGTATAGTATAGGGCAACAAGAAGCACTTTCCTCCACCATAAATTGATGTAGTCTATGTCATGTAGGAATAAGGTAGGGCAGGCTCCCAGTCCATCTTTACTGAGCTTTCTGTGCTTTCTTTACTTCCTTGCCTCTCTGGGTAATGCACTGTGTCCCTTGACGATAGCAAGTGTCAACCAGCTATTTCACAGAGCTCTGGGCTTAGCCTAACAGGAGTGCTGCCTTCTAAAGAGCTGCTTCCTGTTCCTCAGCTGTGAATGGGTCGCAAAGTTCAGTGATCATTAGCTAAAATAATTGTCACCCCTTTTTAGTTATTCAGGTCTGAAAATTACCAAAGGGCTTCACCTCTAGTTGCTTTGGCTGTAATTATTCTTAGATTTTTGTTTTCTTCAGGATGTCAAACAGCAAACAGGGTGTCCCCTGGGCATTTAGAGGAAATTGATTCTGTTTCTTTGTGGAGCTGGCTGTGCTTGCTCTGGTAGTTATAACACTGTTTTCTCAAATCAAAAACTTGCAGTAGTGGTGTAGGATCTCATGGCCTTACTGAAAGTTTCCTTGACAACACTAATGTCTTGACTGATCACAGCGGGTGATCACAACCAGACAGCAATGATGTTTCAGATTGCCTCTGCTTCAAGTGCAGAGCCAGGAACCTGCTTTCCAGACCTGTAGAGGTGTAAAGTTTGCTCTGATTTTTGCCAGAGTGGTTTGGTTCATCTGCTAGTGCAGTGAGCCTGAAGGAAATGGCTCTGGTTCTTGTTGGGACTTAACTGAAGCAGCTATAGTTTGCTCTCCATTGCCTGTGGATGACGAGGGACAGTTGGCTGGGATGAAGACCTCTGCCAGGGAAAGGACGGGTCCCAGGAAGTCTAAAGAGAGTGCAAGTAGGGGCTTGGTGGAGTTTGAATTAGCAATAAAAGCAAATTGTAGGTCTGACTAGAACAAGGTAGAAGTTGGAATAAAAATATTCACGGTGGTGTGCATGGGCGTTGTCTCTGCTTTGCTAAATTCACATCACGCCACAGCTCGTGCCAACCATCCATCAGTGCCTTCTGAAGTGGTGGTTCTCTTGCCTTTAATGCCAGCTTTTCCCCCAGCTGCTGCTATGCTGGAGCCTTGCTGCTAGGTTTTACAGGATCTTCAGATGTAACAGGGACATGATTGTGGGCTGTTTTGCGGAACGGCTGAAAACATGCAATGTTAGGCCTGATCCTGTGTATGTGGAAGACAGTCTGCTATCTCCTGTGATTTAAACTAGGCCACTGTATCTTAACCTTATGCCGGTGCTGAGCAAAAAAACTGGTTGTGTCTCTGTTCGGCATTTGTTTCTGCTACATGTGAGTTCCCTGTTCAGATGAACTGAGGCCAGAGTGTGACCGTACTGCTGAGGGTAGGGTACGAGCTCACGGCTGTGGCTCTGTCTGTTCAGCACTGTGATCTTTGACAGCAGTTTCTGCAAAATTCATCATTCCCTGGGCAGCCTTTGTATTTTTTTTATTTACTTTTGTTTCTTTTCTTTTTTCACTTTAGTTTATTAATTGCACATGTGGCTTTATCTGGAAAAAATTGCATGCAATTTATGCATGCCTACAGTAGCATATGTTTTATATATTGGGTTTATAGGGATGGTACTGATTCCTGAATTAATTTGAACAGCAAATTGTTGTATCTGCACACAGTATGTCGTTTCTTTTTTTAACATGTATTATATGACACACATCTGCTGGTGTTTTAATTGTGTTATTGTGGTGCCTCAGAGTCCTAGTAATGAATTTGAAACCCTACTGTACTAAGCATGGGGTTTTTCACATGCGACACTTAGAGGGTTTGAGTGAATTGTTGAGCAAGAACGTAGAAGCTTTTGTCCCTGCCTTGAACTACGGACACAGGGTTTGCAGGCTGCCGTTACAAAATCTTTCTTCACTGTTGATCAGCATCAGGATGGTAACTTTTGTTCTCAGCTCTAAGTAAGGAGAGATCTGCGGTGCATCATACCTGGATAGTTGCTGGCAAGTTTTGCTTTTTCTAGTGGCAGTTTAGTTGATCTCTGTGGTCCACGTAAGAAGGACTTGGAACAATTCTGGACAACTATCCAAGTTTGTACCATAGGTTAGACTGTAGCTGCCATGGTTTGTTGGTTCAGAAGAGCTTCGCTTTGCTGTCTTACTGGGGAGGCTGTAGACCAAGCCAGCCTTCCAAAATCATTCCTGTCAATGCTGTGTCCAAGAGAAAGTGGACTTTCTTCCCTTGCTCAGGGATCAGATTAGTTCCATTTGGTTGTAGCATTATTCTGGAAGATCATAGGGAGGTGCTTGTCCACTGTGACCCTCCCAGCTTTTCCTGAGCAGCTCTGTTCGGCAGCATAGTCTCTCTTCTATAGTAGCTGCAGGCAGCTGCCTTATTTCCTCATAATCGTAGTGCAGCTCTGCTTTGGGATATATTTTTTCTAATGAGGTGTGTTTTTCAAGGAATGCAAGCTGCTGCCTAAAACTGCCTTCCCTTCCTCTTCCTTATTTATTTCTGAACAGGTATTGTTGGCATCTATGAATTTTATCTGCAGTGGCTTTGGTAATATTTTTCTCAGATATTGATGGAACTATTGAAAAACTGCAAGCCTTGTTTAGATCCTTCTGTAGCAAACATTAATGATTATTTATTGACACTGTTTTTTGAGAAATTAGCCAATATGTTCCCTGCTTAAAATATGCTTTATTTATATAGCACTAATTTTTATCAGAATGTCTTGCAGTATGAGTGCATCAAGTATCCTAAATGTATCACATTTATCCAGTTCTCTTTTCAACTGAACTTCAAAGAAACGAAACCAGGTTTATTCAAGAAGATTAATTTTCCAGAAAACTTTGTTGACTGAAACAGTTTAATTCCGTCAACTGAATGCAGTACTAGGGTTTTTTTTCTGGTTTTCTGTTCAAGCCTGGTATCACGGCAATGTGCCTATAGCTGCCCAGCCAGTCCTGGCTCGTCCTTTGAAATATTTCTCCAATACATGTCTTTTTTCAGTTTTCTCTTCTCAGTGCCTATTCTAAGATCTATTAAAACATCTGTGTTCACATGGTCTCCCATTCTAGGGCTTGTGCAACAGGTCTGGACCTTGTTCTTAGCAAATGTTGTCTAGTATCTTCCTTTTGTTATCAGAAGACTGAGGAATTAGTCTGTTTTCTTCCCAAGGACAAAGCAGAACTGCATTGAATGTTTTGCCTGTCTGACATAATTAGTAATGTGTTTACCTTGCATTTTGGGATCTTCTCTTACTAAAATAACTTTTAAAGGTTATCATTGCCTTTTGCCTTTGATTCAAAACCCTTGCTTTTGGTGGCTAATATTCCTAGAAGAGAAACACCATAGTATACAAGGTTTGTTTGTTTGTTTGGGGTTTTTTTTTTCATTGAATTTCCTGATGTATTTTCAAATATCTCCTGCAGCTTTGGACAATTTAATATGTATATTAAATCTACTTTTGCTTTGAATGTCACAGCTGTTGATATTAGCCTTTAATAGACGGTGTCTGTATGCATAGATGGCAGCAATGTTAAAGCTGTCAATTCTGATTGCCTCCTACATGGTCTTTAAAAGCATTGTGTAAACTCAGCCTAATTTAGTCTGTTGGCTCCAGCTGAACACAGCTCTCTCCTAGCTAAACGGATGCTTAGTCAATCATACCTCCATCCTGCTCAGAGTTACTTCCCTTACAGTGATCCTTTTGATATGGTCAGCTGTATGGGTGTTGGTAACACTTGATGCATGTGTTGCAAGAGTCTTGAGCTGATCTTTAGTGTATCCATTTCTTTCCCATCACCAAAAAAATGCGTAAAAACAACTTCTCATTTGATGCATATTGGATGGCGTTTTACAACCGAGAATCATAGGTCTGAATCACCTTAATGTGAAACTTGAAGCTACAAATCTTATTTTGTGACTTGCTCAGAGGCTTTCAGCTCTCTTGTGGAGTATTTATTGGATGCTATTCCTTTAGACTTGTCACTAAATTAAAGTGTAGTTAGGGCATCCTATTCTGCCTGAGCATTACAGCTGGTGCAGTAATTATTAGGTGCTGCTTTTTCATTGATGGTGATTATGTCTGTCCCTTGTGCAGCTACAGTTTCATTGTCATCTCTCAGCTTTACAGGCTGCTTCTCTTCAGTCACCAAGTAGTGTGTCCTTTTTTTTTTTTTTTGTGCCTACAGATGCCTTCATTTATTTATACAGACTAAGGTGCTCCAATAAGTATTTGATTTCTCAGGGTTTTCTTCACTGAGGGAGTGCAGGGAGTCTTGACTTTTTTCCCTGGCAATTGCTTATAGTTTGCCTTTGCAACAGGACCTGATAAATCGTCACTGGTGGTGGCAATGTTTTGTTATGTGTCATGATGGTTTTATGCTGTAGCCCATGAATCTCAAAACTGCAAGTTACCTGTGGTGGGTTGCTGCTGGCTGGATGCCAGGTGCCACCAAAGCCGCTCTGTCACTCCCCTCCTCAGCTGGACAGGGGAGAGAAAATATAACGAAAGACTTGTGGGTCGAGATGAGGACAGGGAGAGATCATTCAGCAATTATTGTCATGTCAGAGTAGGATAATGAGAAAATAAAATAAAATCTTAAACCAGCTTCCCCCTCCCCCCTTCTTCCCGGGCTTAACTTTACTCCCAAATTCTCTACCTCCTCCCCCTGAGCAGCACAGGGGAACAGGGAATGGGGGTTGTGGTCAGTTCATCACACATTGTCTCTGCCGCTCCTTCCTCCTCTGGGAAGGACTCCTCACACTCTTCCCCTGCTCCAGCGTGGGGTCCCTTCCACAGGAGACAGTTCTCCACGAACTTCTCCAATGTGGGTCGTTCCCACAGGCTGCAGTTCTTCACAAACTGTTCCAGTGTGGGTCCCTTCCATGGCAGGCAGTCCTTCAGGCACAGACTGCTCCAGTGTGGGTCCCCCACGGGGTCACAAGTCCTTCCTGCCAGAAAACCTGCTCCAGTGTGGGCTCCTCTCTCCACGGGGCTACAGGTCCTGCCAGGAGCCTGCTCCAGCACAGGCTTCCCATGGGGTCACAGCCTCCTTCAGACATCCCCCTGCTCCAGCGTGGGGTCCTCCCCGGGCTGCAGGAGGAGATCTGTTCCCCCGTGGACCTCCCTGGGCTGCAGGGGGACAGCCTGCCTCACCATGGTCTTCCCCACAGGCTGCAGGGGAATCTCTGCTCTGGCGCCTGGAGCATGTCCTCCCCCTCCTTCTGCACTGACCTGGGGGTCTACAGGGCTGTTTCTCTTGCATATTCTCATTCCTCTCTCCAGCTGCAACTGCTGTTCGGCAGCTTTTCTTTCCCCTTCTTAAACCTGTTCTCCCAGAGGCACTACCACCGTTGCTGATGGGCTTGGCCTTGGCCAGCAGTGGGTCCATCTTGGAGCCGGCTGGCATTGGCTCTCTTGGACATAGGGGAAGCTTCTAGCAGCTTCTCTCGTAAGCCACCCCTGTAGCTTCCCCGCTAGCAAAACCTTGCCATGCAAACCCAGTACATTACTCCTTTATCGCCTTGCCTGCCTCTCCAGACAGCCCTAAGCGCTCGTAGGTGCCGTCTGTGTACCCTGTTGTGGAAGGCAGGTTTTAGCTAAATTGGTTAGGAATGCTATTTACCCTTCACCAGTCAAAGTCTCACTTCTGCACACACGCTAGCTAACTGTAACCTAAGCAGGTCTACACCGACACAGTTTATCATTGACGTATGTCAAACCCAGATTTTCCCAGCTGTCTACTACCATCTGCCAAGTACGGCTGGGGGCAGGCAGAGTGCAGTTTGCTATGCAGGCCTGATGGCAGCTGTAAAATCGAGCAGTTTTGCCTGCTTAAGCACCAGCTCTTTTCCAAAATAAGCATTAGCTCTTTGCATCGCAGTGAGCCTCCCAATCCTGAGAGCACAGGCCATCGTGGGGAAGTGGTGCCGGCTCTGCTCCGCAGCCGAGGCCACCTGCCAGCCCAGAAGCTGTGAAAAATCTTTGCAGCGGTTCCAGTGCATCGGCTGAGCTGAAAAAAAGCCAACCCCACTCCTCCTTACAGCTTTTCTGTGCTGGGTACTAGTGAAAAAGGCTTCTCCAGTCCCTAAAGGCACTGGCCCACTCTTTTGGCTGCACCTCTCAAAAATCGTGAGATCAAACGTAGTTTCCCTCTAGTTATGTGTGGCACCAGACCTGGAGAAGTGTCTCTTGGAGAGCTAAAGCTGAGCTTGTTATAGGATGTTACTCTGGCTAATCAGAGCACCATATAACAATTCTTCCAGAAACTGCAAAGGCAATTGACCACACCAAATGAGCTTGTTTTTCATTTATTTTTAAAAATGGAAGGTGATCATCATGTCTAGTTGCAAGCATTGTGATGAAAGGTCAGGTTATTAATGAGTAGTTAATGTTGCTGAAGTAGCTGAGAAACTAACAATAGCTTTTGAGTAGTTAGATTTTCCACTAATAATACTTTCTATTAAAAGTGAGTTGTTGTGCTTGCCTTCCTGTAGCAGCTGACTGACAGCCGCTAAGCACAGAAATCCTTTGCTAGCCTTAATTCAACTTCTGCATCCCAGAGAGAGGTAAAAATTAACCACCATGTTACAGAATGCTCAACTGCAATACAGGTTAAGTAACTTATCCAGAGGAAACAGGTAGGCCAGGATTAGAAACCAGAAGTCTGCATACCAGTTAAATGTATAAATGCTAATCTTGTAAATATGGTATAACTTTCTGAATGAATGCTAAAAAAAAGGACAAATTTCCTTCAGTATCATAACACTGCTGCTGTTTTCTTCTTCATCACAGTAAGTAAAAATGGACGTGTCGTATTTAAAATGAGTTATAGCCAAGATAGCCAATCCCAACATCCACAGCAGCACCACCCAATTAGAAAAACTACTCTAATCTAACCTGATGCTACTGTCATTTTTTAAAATGAGTCCTACTTCAATCATAAAATCCTCAGACCATAACATTGCTTTCTACGCCATATGTCCTTATTTAGAGGAAAAAAAATGATTGCACCCTTAATTCAAAGGGAACGTTTCCCTCTGAGCCAGAACTCAATAAAATGTATCAAAAAAATTGTGGAAAAGGGCAAGCAAAGAAAATCAAATTGCAGCGTGTGAAACGATTTAAGGAGGGACCTGGGGAATACATAATCTCCAAACTGCCAAGTTAGAGCAAGTATAAAATATACAAACAAGCCTGATATTTTTCCCAGTTGATCTCATTATGAGGTATGCTTGGGATAGATAAATTTTGTTAGAATGCATTAAGGCTGGATTTTCAAGGAAACAAGTCAGAAGTAATGTATTTAGCTGATTCCACCTTGTTTTGATACATGGGTCTTTTCAGTTTTAAAGAAGTACATTTTTAAATCCAAATGGTTTGTTTTGTTTCAAGCATTAAAACCAGAGGCAACTGGGTGACTTTTTTTTCCCCCACTTCTGGAAAACAGACGTTTATAATTCCGGTGTGCTCTTTAATCATTGGGGTAGAGCTCTGTGCAGTATGTTTCACTGCCACTTATTGTTGCCTGCTTAAAATACACTGAACTAGCCTTGAGTGCAATCCCTTAACAGACTGTTTCGTCCACAAATAGTACTTTTTCCAAGTCTTCAATAAATTTTAATTAAATTGTCCATTTGTATTTATTAAGGCAGTTTACTGTCTCCTGCTGCAGAAAGCTGCTACTGCTGATAGTCTACCAAGAGAAACATGAGATTATCTGGGAGTTGATAATAAAATGCAAACATATGTTAGTCTCAAAATGTTGTTTAAGCGTCATTTTCATGTTTGTTGGGAAGGGGACAGGCCATACAATCAGTTTTGATAAGTTTTTGGAACAGTTGCTGTTAACAATTCTTGTAGCAGTAAGGAATCATCATCTTTGTTAGTATGAAATGTTGTCTGCAGAAAATTTTTCTTCTTTAGACTGACCCTATAGAAACAGTTGAAAAAGAATCCTTTGGCGGAGCAGATGATAAAGTCATTACACACTGAGGAGATGTAAAGTGGCTTTCAGCAGCATTAGTTTAGATAGATGAGTGTGATAAGGTGGATTCATCCCTATCTTTGGTGATCTGAAAGCTTGGACCTCAACTCTGGGACTTGGATGCCTCTCAGCTGTACCTACTTATCTCCAAGTAGCTTCTGCCAAAATAGATTTGCCATGAAGTCAGTAAAATCTACATCTGGAGGCTGTGTTTGGTCTGTCCTTGTTCTCAGGACAAATGAAAATTGATCTTCCAGAGATCTAAAAAGGAATTAAACTTCTTTCTCAAGAAATTAATGTGTTCCTGAAAGGAGGCAACTTGGCTCGGTGCTGCGTGGAGCTCTCTGCCCAGATCAGGGAGGGCTGCTTTGTTTTCGTGGGACCATTCCTTGCTCCAAGTGTAGCACAAAGTAGTTGGGTACCACTCCTGCTGGTGCCTGTCCACTGGTGGATGTGAGGAGATGAGTGGATTAATAGACCCATCTGAACCACCAGAGCAGGCATCTCTGAGATGAATATTTTAATTATGTCTCTCCCCAAGGGCGCTGCTTTCTGTCTTGCCTTCAGAGCAGCACGGAGGGAGGTTGTTGAGAATTTCTTTTCCCACCGTGTGTGTATGCAAGACCCGTTTTGTAAAAAGCAGACACAAACCCAAGCAATGGCAAGAGGTTTAAAATCAGACTGCTGTGACTTTAAGAGCAAGAAAAAAAAACTGTTAAGGAAGGAAAATAAAAATCCCACAGCCTGTTGTAGCAGCTGTAGCTTCAGATCGTGTGGAAAATGAAGGCAGATGATTCAATTTGGCCTGTGCCCCGAGTACATTTCCAAATGCTTCTGTGTGTGCGCAAGATAATGAACAAATATATTGAGATGGCACAAGATCAGTCCGAGTTTGCCGTTGCGCAAGCCATGGAGCTCCCAGTAGGAGCGCACTAGCTGTGCTGGGTTAATGGGGGTGAGGGTCGGGAAGCCCAGCACCTTTCAGAACAACTTAAGAAAAGAATTTGTCTCCTTTTGCCCCAGGCTCCCCGTGGCACTCAAATGGAGCTTGTGATAAATCGAAGTGTATTTATTAATAATGAGCAGGGGCAGCGTGCCCATGATTTGCAAATAGGTGCGCCAAATAAAAATGTGCTTTCCTCTGACATCGGAAAACCCTAAGTAAATGGAGAGCAGGCTGATCTATTATGATTAAAAAGCAGGGGCTGAGAGCCAGGGTAGTGGTAATGAAAAAGCCCTTTTAGGGAGGCAAGACCTGCTCTGCCCATTCATATATTCCTCCACCCCCGCCCCATAAGAAGAAATGAGGAGGAGGAAGTTGGATGGGAGAGATGAAAAGGCAGCAGCAGTCCAGGATAGCAGAACTGGGCTCTTAATGAGAGCTGGAGTTATTACCAGAATGAGTTATGATATTTAATCATGTTACATGATGTCCAACAGTGCAAGGTTCATAATTCTTGGCTCCGAACGTGCCTTGGGACTGTCCGCAAGCACCTGCAGCATGCAAATTGATCAAGGCCTTACAAACCCCCCGTACTTTGCCCCTGGTCATTCCCTGCCAAGCCAGCACAGTCTGCAGCGCTGGCCTGCTCCCACAGAGCTGGAAACAGTGTCTTTCATGTTCTCAAACACAAAACTGTAGTTTCTGGTCAAAACTGAACCGTAGCTATTGCTGATAGCTGGGATTGCCTACCACAAGCTTTTCTCTGTGGTGTGTGGTGTTGTCAGGTGTGTTATTTATATTGCAGGAGGCTGTGTTGGTCTGGTTTTTAAGTAGCCTTGGGTTTAATGAATGCTTTTGGAGAGTTCTGTTAGCTTCAGTGATGAAATAAGCTCTGCTGGAGTAAAACTTCGGCACCTATTTAATTTTTCAGTGAATATAAACTGACATGAACGTCTTGCTGACTTAGGATTTGGATGAGGACAGGATTTGGCCTTTGGAAGAGAGAAATTGCCAAATAACTTCAGTTGTCCCCTCGTGCCTTTTTATTTTGTTCCAGCTTGGCTGTCCTGAAGTGACACAGTAGTCAACCTACTTTTAAAAAAGATTCCCTCCCACTCCCTGAAACCTCAAGAGATGAGATGAGGCTGACCAGCACCTTTCCAAGAGTCTCTCTTGCTCATCTTTGGGCTTTTGGGTTAATTTGAGACTTTTAGCTTCTCAGATGACTCCTAAAATATTTTGAGCAGACCTGAAGACAATGCGATCAAACATACTCCAATTTGGCCCACATATGCTTCTACCTGCTGTTTCCCCAGTTTCTGTTTCAGCTCTGTTACGCTGACTGGAAAACACCGTCTGGCAGGGCCTGGAGAAGGGTCTTTGCTGCTGTCAAAGCAGAAAATAGCAGCGGGCTGTGTGGGTACTTTCAGACAGGCAAAGTCGACAAGCTGGAGAGGGGCCTCCTTTCTAAATGCTGCTTGTTAGTGATTTTAATGTTTTTCTGTAACACTGGTGGGGTGGCTTTATCCAAACCAAAAGGCAGCTTCTCTCGGATGGCCCTCACCTTCTCAAGCCTATGTTTAGATGGGTTATTTGGCTCCTCTACCCAAGGTATTTAATAATGGTGGCTGGTGTTCCTCTAATGTCTGTGTAAGCCTCTGGCAATGTGTTGTACAAGAGGACATAGCGTGTTTTGCATATGAATTTGAGGAGTTGGTTGTTTGGGTCTGTGCTGTGCCGAGGCCGTCATGATGTCCCTGGGCTGGGAGCCCACCTCACCTCTGGCCCACAGAGGCTTTGCAGACTCTAAAAAAGTAGTCATCTTTTCAAAGGGAGAGGAATACTAGTATTTATAGTAAAGCTTAATCAGGGAACATGTTCAGGAGGAATTTCTGCAACTCAAGTGAAAACACCTAGAGAAAATCACTAGAAATCAAGCAGCCAAGCCAGAAGCAACTTTGGGAAAGAAGTTTTTGACTAGTTTGCTAATACCCAGGTCTGCAGAGAGTGCCCGTGAAACCAATGCATCCATTTAGCAGAACAACTTGTCCTCCTAGTTGGGTCCTGCGTGTGGCTCATTAGGGTAATTACTGATGAATTAAGGCAGCTTGGCTCAGCACTCCGGCTGCGGGTGTGCGGGCTCCCCTGCTGGCAGGCAGCAGGTGTAAATGAACAAGATCTGTCAAAAAGGCTGATGACCCTCTTAATTCACAGCAGCAAACTGGGGACAGAGGTAGTGCAGCAAGTTTAATAATTGATATTTACTTGGAAAGGTTAATGGCAGCAGTGATGCTTCTAATTTGCTTGCCCGTGCAAGACCTTGTCAGGTCAAATTGTCTCAATTTGTTACCGTGGGTGTAGGTATAGTTTTCCTTTAATGAAATTTGGAGAAAAGAAACAGGTGGTGTTGGGAGCTGACTGTAACTCAAGAAAAACACCAAAAGGTTGGAGTCTGGTAACAGGTTGGGTGAGTCTGTGCTAACTTTAAACAGCTGGAAGGTTAGTCCTTTTGAATAATTCTGGTGAACATTTGCACTTGGGAAGGTGAAAGGATTTGGAATGGTGTAATTTATTTTTTCTTTAATTTGCAGCTGTCTAGGAGTTGCTTAGGTCAAAAGTGTAATAATTTTGACAGGCTTTGATGTGTTTCTAGGTGGGAGTGCTAGGCTTATGGATCAGAAATCAAAAAGCTGTAGAGTTTGATGGGTATTTCTGTACTGCATTTAGGGAAATTGTAATTCTGTACTGTAATAGTTAAGTGGTTCCTATTTCAGGGAGGAACAAAGCACGTGCTGTGTCTAGAAGCTTTGAAATTGGCAGGTCAGATACTTCACATCCAAAAGTTTCAGAAGAGCTGGCTGATGGCTGGGAACCAGTAGAGTTGGGTTTTGAGTAAGTGTGAGAAGATTCAGATGATGGAAGAAAGCTGGTGTGCCAGTGTTTTCAAAAGGCTGTAATTAATGGGGTATTACCATTTGTTCAATTGGCTTGGCATCAATCCTAGGCAAGATAATGGGATAGCTGAAATAATAATTGGTTAATAAAGACCTAAAAAAGAATAAAGTGAATGACAATCATTTTATGTACTTAGAAAAAAATCTTGTCAAATTTAATTAATTACATGTGGGATTAAAATTTTAATGGATAATGGCCACAGTATTGATATAGTATAGTTAGATATCTGTGCTTGATGCTGTTGGCCTTTTTATTAAGGAAACAGACAATGTGGATTCAACATGATGAATTTCAAGTGGATTATTTCCTGCCTTCATACTTGATGCAGGTAGTCGCGAATGCAGGCTAACTGTTGGTTGGAAATGCTTCTAGCAGATCCCAGCAGGGATTACCTCTCGTTGTTGTGTTGTTTGAACATTTTGATGTAGTAGCAAAGATGAAAAATCAGTCTTGATAAGTTTGCAGGTGGGCAACACATTGGAAAAGTGGTTTACAATGATTGAGGCAGGACACTGATGCTGAGAGCAGTGGTTGTGTGATGAGGTGGCCATGAGCAAATTTGTATTTCTGACACTTCAACGTGGCTAAGTCTGAAAAGTCTTATCCTGAGGAAGAAGGTGTTACTGATGAGGTGTAAGGTGGCAGAAAGGCATGCAGGGTAAGGACTTTAATCAGAAATGTACTGTTGCTTGAACATGAGCAGGATAGTTTCCCTGTCTTCTACTACACAAGCCTATACAGGGTTGTGCACTCCAGATCGGGTAAGTACAGGAGCTCATTCTCGGCATAGTATCCTGAATATTGTATTAAAATATTAATAGACTGTGGGGGCACTTAGCTGGCAGCGATATCAAACATCCATGGGAGTGTAGTGATCAGTGTGCTCCCAGGGCTCAGGTTGCAGTGCCTGCGTTGTGGCAGCATGCCCACCGAGCACGGTTCCTTGTGCCGCAGCGGCAGGGCTGCTTGAATGTGCTGGGGTTATATGAGAGCACCATGAGCAAACCCTGCTAGCTACTGAGACTGCAATGAAATAGGACAGAAAGAAACAAGGGGATTTTATTGCCATTAAAAGTACCAATTTGTACAAGCCGACATTTTAAATAGTGTAATTTAAATGGAACCAAACTGATATGAATGGAACCTATTAATAAATTAAACACTTCTTTCCACCCAATATTTCACAAGGGAATTAGCAGAATAATTTGTTAGTAAATGAGCCCAGGAATGAAGCTGTGAATGACATATCTATCCTATCCTATCCTTCTCCTGCCCCTGTAAAACTCTTTGCACATGTAAGCAGAAAGTTGCTGTGACTTCAAACATTGGTGACTCTCACTTATGTACAAACAGAAGCATAACCTCAAGTGAAGGAAGAAGGATGATTTAGTGGTTAGAGAACCAGTCTTGGCTGTAAGAGTTAATCATGCTCTACTTCAAATTTTGTGCATTATGTCAGGCAAGTTGTTTCAGGCCAGTTTTCCTCACAGTATTTAGGCACCTGGTATTTAGGCACCTGGCTGTCACACTGGTACCAACCTTTCAGTGCAGCCACGGGGGGCCATTGGGTCAGCAGTGGCCTGGCAGCAAGCAGCAATACCAAAATACCAGCGTCACAGTTGAGGTTTGCTGGTAGCAAAGAGTGAAGGGGGTTTGTCTGTCTGCTTCCCTCTCGCGTCAGGCCCTAGGATGTTGGTGCAGCCTTGCCTGCTTCCAGGAGTGCTAAAAGCAACCCTTCCCTCATACGTTAGTGAAAGGGAATACACACGCGCATGGTCAAGCACAACTTCAGAGAAGCCCCATGCATTCAAAAGCATCCTCTCCACGGTGCCGTGGATGTAGGAGTGAAACGTTGACTAAACTGCTGTTGGCAATCTCGGGAACAGGTGGCAGAGCAGTGCTTGAAAATCTCCTTTTTCCCCCTCCTTCTTCTCCCTCTAGATGAAGGTCCCTACAAGCAGAAGTGGCAGAAATAGCGAGGAAGACAGCATCAGGGAGGCCACAAGCTCTCAGCGGAGCAGCTCAAGGGACCGTCTCAGTGATGTAAGTACCATTCAGGAGAAAGCATCGCTTCATTGCTGCAATTCCCGCTGCTGACATGGCTTTTCATAAATCTTGCTGAACAAATGTTGGCATCCAGAGGTCACTGTGTAATAACTTTTTTTTATGTCATGATTGAGTGTTATGGCATAAGTGGTTGAGCTGCCTTGCAAACACTATAATCATGGTGCAAATAATATGATAAGCGAAAGATCAGAGATGGGAAAACAAAATGGAATTGTTATTCCTCGGGGAAAAATGGCTTGATGTTTTGTTTTGTTTTCTCAAAGAAGTTGTGTTAAGAAGCTTTTTACATTATCTTTGGGTTTAGCTACTGCATATAATCACGTAGTTTGGGTGCAAAGTCAGTTCATCTAATTTTATGCTTCCTGCCTCCAAGATGTGAAAGGTTTTGGGGGGAAAGCTGTCTTTCTCTCTGGAAATTCGATGGTACGTTGAGTGAAATGTTATGATAAAACAAAAGCAAACGGTGCCTTAGTGTGTAAACACACAAATGGGCTTTTGAGTCACCAAGAAATCAATGGCAGTGCTGGGATAATTTTATATGAAGGCTTTTTGTGTTAGCAATTAGCATTTTGCCTTCATTAAAACATGATTTTTTACTAATTAGGACCTTTCCCGTTAGGAGAGATTTAAATGAAGAACAATAATCAAACGCTGGCACAAGCATGTCTGAAATATTAAATTTGCCATTTCAATGGCAAGCCACAGAAATCCCAGAGCGAGTGGTTTTCATGTTGAGTTCTATTAATGTAAAATATGCTTCATAACTAAAACCTGTCACAGAAAACGGCTCACACCAGCTAAATTCAATTGGACAGTTAATTTAGCTTTAAAATTGAAAACACTACCTCCGCTTCAGGATGCAAAAGGAAAGGGGGGGAAGCCTTTGATAAGTGTAATGTATTTGCTATTAAGGCTTTCAGAGCCCATTCTACAGGAGGAGAAGGGAGAAAAAGGGGAAAAAATGGCTCCCACAAATGTGTTTAAAAGCTGAAAGTATTTATTAAAAATGTCAGCAGAAAAGTGCTTTTGGCAGATTAAAGCGGGATTCAGCTTGACAGCTCTGACAGGGAAATGTGACGGGGGAAAATTCTCTCTACATGTTTAGAGTGTGAATGGGGCGCTGTAAACAGCCGACGCAGTGGGAGGAAGAGAAAAATAACGTGTCCTGTGATCTGCTTCCAGGATTGTGAACCCACGCTCCGCAGTGGGGAAAGTTGGGGGGGGGGGCTTTGGACAAATCCCGTTGCTGCGGGGCGTCTTTGACTGTGTTACTGGTCAATAATGATCGTAATTTTATATATACATATATTTATGTGAGTCTGTCCTTCCCCTCTCCTTGGCCACTCTTGACAGGTATGTGAGCAGGGCCACCTGGTAGCATTGATGTACCATAATTTGGGGCTTCAGGGGAGGAATAACATGTTCAAACTTAGTGACTAGCTTAGGTCAAAGTGTTAAGTGGTCTTAGAGACTTTTCTTGTTAAGCCGATGTACTTCCATTTTTTTTCTCCTCCTCTCCCTTTGCCCCCAAAGTTGCAGGCTGAGCCTGCAGGAATCAAGTCTGAGTGCCTAATTCCTACAAAATCTTCAAAGCCAGTTCAGCAGCCAGTGAAATTCAGTGGGAAATAGGCACTCCGTTCTTTTCTAGTCAACTGGGACATTTGGGCAGTGCCTGAAGGCTGGGGCACACTTCAGAGCTTTGTTGAAGCTACTCTTATGACCTGGTGACCCATGGCAAATGAGAATTTTTCAAATTAGTAATTAAACAGTTTGAAAAGTAAGGTTCATGAATCACAGAATGCTCTTCGTTCATTATTTGATGAGTGCAATTTAGCTTTAATTATGTATAACGCTTCCTCACGTACTAGTAAATGTTCTGTAGTCTATTTAGTGACTGTCAGAAAGTCTTAGGAAGTCCCATGGGTGCAATCCGATGGTTTTCCCCATTTGCGTGCAAAGGAATAAGGCGGCAGACTTTTTCTTTTTGTAGAACGGGAGCAGGGATGGGAGAGGAGAAGACAACATGCTACTGAGCGTCAATTCCTGCAGGATTTTCTGTCCAGCTGTGCCTGGTCCCTCTATGGGTCTGAAACTGTATTTCCCAGTGTGCTGTTTAAATAGGTGATGTGCAGCTGAACTGATGTAGCCCCCTTACGTGTGGCACTGAGGGTTAAAAGCCCCAGGGCAGTAAGGGCATAAAGAGAAGGCAGGGATGATTTTTCCTTGTGGCTAGCGGTTATAAATCGAGGCTCTAGCTAGCACACAGTTGGGCTGCGGTAGCCACCAGTCCTTGCAGATGGATCGGATGCTCTGCAGCAGGAGGCACCTGGGCTGTTTCTCGCTCTCCCCCAAGTAGCTCTCCTGCTGTTTCCTGGTGCATTTGGCCTTCAGGACTAATTTTGATGCTGCCTTTCCCTCCCATCTCTTTCCCCATTAACTTGGGAGAACAATGGAGTAAATGAGGCGGGAGGTGGCAGGTTTGGCTGCTGTATGGCAGCACACAGCAGGTGTGGTGGGAAATATGTGTACGAAAGTGTCGGCTCTAGCGTTCAGTGTTGCCACCTTAGGAGCACCAGAGTCCTCCCTCCGGCTTCACTGTCGGTCTCCATTTAGAAGGCGCTATTATGAACAGCTTAGCTCCTCCATGTGATTTGTTTCTTGAGGTGACTTGTTCAATGGGATGCCAGCAAGTTGTTCTTTATTTACATTAGCGCATGTCATTAGTCTCTAATGGACCATGAAGTCAAGAGGTGGCCTGGTCTGTCGTGAAATAATTGCACTCTAAAGAAAACTGAAGCAAATGATTGATTATGTCTTGCACACAGTCATAGCCATCAGTCTGTCCACAACAAAACCCAGAGCGCTTTGTTGCTTCTTTGCCACAATGAAACTTCTGTGGGGAGAGAGTGCTACAACTTCATAGTAAGACAGCAATTGTCTGTCTTGTATAGCGCGTCTTTCCAGACATTACACTGAGTGCCATTTATTATGGGTCATTGGGGAAAAAAATGCTTACTATGATGTAGTGAAATCACCTCTGGCTGCAGAGGTTTGATTTGTTGAGGCTGGTCTCGTCTTTGGGATGATGAAATTTTGGAGCAGAAAAAACAGAGACATTTTAGCTCAGGTTTGCACAGCAGATGGTGTGGTGTGGGGGAGAGGCGATGGGAATTTGCCACTTGTTTATGTTCCCAGTGTCAATGTAAAATTCCCTTAAAATCTACTACAAAGCTGACATGCCTATTACACATGTACTCTCAGGTCTTCTGCAACCAACACAGAGTCAACAGCCTTTTTCCAAAATGGGATTTTCCTCTGCTGTCTTTCATAGTGAGGTAATTGGAAGTTGCCAGAGAATTAAGAGCCAGATAAGCCATATTGCTATTTTGTTGTGTTGACCCAAGTAAAAGTGGAAGGCTTGGGCATTTTGTTTTGGTTTTTCCCCATGTTCCATAATTGTCCTAATCTTTTCTGATGTCCTGAACAGTCCAAAAATCCACAGAGCCTTGTATAATAGCTTGAAAAAAAGGTTTTTATCTTTTTCTTGACCCATCAGCTTAAGAACTGCCTGCTTTTTAATGGATTTTCTCCCTCACTAAATTGAATGGATCGTCCCTCATTATCATTTAAATAGAAGCCTCACTCCCTGTGAACATGGAAAATTTGAATGTGGTAGTAGAGCTGTGATAATTTGAAATATTCGGAAGGTGGGGGCAAGGAGGGGGAGCAGGCAGCAGAGTGCAGAATTGCTGTATGTAATTGTCATGGATTCTCAATTTTGTTGCCACAAGATGGGAAAATAGACTAATAATTGTCTTCCAACCCTAGTAGAATAGTTGCCCTAGTTAGCTGAAGCTAACACTCTAATTGTCGTGGGGGCACAGAGATGAATGAGGATGTATGCAGGGCACAGCCAGGGCTAAATTGAGTGATATACTAAGGCAAAGAGCAAATTGGCAATTATTGGCCCAGCTGAAAAGGTTGGCAGGTGTGCTGCTTTCTCACGAGCCCTTAGGGGGAAATTGGAAATATAAAATATCGACCATAAATACTCACTGATTAGGAAATATGTTGCAAGAGGTGCTGGCCACTTAAGAGTCAAAACTCTCCTTTTCCAGGAATTGGCTTCAGCTGTGCATAAAACCAGCAAGCCCCGCTACTAAGTTGTTCAGAGTTCTTTCCTCTCATCCCCCATCCCTCAGGCTTTCCTTTCTAATTTTCCATCGTTCTATCCTCATATGTTTGTTTGTTTTTCTTTAAACATAATAAACGAAAAGCAGTCTTTTATGAAATGCAGAGATTTTCCTCTCTCTAAATGTTCTTTGATAAGTGTTTAGCATATTGTGTAGACTAGATATAAAATTCTCTCTCTGGTAGATGAATACAAAATAACTTCTGTGATTTCTAATTCAAACAGTTCACTGTGATCTGCTTTTCTTTGTGTGCCATCACAGGCACCTATCTCCCCCTTCCCTCCTACTGTCTGTACCATGCTTCCCCTCCTGGGGCAAAGGGATTAAAGCAGCAGCAGGGTACAAAGCTGCAGGTCTGTTATGTGTGCCTCAGGCTGAAGTACCTTGCCAGAAGCATGATCAAATGAGCCTCTGAACTGAGCATTGGACCACAGTCACAGTCCATATTTATCAATTTTTCAAACTTTGACATATGTGGGACATCTGGTCTTGGCTCCGGACAGGGTGGTGGTGGGACAACTGAGCTTGGCATGTCTCAGGCCAGGAACACCTTAGTGCAGTAGTCGGGATGTTAACTGAGTGAGTTGAAGGAGTTTTTTGGGAGGCCTGTAGACTGCAAACTCTTGTGGCACATGCTGTTGGTGTTCCCCATATATAACACACTAGAATCTGATCCCCAGTGTGAAGAGTGGAATAAGAGCATTGTAGAGCTTAGAGAAATAAAGGTAGCAACAGAATAGTTTTAAGACCCCATCCTCAAACCATGAGTTCTTGGGAAACTTGTTTGAATATGCATGCAAGGATTACAAAACTTTTCAAGTCACATTCTTGTGGAGACAAAAATTCATGTGCCTTCAGCATGCTATCTACTTTTATCTTTGTGTCCCTCAAAATACCAAATGCTTGCATGAAAACTGCTGCAGCAGAAATTATGAGCAGAGCTGTAATGACTTGCATGAAGCTTCAGGTAGTGAAGCATAGCTAGGAAGAAAGAAAGTCTGGAGAAGTTTTTGTGAAGTTGGCTGAGGGCTGGTGGTTTGAATGGGAGCAGCACTCATGCATGTTCTGTGTGTTTCGGTAATGTGAGGTCTTTTTGTATTGTTCCTGGCTTACTGTATGCAGTTCATTTGTTCCTAGTCAGCAGCCATCTTTCCTTCTGCTGTCAATGGCCATCAGCTGTAGGAATCTAAGTGTCTTGGTTGGAAGCTGTTCTGTAGCTTATCAAGCTAGTTACAGATGTTTAGACCTTGTGTAGTTTAATGTCTTACGGAACTGGTTTTGCAGTATTTCCAAGCATAAACCCCTTTGTTTATCCAACATAATAAAATAATGGAATTAAAGAAGGAACACGTTCAAGTTTTGCATGACACCCAAAATCATTCATCATGTATTGTGGTTATCTTGTCAGGTCGTGGTCTAATCTAAGTGAACATCAGATACACTCTGTGACCCTTTGCCAAGTCAATTGAACTCATTGTATTAACAGACAGGAGTGTGACTATGGAAATTAATTGCGTTAAGAGACTCCATGTTAAGGTCTGGGATATCTCCTGCCCTTGGCCTTTTTTGCCCTCCCCCCCGCTTACTTCTCTTATTCCAAGACATTTGAGTTTTCTAAGGGACTTGCTTGGAAAGGAAATACTAGATTTCTCTGGTATTCAATGCGGAACCAATATTCTGTTGCTGAATGTTCTATAAATGACCAGGTGGACAGGTGAACATGCATGTTTCCTTGTGCCTCAGTTCTATCTGACTGCAGAATCAGGGTAACTGAGAAATAGTGGAAGACAGGTATAGCTGGGGTGAGTTTTCATCCTGAAAAAATGTTATAAAACATATTTAAAAATTAACTCTCTCCATTTCGTTGATTAACTCTGCTAAGTGCTAATCAACCAAATCAGGCTTGTGGCATTAGGCCATATGATAAGTTTGGGCCTGTGATTCGGCAAGGCAAGATTAGGCACTGAACAGGAGCGGGGAGGCCTGCCTCGGTTCCCTTCTCTGCTGGGGACTCCTTGGGTGACACTGGGCCTGTGTAAGTCTTTCTCTGCCTCAGTTTCCCCACTAACATGGGGGTGGTGTTAGTAATAGTGCTAGGAGTCTCTTTCTAGGGACTGTCCTGTGCCCACATAGGAATAGCTATTTGCCCAAAAAGGCGATTTCAACAGCTGTCTTGGAGATACTTGATATACTTTTGGTTTCAGCCAACAAAAGTGGCACATTTCAGAAGAGCTGGAATGAACTCTTGGTGGGTTTGGAATACGTTAATTTAGGTCTTTTAACCAAAGAGGAGGAAAGTGAATATTAAAAGCAACAGCTAATTTTGTGGTCATGCTGCCATCACCTACTTTTATCTAATCCCCTTTATAGTTAGTTCATATGTCAAGGATACAGAAGATCCAAGCTGAAATCTGCCTGACCCATTGAGAGCGGGGAATTGGCTTGAGGTGCCCTATTACCTTGATTATTACTGGATTTTAAAGCCCTTCCTACTGTCATTCTAGTTCAGTAAATAACCCGATGGCATTAAGAAACTGAACAGAGGGTGTCTTGATTTCTTCTGCATCGTGAGAACAGTGGAAGGCCATGCTTTTATTTATACAAGGGAAATAACTTTTCCTGTCAATTTAATAGACGATCTTGGAAAACCTGCTGAAGGTTATTGGTGAGATCTTGTTACGATTTTCTTTTCTAAATTGCAATCACGGTGTTTATCAGGAATAAAGGAAGAAATCTTTTAAATACAATTGTAGATTGCAGTGTAACTGAAACTCTCAAGGACATCGGTGAGGGGATAGTAGAGTCTTTCAACAGTAAGATTTTGTCTTTGCTTCCAGAAAGGTGTATTTTTTTTATACCCAGTGTAATTAACACGAGAGCTATCCCAGGGTAGAAGTAATTCACTCTGTGACATAACTGAAATGTCTTGTCTGTGCTCTCTGGTTTTGTTTTTAACCTTGGGCTTAAAAGGAACCAAAAATCTTTAGCTGTAAAAGAGCACATCATCTGCAAAATATTATAAGCCATTTATCTTTATGCACAAATGCCATCTAGCACTGTAGTTCTACTTAAGTGTCATTAAATGCATAGACCACACTCATTTTGCCTCTTAACTAGTAACAGTCTGCCTTAGAAACCTGGGGTATTCTAGGCAGTGCTGAAAGAAGCATGAGAGGCACAAAAGCCAGTGCTCAAGCCAGGCAGAGAGGGCCTCTGCCCTCCCCAAGGGTCTGCTCGGGATTGCTTCACGTGGCAGCTGCAGCCAAGGGGAGCAATGTCTGCAAGCTCGGCATGGAAGCCTCTGCCCCGCTGGCTTTGCCAGAGGGCTGGCAGACCATGCCCACTGGCCCCTGCCTGCTCCAAGTGGCCAGCACTTGGATTGTGTGGGCACATCACTCTCTCCATCTCCCAATTCTTCTGCAGTGTTGGGTTTTGCAGATGTGTGAAGGCTTTTCAAAAGGCTTGACGTGGCAGTTGTTCCTGCATCTGGCTGCAGAAAGTTGGCCAGGCGGGGTCACGATCCTCTGTCTTTGAGTTGCATGTTTGGCTGCATCTTTCCTGCCTGCGATGCTTTCTTCAGACAGTGTTTGAAGGCCAGAACTGAGCCTGCTTGGGCGCCTGGGTTGAAGCAGTAAGCACTGGTTTGGGTTTTGGTCTCGGGTGAACCCAAGCTACCAGGCATGTGCTGTGCTGGTTGGTGCAGCACTAACATGAATGTGGCTAGCTAGGTACCGCAGTAACCATTGTATGCTCTGGCTTGAAGTACCTTCAGACAAGAAGATTGACAAAAATAGCGAATAGGCTCTTTTGAGAATAAGAATTTTATGACAGCCCTCCATGTAAGTGCTCCTATCCTGTAGGTAAGAGCTTCCATGAGTCATTCCAGCTGAAGATTTGCCCCAGTGACTGCTCTTGCCAGGCAAGGACTCATTCATAGTCAAAGGAGGTTTCTTCAACTTTGGGTAGATGCCAAGTTAAACTGCCACTAAGATTTCTTATACTTGCAGCTACAGTTGATTACTTTTCTCATTATTTGATCTTGATATAGAGACATATGGATTGAGCTATGTTTATATCAACCCTCAAAGATTTTTTTCTTTAGGAACATCCATCACAGTTGCATGCAAACTGTTCGGCTCTGGCACTCATAGCTGATATTAGCTGGGGCTTTCAAAGTTTCTACATGTGGCAGTTGGTATGGATCCTCCTAAAGAGCCCACAGTGTTCCCGGCTAACCAAGAAAGCACTAGCGGTTTGTTAGATGTGCAGAAAAATGCATACAAACAGCTCTGGAGAGCGTGGGACATGGCTGTGCATAAATGTAATTGTTGGAAAGGATTTTACAAGTTGGATCCAAAGTATTCACCAGTTACTAACTTTATACAAGCAATAAAAATTCTGAGGAGGGGGAACCCCTTTCGCCCCCCTGATTTCCAGGAAATATAATGTTAAAACTTGTAAGGGAGGAAGGAGTTCTTAGATGTGAGAAATGCCAGAGTAAATTGCCATTCAGTTTTAGTTATTTCTGATGTAACACTTTATTCAGCAACTCTTTTTATTGCTTTCCACTCAGTGGTTTTAAATCAGTGGTCTGCCCATTCCTGGTGTTCTTGGATAGCTTGGGGTGCCTAAAAGATATATAAGAAAAGCAGGTCTCTTGTTAGTGCGTTTGAGTTTGTTGTCCAAGGGTCTGTTCCATCCCAGGAAAATATTTTGGGTGTGCACATAATTGAAAATAACTGTTATAGTGAAAATGCTCTGAGAGGCTGTTTCCCTAGAGAGAAGCTTCTAATGAAACCTCTTGTTGCTATTTTTGGTTATTATTTCCAATTTGCTAGACCCTGTCAATCTTTGTTAAAACTGAGTTGATGAGGGAGGGGGGAGTGGGGAGAGTGAGAACTGCCACCCCTTCTCCTTTCCTCCTCCCACCTCTCCAAGCAGGTAGTTGGCCCTCTCCTCATTTCCATGTGTACTTTAGGTGAACTGCTTGATCAAGCTATCCAAAGTGTCAGAACAGATAATTGTGTTCAGCTGTTCAACATACTTACGTAGTTAGCAGGATATTGTTATTAACCTTTTTCTATACAAGGCTGAATTCCATGAGTTGTTTGTTTGTTTGTTTAAAGTATTTAGAGGGAGGGATAGGTTTGTCTTAGTTTCTCAAAAACAGAGATAAATGCTGCTGCCCTTCATTTCACCAGTCTGTAGCTTTATTTCTGGGCTATTTGCATCAAAGAGGTTTATAAATAACTCTCTACTTTTTTGTAGTGTTTGAAGGCAGAGGCTAAATCAATGTGCAGTATGCAAAAGGTGGAAAGTCAAATGCTGTTAGCAGTTTGTTATTGCTGTCTCAGACTCCCTGTGAAGGCTGCCCTTTTCCTGCAGAACAGAGGGCTCCTGATGGCAGGACAGAGGTGCCGGCATTGCACACCAGGGATGGGGACTGGCACCCGGTCACACATTGGCTGCAGACCTGTGTGTAAGACCTGTGAAGAGCTGTGCTACTGCTTCCCTTCCATCTGGCACCTTGGTTCCTGTGCCAGTTGGTGAGAGGGTTAATGGGGAGCCCTCCTTCCTCCGGCAGCACACTCGTGTAGTTGTAGGGCTTTGCTGTTGCCTCTTCTTTGCTTTGGAAACTTTCCTCCACGGGCACTTGGCTGGCAAATCACTTCTCTGGTGTCCAGGGCAGTTGCAAGACAGTCACACAGAGCATGCATGGGCGGACCGACAAGGCAATCGAGTCTTCCATGGCGTGCAGGAGCCTGGAAAGGTTTCTGCGTGTATTGAGGTATCTTCTGATCAAAAGGTTTGCAAGCTGGTAGTACAAAGGAATGGTTATCTTACTGGTGGAAAATTACAAGTATTTGCAGTAGCCTGCAATCAATTTGCATCAGTCTCTTTGGGGGTATTGTGCTGTTGTGGTGATTTAGTAACATGATAACTTCTGGCGCTGCTGCAAAAAGACAAACAATCCTCAAGATCAGCCTGCAACAATTCAGTACTTTTGTTCAGGCTTTGCTACCCTCTAGAACATCAGTCCTGGAAACGGGACTGCTAAGACTCCCTGAATCTTGTTTAATAAAATCACGTAGCTAGGGCATGATGATCATAAATCACACTTGAAAATTGGCCTGCAGAGTACTTTCTGGGTCATGTGGTGTCATATGCCACCACTGTTCCCGGCTTCTTTTTAATTTCCGAAAAGAAGGTGTATAGCAGCAGTTGGAGATAGGGGGAGAATTCATTTAGCTGCTTCAAGAAAGCCACTGCCAGTGAAAAACAGTAGCTTGACAGGCTTAGGTTGTAGTGAGGGGAAAGGGATCCAAGTGACTGGAGATGGTGTAATGAAAAGGAAAAGAACCAAATGATTTGGCAGCGTGTGAAAGAGGTAAGGATGCGGTAGAGAAAGGAGGAGGATGAGCTGAAATGAAGAGCAGGATTAAACAATGTAACTTAACTTATTCTAAAGGGGCAGAATGCTTATTAAAGCTCTGAGACATGATAAATTAGAGCTTTGCTGCGATTGTTTCAGATAGAGTTGTCATATGGTAATGCTGCAGCAATGAAGGCTGGAGGCTCGCAAATTCAGAGGGGAATGGAAGGTGGGATATACGGTTACATGATTGCAAGTTGGAGTTGATGAGGCAAAATGTGCAGCCCTGATTCAGGAGAGCATCCTTACACGTGTTACATACTGAAGAGGGACGGTTCAAAATGCATACTCTGCTGCTATGAAGACATATCCCACACTCGGAGCTTTTACCTTAGTTGGGAGGTGCTGTCAAAGCCCTGCTCTAGCTTATGAAACCCTTGTCTGAAATAGCCCCGGAGCCTCACCTGGAAATGCTCTTTTGCTGTTATTCCTGTGGCAGCATGCAGAATGTCAGAAGATCATTTGAGGCGCTCTGGTTGTGAAGTTCTCCCCTAAGGAATACTGGGCTGGGGGAGGGAATCGCAAAATGATTCTTATCTTACATTACACAGAATCTCTTGCATTACTTACTGTGGCATATTGTTTCCTCCCACAGAGTTCTGCTCAATCGCTTTCAGGAAGAGGCTACTCCGTAAGTCATTTTACAGCTAATTCTTTCACTTCTGTTGATGTTGATTGCAGAGGTTTACACTACCTATTGCATATCCACTGACATGAAAGAAATGCAGAACATAGAGAATTGGGTTAGAATGCAGGACTGTCGTGCACCGGGCAGGGGACAGCCCTGACATATTAGAGCGCATTAGTCTGGGGCCTTCTTCAATTTAATGTTATGCTTATAGGGAGGGGTTTTTTGTTGTTTTATAGTGGATTTCAGCTAGTCGCCTCCTGAGAATTAGAAGACATGAGTGGGGAGATTTTTCAACACCAGTGGGAGATGCTTCCCTCTTCTCCCTCCTCCTCCACCAGGTTTTCATTTGTGCATTAAATACAAGAATCAAAGACAAAATTACTCCATCTTAAGAGGAATTGTGACCCTCACCAGTGTGAATAAAAAAAGTCAATATATTCTCTTATTTACAAGCTCTGAGTTATAAAACCAAGCTCCTTTGTTTTCAGATGAGAGCATTGCTGATGTTTTCTTCGCATGAGTGCCATAGGTGCCAGTGTTCTAGGGCTGGTGTTAGAGGGCCAGGGCACATCTGCATATGTATGCAATGTAATTGGCCATTTCTGTTCACATGTACCTTATTTGGATGTGCAATAATGACATTTCTTCATATAGAGGTGGCATAATTGTTTATTTTGGGTACCTTTGCTGCTCAGCTGTCCAAAACGGCAGTCACATAGACCTTATTGTATATATTAATAAGAAATAGGAGAGGGTGTGAGTGGCTTAGCAATGTCAACATGAAAATTCCTGGAATCGTATTATATCTGACTCTCATAACAAATGTTTGTTGTGTAGATACCTGTTACGATACCCTGGTTGTTCAGCCAATGTCATGTATACCGTCATTGCTAGTGCAGAGGTTGTAAGATGAAGGCATATGCTAATCTTGTATGCAAATTGAACGAGAATGTCTCAGTCCATCTAACAATTCCTACCTACGCTTATTGACAATAATTGCTGTTTCCACGACCTCTGCCATGATGAAGTTTTGCCTTCTAGGTGAATGATCCCAAACTCTCTTTCCTACCAAGCGCTATAACTGCTCACTTTTCGTAGACCAGAACCAGGGTGGATTTTATATACTTCAGGAAGTTGTTGTGGAGACCTGATACACATTTTATTTTTGCAATAATCACATGAAAGATTTTCTTTCAATAATTTATGTTGTATGTTTAGAGTGGTATGATGGAATCTGTGAGCTCCTACCCGGCACTGTGCACACAGAAAAAAAAATTGCTAGGCAGCACAGAATTTATGGCCTGATTTCATAGCAACGCTGTTGCAACCTATCAAACATACTGTCAGAAATTCATAATACAAGACTAAGTACATTTTAATCATAAAGCCATTACAAAATACTATATAACTTGAAAATTCTTGAAGTTTTAATGAAATAAAGTCACAAATTTTTAGACAGGAATGACACACATGTCTCCTAAATATCCTCCTGTCTAAATCTTTCCAGCATCCCAGGTGAGTATCATTACTTAATTTGTTGAGTGATGAGGAATGTTTGCTCTAGGACCAGTTGAGCACTGCTTCCCATACACGTGAACAGTTGGATTCACCTAAGCTTCTAAAGGCAGATGCTCTATTTGTCTGTAAAATGCCATGCATGCCTGTGGCACCACATAAATAATAATGAATCGTCTTCACAGATTTTATGACTGAGGGCATGGTTTGGGAATTAAACAATTTCCCACTGGCTATAACATAGGTTGCGAAATCTTAATGGAAAAAGGCCGAAGAATTCTTTCTAGAGTCTTAAGACCAATAAATCATAGGACCCTTTTCCTCCATTGCTGGCTGTTAAGAAATTTACTCTTGTCTCTCAGAGAAATAATTTTGAGAAAATTTCTAGCTCCTTCTCTGTGCATGTGTGGGGACAAGGTTCTCTTATTTGTCAACCCATAACTTCTCAAGGGAGGTAAGACCTTTCTGTGTGCCAAGACAGTATTTTGAGATCATGAGTAGTGTGAGCTGGGTTGCTTTTCCTTATGGGTTGTCATTTTCCCTATTAAAGTGCCTTCTGCCTCACCATGTACCAGCTGTTGAGGCTGACCGTTTCCCTTAAGACTCCGATGCTGCTCTAAATTGATTTAGCATAAGGCAGAGACTATCACTTCCAGCACTGCCAGACCTCACTGGCCCAAACCTGCACTGGAAGCTGATTCTCCCGGGTGGCAGAGAGATGTTCAAACCACCGGTTCAAGACAACTGGCTCCAAACCAGGGGTTGTCCATGATATCTTGTAACAGTTTTCATTTTCTCATGAAAGCAGCTGTATGTGAAACACTAAGTCAGTATTTTGGCTTTTCCCCTGTTTACATCAAATAGGTTGTTTGCCAGACATGGTGAAAGCATGATAAAAAATAGCGCTAGCAGGAGGCATGATGGAGACACCGTTCTTGTATTGAGTGCTCCTTCTGATATCTATGCACGGCTTGTGTTGTGGAAGACTGTCACTTGCGGAATGATAATATATATCATTACTTGGTGAAGTTCTTGTACTGGGTTTCATAAGCAGCTGTTTAAATACCACAAACTATTTTGTGCGTGTTCATTTTTAATTAGCTCGTTTTGAATCTGCACACTTTACCATTCACTTGCTTCAGCCGTCCTTGCAGAGATGTTTGCTTTCAGAAACATTTGTAGAAAATGCACATTTTTAGGAAATACGCATTTGCAAAGAGAGGACTTAAAACCTGTGGTCGTTATCTTGTATGAAAAAACCCTCAATCCAAGGTTCAGCTCATCCAGCTGGGCTGCAGAGAGAAGGCAAGCAAGGCCTGTCTGTGCAGTCAGAGCAGGCTAATGTTGAAAACCTCGGCAAACTGCTCGTATATAAGGTACAGACTCTGGAGCTAGAGTTAGGAAGAAAACTAAATGCAAGTGTCTAAATAATAACTTCTGAGTGCTGAATATTCCAACAATTTCATTGACTTCAGGCTTCCCATGGATTGTTAAGTGAATGTTAAGAACATCAAGTCCTAAATAAGGACCATGCTTGAAATAACTCTGTGAAATTCTGGTCTCGTTGGAGTTACCACACAACCTCTGGTTAACTTCAGCTGCACTTAGATTTAAATTGTAGCCTCAAAAATAGCGTTAACAGTGACTTGGCATGTAGTTTCACAGTCTGTCTGTAGATATCACAGACAAAATTTCTTATAAATCTAGTTCCCAAAATAAGTTTCAAATGGCGTTTACTTTTACTTGGATAACAGGAGACATATCTCTGTCTGTACTGTTTCTGCAAGCTCCTTATCTCATCAGTAGCATGTGTTTCATATCCTTATCTTATTAAATGTATACTTCCGCTGTGCTGAGAAATAGAATGCCAGTTTGTTTATGGAGGTTAGTATCTTTTTCCTTTTATGACTTGATGGTTACAGACGTGTGATAAACTGCTCTAGCCATTTGTCACACTTCCTGCACATACAAATGAGATTAGTGATTTTAGTCAGAAAGGTCTGTCTGTCCCCTGAGCAGACAAAACAGATTTTCTTTTTGGTAACAGGATGAGAGGCCTGTCTACCTGAAAATGCACTGATTTGTTAAAAAATAAGCAGAGAGTTAGAAATTAGCTGTATGTTGAGGTTTCTGTGTATCACTGATATATATCTACCCTGTGGACCATTCTTCAAAGTTATTTCTGATAGTTAAGTCAATTTAGGACCTAACATAGTTAGAAAGTAGTTACAATGAACATAAAATCAGTACATACAGTTTGTTATTAATGCCTAAAAAGTTGCAATTGTTTATAAGGTTGAGCACATCATACAGGCAAATACAAGCTGGAGTTAAACTTGACTTAGTTTTGTAGAGAGCACGGAAAGGGATAGAACTGGGAATATGTGGTAGCATAAAAAAAATAAACAAAAAACCTCCTCCAATAAATTATACAGTTTATTTATAGAGCATCTGTGCAGCTGTTCCTCTTCTGAAATGGAAGGGGCTAAAATGCAGGAGGGAATAAAAGAATGAACTTGAAAGCACATGGCAAATGGATAGCCAGGTGACCAACCTGTCTGAGTGTACCTTGGAACAGAAGTACAGGAGGATGAGACGTCTTTGTTTGGTTTTATTTGTTCTTGGAAGTTACTTTTTTTTAAATAACAACAGTAACATACACTTGGCAACAGCGGCAGCTGATTTTTATTCTGAGCTTCTGTAAAATATCAAAGTCTTTGCAGCCTAGTCAAATCCCTGGCAGCTCATCAAATTCTGTTGATTTTACATCTTCCTTGTTGAGCGCCGGAAACCAGTGTCTCAGATAACTTAGACTGCAGCTTATGGATAGAAAGAAACGTGCAAAACGCCATAAGGCTAGCAGAGACACTTGGGTCATCCAGAGTCAGCTTAGTGCTATCTGCAACCTTTCCTTGTGCTTGGTGATGTAGCCTGAGAGTGATTATCTTGTTACCCAGATGAAGCTGGAACCTGAGGTGGTATAGGCAAGCACTGGGTAGGCTTTGAGCACCCTGAACCATGCTGCACCGTCTGCCTGTACCCCAATCTGCTCCTTCCTGACTGTTGCTCTCAAATTATATTGTTGATTTTTGGAACTGGCTTTCCAGTTGCTAGTGATGATCTTTATAGCCTTCCAGGACTCCTCTCTTGTGCTGTGTGCTTGATGTTGCCATACAGTGAGCTGTTGCCCAGCACAGCTGCCCATGACTACCTTACCCCGCTCAGACCTTTTTAGCTTGTACCTGTGAGCACATTTGCTGGGACAGCAAGTACTGAGCTGTAATTCACCTGATTTACAGCGTGGAGGTGGTGTCCAGTGCAATGAGCTCAGTGGGAAGGAGAACAGATAAGAATTGACTGCAGAGTGCTAGGTAATCATCAGCCTAGGAACTCATGACTCTTTGCAGGTTTATATACCCTCATATAACCTGTAAAGCTCTTTTCATGGCCTGTTTTAGTTTTGTGCCAGCTCAATGCAGTTCTGTGAAACACTGAAACAGATGGTCCCTGCTAAGGAGGCTGTTCCCACGCCAGAAATCCTCAGTGCATGCATAGGCAGGTTTCACTGTTTCTGTGTAATGGTTACAGAAGCTTGCTGAAGATCACTCCGGCAGCATTCCCCTGATCAGTTCTGTGCTTCAAGGATGCTCTTGTGCTCTTAGGCTAGGGACCAAATTGTCAGACGGGGAAAAGCACGTTCGACATCATCTTTTCTCTCTACAGAGCTTAAGTCAGTACCACTTCCTACCTGGAGCATGGTCCAAGACCCCAGGTGATGATTATATATATACCTTGCCATCTTTGGGATTGCCATGGAGAAACTGGTGTCCTGAGAAGGATAAATTTCTACATAAAGGTCAACAGAATTACTGCTATGAAGCATATAATACTTCTGATTGGGAATTCGTGAGTGCACTTCAGCTCATGGGTGTGGAAGCATGCTCAGTGACCAGAGGCAAACTTGGATTTTAACTAATGGGGTTTCTCCACCTGCCAATCTGTCATACACTAATGAAAAATCTCTCCTCTGTAGGTAGGTAGCATTTCTTAGCTGGGCTGGGAAATTCATTGTATTTTAGGACCTCTGATAAATTAGCATTTTTCCTTGCCAAAAATCAATATTGGAAACAGGGCTCTTGTTATGAATCTAAAACTCCTTGAGCTGGAGCCAAAGTTAAATGATAAAAGTGAATTTAATATGTATTTCCTACAATAGTGTGCCTGTGGGCTGGCAACATGAGCAAGATTTTCTGGACAAGATTTATGGATAGGGGAGTATTAATTCCAAAATAAGTATCAATCTCATTTTGCCATGATGCCAAGTATAAAAGAGGGACTATAATTGTCTTTTTATTCTGGACAAGAAAAAGAGTGGCAGATAGGTCCCCTTCAGGTGGAGCAATACTCTGTCTTCTTTGAAGACAGATTCTCCGTTCGAAAGAGAAGAGAAAAAGGGACTATAATAGTGATGTGACCTGTAAGAGCAATGACAGCACAAAGGATTAAAAATAATAGAAAAATAATAATACATAATAGAAACAAAGAATTTTGAAAGGATTTCTCCCTCTAAGGAGGAATTTTAGAGCACCAGGAATATAATGGTGGGTGTCAATCCAAAGTGTTTAACTTCTGCTGGTTTTCTTTTCATGTGTTCCTAAATAGCCTCTCTTTACAAGAGCTATCCCCATGTTGGAATTCACCTGGACAAGCTGAGTTCACTGAATAAATGAAGTTTGTTTGCTCTGAGTGCCATGTGGGATGGAGCCAGGTTGCTGTAAGGGAGACAAGGAGCTGGCCCCTGGACTCCGGAGGCAGCCTCATAACCCATGAGCTCAAATGCTCTTGAGTAATTAGTGCATATATTATTCCAGATCCGTGGGAGCTCTTGAGGGTTTTTGAAATGTCCCATGAAAAGTGTAAGCAGAAGTACAAACATAAATAAACTACATACTTCAGCTTTACAAAAACTGAAGTCCATGAACTTCCTTACATTTTCCTTTAGAAGTTCCCTTTTCTGAAAGTCTGTTTCTTTTTAGATGACCTCTGCTTTTAATTAGGATTAAAAGTCCCATAATTTTTCACTCATCTCCACAGCCATAAGTAAGCACAAAGGGCCCTCTCTGGCTGAATTTCAGTCTGCCTGAACCAGTGGCCTTGGCAGAGGGGCTGCCTCAGAGGCTCCCGGCGTAGCTGTACGAGCTGTGGTGCTCCTTTGTCCCTGTGGCCAGAGCGGGACAGGATGATGCTGATTTCCATAAACCCCTCGTCAGCTGGCTGTGCTTCCCCTGCAGCTACCGTGAGCCCTTGCAGGCCCCTTGAGGGACAGGGCATATGACTTCTGTGTGATTTTTGCCCGTGTTTTTAATCTCCCCTGCCATTGCCCTCAGTTCAGCTTGGGGCAGGCTGTGGAACAAGTCTGTAATCTGACTAGAAAGATGCTACTGTTATATAGACACATCCCCGAAATTCCCAGAGCTCCTTGGCTTTTGGGGTAGGATAACCTTGCTGTCACTGGCCTTGCACACTAAAATGAAGAGTTGTCCTAAATCCATCTTGAATTCACCAGCCTGAAAAGGATTACATCCTGCTGAAGAGGAAAGGCAAAGGATTTTGAGACTATCTGGTCTTTATTTCTGGACCTTTTTGATTATGGCAGTTCTGAGGCAGTTCTGTTATATATATGCTGTAGCTTTCTTTGTGTAACAGGGCAAGGTATTTGCTTGTCTGTCTCAGCTGTTTTCACATTGTTATTTGCTCTCATGGCTCTCTTTCCTTACAACCTATTGCCTTGTTTTAACTTTCTTTCTCTTTACCAAAGCCAACAAAAAGATGATTAAAACAGGCGGTTGATTAGAATCAGAGCTACTTACCTGATGAGCACAATGAACAGGGGTTAAGTGTGAGGACTCTTGGGGGATTTGCTTTTGATTTTTCTTTAGTTCTCTAATAGTCTTGTGCAGTGAGAATTGGCAGTGCTACAGTTTTATAACTAGAAAAGGGGTTAAGATCGCCCGTTTCTGAGGGCTGACAGAGCGTGCTGCTGCTTGTTGTGCTGGGTGCTGTGATAGGTTCCTCAGAGGAAATTCACAGGGGGCAGGGGTGGGGAACGGGGTTCACACTCTCTTGTTTTATCTCATATCTCAGTAAGCCCTTGCAGAAACCTGCACCCAAAACCACGGAGGGCAAGGGGAGCAGCAAAGGAAATAACAGTGCCGCTAACTCAGAATGCTATTGTAGAAATAAAAGATGAACAACATGTTTTGTTGGTCTTAATAGTAGGTGAACAAGAGAGAACATGGAAAGGGGATTGAGTGCATGAACGTTGTGGGTGTTACTGGCATGAAAGAACACCATCCGTTGTCTTAAAGCATTATAAAATTTAAAGTACTTAATTGTGAGCTCGGTGGAATACCCTGTTGTACTTACACTCAGGGACTGATTGCTTACCAGTCCCCAAATGATACTCCCTGTGTTAAAGTGCAATGAAATAAACTAGTCTAGAGAGGGTAAGTTATTTGGGTTGGTGATAAAACTAGTCAATGCACATCCAGAGCATAAGGAAGGTTTCCTGTAGGTTGGTGGTCTTCACTCAATTTCATCTCTTGCATTTTTTCTTTGTGAACTTTTTGGTTTTTAACTGGGTTATGTTATTAAAGGCTAGAGAGATCTTCAATTTTTTCCCTGTCCTAATAGAAGACAAAGATTCATCTTAAATTTAACAGAACAACAGATGCAATCCCAAGTCAGATCTCACACCAAAGAAAGCTTTTGGTAACATGCTGAAAGTGTGGTGGCTCTGCTATGAAAACTGCAAATGGGGGGAAGTCTGCTGTAGCCTGAGGTTTCTTTCGCTCTCGCTTCATGTTTCAGCCTAGCTGCAATATAGCAGGCTGCTAAAATATGAATATACTGGGGCATGTAGTTGTGTCTGCAGCGGAAAGGCAGCGATCCTCCATTCCCAAGGGGTGAGAGAACAGAGAAGTGGCACCGTGCTTCCTTCTCTAAGAAGGTGGTTCAGGGAGGAGCCCAGGGTTCCTGATCTACCTTTCTAGGAATTGTTAAGCTCCTGCTGCAAGAGCAAAATCATGTGTGAAGAGGCTGGATTTCTCATCTGCAGCACTTGCTTTGCTGGAAGAGGAGCGTTTTGATGGAAACCCTGGTCAGCCATGTGAAATGTTTCTTACACAGGATCAGTGTTTACACTTCCTGATGCCTTAGCGTTTCAGCCTCGCAGTTCCTTGTGGTTGACTCCAGCCCCAGTCACTGTGACTTGCTGGTAACATTTTAGAAAGGTTCTCCTTTTTATAGCAAATAAACAAAACTGTAAGAGACTCCTTACATGATGCAAAAGGACCAACTGCAATTCTAGAAAGCCAAGGAATGCAGGGCAAGGGCAGAAGTGTAAATGAATCCATTGTGCGTAACTTGTGTGTGAGATACAAATCACATAGGGGTAGGAGACCTTTGCAGTACCATTTGGCAACCAGTAAGGCCATGTACTCTGTTTTTATCTTGGCTCTTTGTTTTATCAAATGGCTTTAGGGGAGGCAGTGGTATACTTCTGAGATTAATGCATTGCCGTACCCAAAAGTTGGTCATTATAAGCCTTGTTTTAAAAGCTGTTGAACAATGAGACTAATTTCATGGAGAAATTTTTATCTTCCAGCTCAGGATACCCAGTGTTTCAGCTTAGTTTTTGACTGATCATAGCTGTTCTCTCATTTTTCAGCTCATCACAGGTCAGGGACTCAAAGGCATTGAGGTTGAGTAATGCAACTGTTCATGACTCTGAGCTCTGCTTTGTTTTTGTGGAAATTGTCTGCTTCTGTAGCACCTTTGGTTTCATTACTTTTTTAAAAGTTTGGTTTACTAACCTGCTCTTGGAACAGATACAACCACCAAAGCTGCTTTTTAATTAGCCCTGTGGTCCATCCGGTGTGTATGTGTTAACATCTTGGCTGTACAGTGTACCTCCAATGAAAAGGAATAGTCTGCCATAGAGTCTTGTAACCTTGAGGTCAGTTTTGAGCTCAAAATTGCTTTTGATTATGGCATTAGTATGTGTCTCAAAAAAATAATAAAAAATCCAGCAAGCCCTAGTGGTCCTTATATGGTGCTACTGAGTTACACACTCAAATAGTATCACATCTAGATTTTAACAGAATTAACTGCTTTATTTATAGATTCTTTCCAGATGCATTACTGTGCTACTGGTGGTGAATATTCAAGAGGTTTGCAACCAGAATGATGGAAAATTGGCATACCGTTACATCATTGTGGACACGTCTGCAGTGGTTTCTACAGGAATGTAGCCTGATTCATACCTTTACTGTCTGCATTTCATCTCTGTGCTATATGATGGATAAGACTTCCTGTGTCTGAACACTTATGGCCTAGATCTGTAGTATTCTGAGGAATTTTCTTGCCTGATTAATTCACCACGTGTTCTCTAGAACGCCTCATGATGTTGGCAGTCTTTGAGAAACATGTTAGGACTGTGTAGATGCTAGGTGTTTGCAAACCTCAGTTCAATTTTTTAGACCGGTACTTTGCTATCTGTAAGCAAAAAGAAGTTTTGGGTTTGATTCAGAAGCCATCAGGTATGGTTCTCAGGTTTTCTGGACGTGGTCATACTAGATGTTGGAATGGTTCATGTTACCCTGGAAATCAGCTAATCGAAGCAGGATGATTTTTGGACATACTGCAGCAATTAGAGTGCTGTAGATGAAGGATGGTACAGACTGCATAGTGTGTGCTTCTCATTCGTGCAGCATTATACTCAGAGCAGTTGGTAATTAACAAAGGAAAAAATTGTTACATTGAGGTGGGTAAAACATACCTGTTTTAATAGATTGATGAAACTCTGCCATCAACTGCAGTGGTTAACTGCTTTATTTTGCTTTGTATCACATACACTCTACAAACAGCTAGAGCTGAGCAAGTAAAAACATAACTGTTGTCTGTGGGGTTTCACCGTGCCTTCAGTTGCAGAATATGGTTTAATACTACTTTTCTTCAAAATCATTCTTGAACTGAGTTCCATATATCATCAGATCATTGCGACAACTATTAGAACTCCAAAAGTGATGTCCCATTGTGTGACCAAAGCCACCTGCACTTTCTGCCACCTATTTAAGGACACCAAATGGTGTCAGTGGGAGAAATTTCTTACTGCCTTCACTAGGTAAGGACTAGGACCTTCAGGCTCTGGGCAGCAGCAGCATGAACAGCTGAGAGAAATGAGATACTTGTAATGAACCAAAAATTCAAAATTTCTTCTCAAAATCACTCTTATAAAAGGCTTTTCTCTGTAAGCATTCTTCATAGCAAAATACAAGAAGTTGTTGACACAAGCATGATTGTAAGGCTTGTGATCAAAGTTAGATCAAATCTCCTCTCCCAGTCCGCAGCACACATTTCCTCACTGTATTCATGTTGCTTTTCCAAAGCTGCTTAATAGCATCTAGGCCAAATAGCACACTGGTTGAAGAGAAAGAGAACTTGAAGCATGAAGATTAGGCTATCACAGTGAAGATGCCTGAGGCCACTAAGCACTGTGTAACTGGCACGCCTTGAGTTGTAACGGGCAGAGGGTGGTCACAGACTTCTAAGCATCTTTCCCTCCCCCTAAGGAGTTGCTGTTCTCTGAAGAGCCCTCATTCAGTTCATTTCAAGAGAGCGGGAGGAGAGGGTGGGAGAGAGTAATAAATGGTCCCTTGAAAACAAGAGTCAGTAATACGCCCCACATGATGACCTAGGCAGCCTATTTAACTGCAGCCAGTTTCCTGCTGAAGATTCATTTCTAAGAGATTGTGAGAGTACTCGAACAGGAAACTGCAACTTCACCAAACGGTTTCGCTATCAGTATGTTATCTGTGGTCATTCCCCTCTACAGCTTGCGGCTAGCTTCTGGTTAGCAGAGAAAGACACTTTGAGCTGAGCTGGCATCAGTTCCCACCTACTTAATCAGTTAAGTCGAGCTGTGTGGTTAGCTTGAATCCCCTGGTTGTCTTGTGGATTGCCAGTGACAGGAAGGTGGAGATGCATTGAGTGGTTCAGACAGGAATAGCTTGGTTATCTGATGGTCACTCCAGAGACTGATAAAATTATGTGAGCTCTTTTCTGAGAAGACATCAAAAAAGCAGAAACTGTTGTCTCTAACCACCTGAAGAGTTTACAACGTCAAGGGAAATTTTGCTTATCTTAAAAGCCTCAAAACTGTTAACCCATCTTCACCACTGCAGACCACAGCAGTGCCTTAGACTCTCGGTGCACAGAATGAAGCTAACAGACCATCGCGTGCAAAGCTATAAAATCTTATTGAGGAAACTTTATAGTTCAGATCATCTTGGCACTTCACATTCAGAGGTGAACAACTTGAAACATATGAGAGGAACCAGTCTTTTCTGAGGGAGCATGCTCTGTATTTTTAGAAAACTTGGCCTCTTTGAGGCTGTCACATTGTCAGGAGTTTGGGCATGCAAAGTGATGAGTCACTTTTCAAAGTGTAGCCTGTTTGATGAGCCTCGACTAACTGAAGCCAAAATGATGGTGGCTCTGACATGGGCTTCCAAAGGTTAAACCAGAGAAGGTGGTCATATCCTTGAGACTACTTAAGGCACTTGGTTTGTTTTTGTCATATATTCACTGAGCAAAGCTCAGGATTACAATGGACAGGCTTCAGAGAGAGACCTTGAGCAAATGAGGTTTTAAATTACTGCTTTCAAAGAGGCCTTGGGCAGGTGGCTCTGAGCCTCAGTGCCTGAGTTTCCCTAGCTTTAAAATAGGGTAGTGGTACTCACCTCCTTTGTACATTGAGACATGCATATGGAGAGTGTTTTACTGAGTATTTACTAAAATAGGTAAGGTAGTTCTGAACAGAAGGTCCACCTAATTTTTGTGTCTTGTGCTTAGAGTATAAGGAGCTCTGTGCTGCTTGTCCCATGTCCCTGTCTGATCATCCCTCTCCTCTAACCAGGCTCCTCAGCTTCTGTCCCCCAGACGCAGCTTGCAGCCCAGCTCCCCGTGCTGCAGGTGCCCATCCTGGCAGTGGCTGACATTCTGTGGACGCTGCCAACCAAGCAGGGGTTGAGCAAGGGGCTGGGATGTCTTACACTCATGGTGGGGAGGATCCCATGGCTGGGCCAGAGCCCTTGCACCCATCAAGGCCATCACGCTAGCACTGGGGGCTCCAGCCCCTTCCTCGCTGCCAGCTTTGGAATAAAAGCAGAGGTGGGCTTGGCGACAGGGCTCCAGCAGCGCAGCCTCACCCTGTACCTGCACATCATCAAAACTTTGTACTGAATTTGCACAGTCTGATGTGTGATTTGTAGCTGTTAATGATCACTGTAATGAAATCCTGCTTGTCTGTTGCTTTTATTCAGGTTTTGCAATGAAGCCTACGTGTTTGTAAGGGCATGTGTCTGTACAGGAGGCATGTTTTTGTCTGCTTACGTTGCTTGGCTCAGCCTCTGTCAATGACAACCATAACAATCAGTGCATTTTTGACTCAAAGCTATTTCCTTTCCTGGTGCAGATTATGTCTGGTATGCATAACGTGTTAATTTAACAAAGCAGTTCTTTTGATACAGCTTTAATTTTTTAACAACAGCTCGGAGGCAATGATGTACAGATTATATAGTGTCAGTTTCCCAATTAAATTTTTACAGGAAAATACTCTGGTTTTGCTTTAAGCCTGTGTTGAATTCTTCCTTCTGGCACTTGTGCAAATGGAAACTGTGCTATTGCAAAGCATCCATTTGAAACCTTGAAATATTTATTGAGGCTGCATTGAATACTGAAGCAGGAATCTTCCTGTAGGCTTGTTGATGTCTGTCATACGCATGTATTTTGTAATTAAATGTCTGGAAGCTTATGTGCGTGCATGTGTGGTTGGCTTCTTGTGTTTTAGTTTTTGCAGGTTTTGTTGTTATGCTGCTTTTCCTGAGAAATGTATTTAACGCATCCCTTGTAAGAGTTCCTATGAAATCGTATCCAGTCTTATCCAAATCTTATCCAAGGCAAGACCACATAGCGATGAAGCTCCTAGTAATTGTTGAGGAGAACACTGAGGAGCTGGCTAAACTGCTGTCCTTCCTAGAATGCCAGACCTTGTGAAGATCCTTCCTGCAGCATAATATGCCTGTTTGGAGGATGTGGGATGGAGAGCACCTGAAGGGACTAGAAGAAAATATTTCATCCTTAAAACACTACCCACAAACTGAACAATTTTATATATACAATTTTTTTTTTCTCTCTCGTTCTTCTTCCCAGCCCTTTGTCTTGGACAAAATCAGGTCAGTGACTTTTCCTGTTTGTGTCACCTGGAAGCAACAGGGACTGACTGTATCCAAAATTGTCTGTTGGTCTAGGAAAACGTGCGACCCAGGCTGTGCTCCAAGGGATATGATGTCTGGAGCATAAGCTGAAACTCAAAGGGCAACACAACATCGCACTGGGCATTAGACAGGACTAGGAGTTATCAGCTGACAACAGAACATGCCACTGTGAAACTGCAGAACCAAATGTCTGATGGCATCTCCCTTGTGCCCTGGTCTCTGGCGTCCTGGTGACATTCTGAAAGGACTAGCCACTGCTCAGTCCGACCAGAGGCATTTCTTGGCTCAGAAGAGTCTCACCCACCTGGAAGTTGGGTGATGACTAGAAGAACTGGAGTATCAGATACCTAATTCAGATTAGCCTGCAGCAGCATTAGTTATTGCCCAGACTTGCAAAGAAACATGGTAGTATGAAGATCTCTGCAAGAGCATCTAAATCTTGCCATTAGTGGGGAAAGTACAGCTGCTTTTACTGGATAGCGAGCATGAGCTCTGAACCTGCGATGACCCAGCAGGCTGTGGCTGGGCAGGCAGATTCTCTGCCTTCAGAATGTGCTGAGAGTCTGAAATACTCGCTGCTGCCAAAGTGCCAAGGAAGCCACCTGGCCCACTTTGAAACCAAATGCTGCAGTCTCATGTGTTTATCACTTTCCTTGTTTTCTCTTTTTCTATTTCCAACCAATCTCTTTGGATTAGTCCTACTGCTAGATAATTATGACTTTCATATCTACATCTTTTCCTCAAGCTTGGCTGCATTATTTTTGGGCAGCTATTTAAGACTTTTATTATTTTTTAAAACATATTGTGTCCTTATTTGCATATTTGCATTTCAGAACAAACAAACAATGGTATTTCTCACAGCGCATCATTCTTCAATTATTTTTCTTAACAAGTAGGACTTTCTTAGGCATGCCAAAATCAGCTTCATTTATAAATCCTATTTATGGATCCTGTTTAGAGCATTGGAATGGAGGGAATTAAAGGGGCTGTTTCTACAAACACTGTATCTGGTGCCATGCGAGAAGGTAGGGTAAGAATTGGTTAATATTTGAAGGAAATTACAATAGTTCCCCAGAAGAAAGGCCTTTCTTTCTTTCTATGTTTCTGTGTTCTTAAATTCTCTGTGTTACTTCCTTAAGCACTGCAACAGGGCCTGAGGACCTAAGTAAAAGGGCAGAAAGCCTGGGGAGCTGGGCTAGGTCTGCAGGGTGAGGGGCAGCATACAGAAATACTTAGTAGAGACTAAACAAGACAAACACACAAATTTGTTATGTTGCTGCAGTATGATGGGCTCTTGATACATATATGATAAAAATTAAGCACTTATATGGGAAATAAAAGTCAAGGCATTCATTATCAAGGCCAAAAGAAAATGATTCTGCAGCAATATTTTATTTCAGTGACTTTATTTGTATAATGGCCAATGATCGATGTAAAGTTAATCGTTTTACCTGAAGGATGTTAGCACAAGCTGGCAATTAGTCTCTGCGTCGCTGATGGGCTTCACTGCAGTTGGTGCAGAGAGCACAACTATTGCGGGTAGCGTAGCCTGTCAGGCCCTACTTCTTCTGTAAACTCGGTACATTTTAAAGCATCTTGGGGGAAGGGAGGAACAGCAAACCAAGCCAGGGATTTTGGAAAGTGTTTCTGTTGAGCTCCTCAGTTGAATGATGGCCACTGAGCTGCTGGGTTGGCAGGATTGACGATGGTTGCCTTTTGGAACAGAATGATGAAATTTGAATAGTCTTGCAAATATAAAGGAAATCACTTCCTCAAAAGCTTCCAGTACTACTGCAGCATTGAATGAGAAAAATAGGGGAAGTTGGTTTAGGCAATGTAGTTTAAGTGAAGTGTACATGTTCAAACATGCATGGAGAGCAATGCAAATGAAGTTTAGATTAACCTGGTGTTTAGGAAGAAGGAGTTTGGCATGTTTTTAACTGAAGTGTCCTCACACTACCCATCTTGTTGGCCCAAAGTGCTATGACACACTGTCCATCAGCTACTTGCGCTTTAAAGTTTCTGTTTGGGTGGTTGGGTCAGCAATCAAAACAGGCTCACTGGGAAGATCAAAGAGGAGGGCAGGTTCTCAAGAGAGAAAGAAAAATTAAAAGGGCAGTTTTCAGTTTCACATTAATTTTCTTCATTGCTATACTGGACAGCCAGTGAAAATCAGTAGAAGATGATTGCGTGGATGGGTTGAATAACGTTGAAATATGCAGAAACAAAGCTGCTGCAGGGGCTGCCTGCCAGCTCTTGGGTGCGGGGCCAGCGGGATGGATCATAATCTATGAGGTATGCAAATGGTTCAGTGTCTGAACACCACATTTGGCACCTACTGGTTTTATCTAGAGTTTTGGGGGAGCAAGGAAGGGGGCTTCGGAGGTTTTTTTTGCTTTGTTTTACTTAAAGAATGGAGTGTGACAAAATGATCCTTAATAGGACTAGTTTCTGCTTCGCCTCACAGATGTTTTACACCTGATCTGATCAAAACATTATCTCTGATCTGTCTTTGCCTTGGGCAAACATCCTTGTGCTATTCTGTTCAGGTAGCTCTTTACCTCGCTGGCCTTGGACAATGAGTGGGAGAACAGTAGGATTTTCTTTCATGTCTGTCAATGACAGCAGTAGGAAGTTACAGGAATCCCAAGAAAGCCCAATAAGTAGACGGAATAGGTCTTTGCGGGCTGAGCAGGAACACAGCATGGCTGTGGCTTGCGGCTTTACTAAGCGCAGTGTTTTTTCAGTCACCAGTGCCTTCTCAAGTTGATTGATTTTGTCAGAATTTGCTTTAAAAGAAATGAGTGCTTATCAGTGATTGTGAAACCTAAGGCAAACATGTCATTGAAAATAAGCTTACAATAGTTTGATCAAGATCTCATGAATTGAGGTTTTCAGACATTTAAATGCGTTTAATTGCTGTAAAGCTGAAAGCACAGGTAGGAAGGACTCGTAATTAAAGTTGCATTGTGAGGAGCCAGATTCAGCACTCTGTGGAGCCTTGTGGTTGGTGTTTACTGATTTCAGACTTGTTGGAATGTGTTTTTAATATTTCGGGGGTTTCAGTTTGGTCAAAGTCTGCCCTTTTACTCAAATCTCCTGTATAATGGTAGGTTTCTCTCATACCTCACTTAGAATCTTGCTGGTGGTTTTCAACCTCTTCCAGTTTGCAAACACCCTAAGAGAAATGCCACTAAAGTTGCAGAGCCCTATGTTTTGAATTTAAGGCCATCTTGGCCACGGGCTTGCTTTTCTTAGCTACCTTTTTACAGCTCATTTAAGGAGTACTCAGCCAAGCTGGAGGTATTATGTCCCACGGCTGAAAATCAGTAGCTTGATGCGGTGGGGCCCTGTTTCTGGCTCCTGCTTCTGAGCATCACTGTAGCTTGCATACAGACTGTGCAAACCAAGTTTTACAGAAATTTTGTTCGATACAAGTGTATCTTTAGCGTCAGTACAGACTCTTGTCTACTGCAGTGGGCTTTCTTCCTTCTGACTGGAGTTAGGGTCGTATTTGTTTGGATATTGTAGTGGTCTCTGATGCCTGTTTAATTCTGTTGGAGTGGCATTTTTGTGACAGCATGGTGCCATGAGAGTTGTAAATGATTCCGTTACTCAAGTAGACTTGATAATTTGGTTGGAAAAATTGTTTTCCAGTGAAACTCAGCCTGATAGTTAACATGTTCATTAGTCACTGAAGTGACCTACAGTGGTACAATTTGCAGATTATTTTATAATACGTCCTTTTCTGGTTGCTTGCACAAATGTAATACAAAAGTTGCTTGTATATTAATCTTTAAAGTTGCAGCCTTGAATGCTTATAATTTTGGCATCCCAAATGTTAACCAGCAAAGGAAGCATGGTTTTGTGTTCAAAGCCAGGAAGAGGAGACAGAAGGTCTGCGTGGTATTCCCAGCACTCGTGTAATCTTGCTCTGCGATCTCGGGCATGCTGTTTGCTGTGCCCCAGTTAACTCGTGTGGGGCAGGGAGACCTTCAGGGTCCGTTGAGAGGCCCAGTTGTGTGAAGGCTTTAATGGTCTATAGGATCTGCTGGTGGAAAAATGCTGTGTTGTTCAGAGTGCGGGAATCAGTGGGTTTAAGAAGTTACACCCAAAGTTAAAAAGGACATTTCTTCCACTTTTGTCCAGGGCTGGCATCTGCTGGGAAGATCTTCATCTTCAGTGTTCTTTCCCCCCATTATATTTTTATATTCTGCACAAAGGGATTCGAGGATACAGGGGATTTTGGAATCAGTACAAGCACAGGTGCTGATTTATCCTTGAATCCCCCCTGTTTCCTCTTGGGTATCCCAATGTGTCAGGTTACGTCTCCCTGAAAAGTTCCTGCAGAAGCCCAGCACGACGTTGTGTTACAGATGGCCCCTTGCTAACTCTGAATTTCCCCGGTTTCTTAGCTCTGCCAGGTTTGAGTTAGACAGCTTGATGTTACTTCAGAGCCATCCTTTTGATGGCTGGAAACGATAATAGCCTGTGTCATCTGCCCTTTAGATGGAAGGGTTATGCCTGGTCCTTTATTCCTCGGCTCTCCCTACAAAACCCGTCCCACAATGCACCCGAGCCGCTCGCAGGTGTTCCCGTGGATCTGCCCTCTCACATGCACCACAAATTAGTAACAGAAGCTAATGGCCCAGCATGCGGCCATCAAAGGGCTGACAATTCCAGCCTTTCCAAAGGGCCCTTTATGTCAAAGCCCCCCACGAGACCTGTCCGGCTGAAAAGACTATTTGTCTGTCCCTGTGTGCGGGCCTGCTGCAGCACCGCGGCCGGCTGCTGGCCTCACGCTGCGCCCCTGACTGTTGCTGCTAGCAACAGATAAAAATCACTGTTAACCACAGCGGGGCCCACAGCACATCAATCATCTGGCCCAGATAAAGGCCTTGGGCCTTTGGCCCTATCCTTCGGTTGTTTCTAAATAATTTCCAGTGGCTGAGCATGCTATGGTGTAGGCTGGGTAATTCAGTCCAGAAAACTTCATTTCACTAAAAATGCTTTGATTCTTTTTTTTTTTTCTTCTTTTTTTTTTCTCTAAAGACTGTTTTTGTTCAAATAGATGTTTGTTTCGAAAGGGGGAATTTAACTGATGAAAGGGATGCCGTGAAAGTTCAGAGTGAGAATAATAAATAAAACTGTGTGGTTAAATGTAACATACAACCAAATAGGCAGCAAAAAGAATTAGCATTTACGAGGAACAACAAAGCAACTTTGCGCTTTAGAGGACGCCTCTCTCGGCTTCAGCATCGTTCAGCTTCCTGAATTTATATGTATTTAAATAGAGATTAATCTTTATATATGGGTAACATCATTTCTACCACACCTTTATTAAAGAGATTTATAGCTGGGTATCAGATTACACTTTTAATACAGCCTAGTTGATTTTTTGGGAGCAGCAAATCATATTTGTAACTCGGAATAACTAAACAAATTTGACAGTAGCAAATTTTCTCCTTGACACAGCTAATTCTTCATCCTGTCTTAATGTTCTGCTGTAAAGCCATAAGAAATTGTGATGCTTAGAGCCTGACAGTCGTAGGTTTTGTTCTTGCCACTTAGCAATCCTTCAAAGAAGAAACAATTGCAATTTAAATTGAGGGACATCACAAGCTTGATAGCAGGGAAATGCTCTCTGTAGATAAGCCCTGGTTTGTAATCTTGCTGGCTTGTGCTGTAAGGATGGGATAGGTAGGGTATAGTGGAATACTGAAGGTAAAATCAAGTGTTAGGTTGCAAATAAAATCTCTGTGGAAACCCTAAAAATTAAATCTCAGTCAGGCTGCCTTTTGCACAGGCATCTTTGCATACTAATTGCATGGGCCTTTGTATTATTGTAGATACTAATTACCACTAGTTCTCAGTGGGAATTGGACACCTAATTCTCTAATGCTGCTTTTAACCTCCCAGCTTACAAGCCTTGCATTTCAAGGCACCTCAATCCTGCTGGTATCTTCCAAGTACAGACTTGATCCAGCACATGTGCACTGCTGCTGTTTAGGTGACGATGAATCTTGCAAAATTTTGCAGTGTAAGCAAATTTCTTGGTTGGATATGATCATGAACTTCAACAGCTGGAAAGGTTGGCCAAGCAGCGATTCCTCTCTGAGTCTGCTGGAGTCATAACACAGACACTGGCTTACTTTACCTTCTTATTGCTCGTATGGCTATTTTTAAGCTAAAAGGGACAATTAAAAAAAGTTAAATTCTCACCTGACTGGTTTTAATAGGAGCTGAGCCTCTTTCTCTTCAGCTGGACAGGACTTCATCTAGAGTGTCCTAACAAAGCGCTGAGCTTCTGAAATACGACTTGGTGCTTTGTGGAACCTGGTATGTATTTCATACTTCACTGGCTGAATGTGGTGCGTATGAAGAATTTGAGAAGTTTTCTATAGAAACAGGAGAGTATTAGCCTAACAAAATATACTTGTGCAATATGTCCTTCAGTATCTTCTCTGGAAACAAAACAAATTTTAAGATTGATCCTGATGGATTTGGAAATAGGTAACGGGAAAGTATTTTTCAGCCAGCAAGGTCACTGCAAATGCTGGCATCAGATGTGAATGATTTGCCACTAGCCTGTTTCCCCTTCTGCCTCTTTTTTTTTTTTTTTTTTTTAAACTCCTATATAGCGCTGCCTAAGAAATAAAGCAGGGAATGACAGAGAAGTGTAGGCTTAAATAACCCTGAGGGTGCTTATCTTCCTTGGCATTAACTTCATATCCACATTCATTATGTGAATGGGCCAGGGAAACTGTTTCTGTGCCAAATTGGAGTGCAGGGTAGGTTGAACAGACTCAGTTCAATTTTAGGTAATGGTATACAATCATCTATGTGACGATGCGCAATGCATGGTGTAGTCCCTCATTTAGAGAAGTTTGAATGCATAAAGCCCTATAAGAAACACTGCGATAACTCAGTTTCTTATTTTTAGGAAGAGTTGCAGTGCATATATTAGCTCCTCCATTCCCTCCCCTCCCTTCTTTTAGTAACACCAGTAGAGCTTCCCTCAATCTCTAATACTGTCTCATCAGGGTTGAACTTTCAGTGTGGCTGCAGTTGCAAGAAGGATGAGGAGCACGTGAGAGATCCTCAGGCAGGAGATCGACAGGCTCATTGACGTAGCCATTATTATTTCGTGGCAGACAGGATGGGTTACTCTTCCATCGCATCGCTGCGTGCGTATATCAGACAAAAGACAGTTTCAATTTGAATGGGAAGATGAGTGGAGTCGGTACTTTGCTGTGAGCCGCATGATACTTGGGCAGGCAGCCTCCAGAATCTTAACTAACACATTTGATCCTTGCTATGCAGCCTGGCTCGTGCTTTGCTGAATGGTTGCTTGTGGAAAACATAACAGCACTTGTTGATAAATGTTCTTCATGGTAATGACCACGGTATTTGCAGACAGATGTGCTGACCTAGAGCTTCCCACATTCTTGTGCAAATCCCTAAGATGGGCTAATTAACTTCTCCATCTTCATTACCACAGCAAAACCCACTAAACAGAGTTATGCAAAACAAGTGAAAGAAAACATTGGGCTGCAAGGACGAAGAGACCCAGGTTGCATATAATTTGCATGTTAAGAAACAGCCAACGCTGGGTATCTTCCTTCAGTGGGAAGACACAAAAATTCCCCTTTAATGGGGAGATTAGAGTACAATAAACAGTAAGGAATGATCAGAAAGTCAAGACATTCTTTCCCCTACCAATTTTTGGATTATGTCATTTTATGAAATTGAGGCTCTCAATTCTTTAGTAGTAATGGCATTTTTAAAATTTTATTTGCCCTCAATAAGCTGATAGGTCTTGTTTGGGCCAAATCTAGCAGATGCTAATCTTGGAAATAGTTCCTCTGAGGCTGAACAAATCACTCAGGTGGGTAAATGCTTACCCAAACTCAGGAAGCTGTCATGCCTTACTGTCTGAAGGCATCCTCCAGTTGTTCGTTGCAGGCCATGCAGGCTCTGCAATTCACAGGGTTTTGGATCACATCTGAGGTCTGCAACCGTGAACAGTCACAAGGTGTTGAACAAATGGCATTTCCTGTTCAAGTCTAAGCTAGTATGTAAGACAAATACTCTGTGATACTGGAAAATACCATGTTACCCTTGTGCCTTAATAGAATACCATTCCTTGGGATGGAAGAGATGTTCTTTTTGTAAAACTTATAAGAGAGTTTCTCGGTTAACTACACAAACTAGGCTGTGACTTTTGAACAGCATTGTGGGTTATAAACAGCAGCTAATATGTGTTGACATAATCTATTACTCACAGACCTGTTGTAGGTGTCACTCAAAAGTGTGCTCTGACACCCACCCTGTGTTGGTTCTATTTATTTTTCATCTATTATGTGCACTGTCAAAAGGGAGTCCAGAGCCAGTCCCCTTCAGGGATCCCTCTGAAAGCCACTTGTAGACATCAGCAAAACCAGGAAGCTTCATCCTGCTTTTTAAGACTTGTCTGATAGGTACACTATGGCAATAGTTTGAATCACAGTGACCGCTGCTAGGCAGGGAGGTTTACTTTAATTTTTTTTTATTAGATACAGATCTGCTGGCAACATTTTCTTCCACATGTGCTAGATTGATGCCTGACTTGACCTAAACAGTTCACAACTGTCATAACTTTCCAGTCTTACTGCCTTAGTTTAATGGTGTCCACTGGTTATTGTATGCTGTGCATTACCGTATCGATTGCCGTCCTGCTCAGTGTTTCTAATTACATGAGAGGATGAGACGATGTTGTTGTACCTGGCACCTTTCCAATATGGGTGTGCTAAAGTTGCAGCCTGTCTTGCCATTTCTTTGAAGATGGTGTTGATCCCACCACCTTGTGTGTTTAAATTATTGCTAAATTGCAGTGTTTTGAAGCCACAGGAATATTGCTTAAAGAACTCTTCTCATAAAACAGCTCATTAATATGTGTGCTATTCAGGGTTTGCCAAAAGTTTTGTGGTCTGTCTTCCCTCCTCCACTCTTCACTCCTCTCCGCCATCAAAATGTCTGCAGGAAAGTGTGGGCAAAATTCATTCCCCTGTGGCTGTTTCAAACTACACAGCTCGGGCTCATCCTTTGATCCCTCCTCATGACTTTATTTCATTATCCCTTAAGTATAAGGAGGAAAGTTAATGACATCATAAAAACTAGAACTCTATAAAAGATGTTTCTGCTGATTTACTGCCAATGTACTAGCAGCGTGTCATATAACTGCCCATTAAAGATGGTGAGTTGCTCTCCTGCCTGCAGCTTTCCTTATCACCAGCCCTTTTATTTATGACCAGATTATAGGGATTGGGTGTGCACAGTAAAACATAAAACTTATTTTTATCATGCATATAATTAACCCTTTAATTATGGAATTAAGTTGCATCCGTCCTCCTTTTTAATTTAAAAAAGTATTATTAAATATTCCTGTTTGTCTTCGACAAGCTTCATGTGTTGCTGAGAAAATGCAGCTCATGGTTTCTGGTTGTACCATATCTGACTTCCCCTTTCCAAGCATTACCTAAACAATTCTGATCAGTGGAGAGGCTGAGAGAGATAGTAGAAGCTTCCTTACTTAGATAAACAAAATCAAATTTTTCCTGTTCAAGGAAGTTTAATTTGGTCAGTGGAAATGCAGATGTTCTTGCTTGCCTACTTCTTAAACTTCCATCCTTCCTCCAGCCCCTTAGCATACATAGTCAGCTTGGTAAGTAATTGTTTGAGACCACATGTCCCATCACAGAATCCATCACCACTGTCACTGTAATGGCCAATTTGTCTGGTCATGCAACTTTAGGCTCTAGCTTTGTGCAGCATAATGTGTATGCTTCTGTAATAGCCTTCCCATTGGAGTTGGTGCCTGCTGTTTACAAAGAAAGCTTGTAATTTTGGCTACCAGTAATGATTTTGATTGCCAGGCATCCCCTCCCTCCCACGTACAACTCTAGATACTTCAAGATAAGCTTCCATACTCTGAAAGCAAGGCTTCTTGTACAGTATCTCAAGTCTAGGGGTGGGGGGAAGGTTGGGTGTTCAAAGTGATTCATTGCTCCTGAGGACCTTGGCCAGTGAAGTTACTTGTTTAAAATTAATCATGTTCCTTGTGCATCAGGCATCTTCTGTTATTGAAATCATAATGGTTTGTTTGCTAGATACTGGCATTGGATCTCAGTCTTGGGAATGCACTGTGATCAACTTTATACATTATTAAAAGCTCTTTGTCTTTCTGTCTTTTAACCAGTTAGTTGTTCTGATTTCATTTTGCTGATCATGAATTGCTGACAAAGAATAGGCATTCCTCAAGTGAAAAGCCAGAACAAAGCTTTTCGTTCATACCATCTCTATTACCCAGGCTTTACATCAATACCTACATAGTTCCTGAAAACATCTAAGAACAAATGTTCTTTAATAGCTATTTTGCTGGGGTTTTCCTTGGCTGCAGTATGAATTTAGGTTTTCCATGTGCAGTGCTGATAGGCTGTCATAGGGAGACGATAGTGAGAGAGACACTGTGCTGGCTACAAGTTTGTCACTTGTCTCAACTGGGAAAATCTCTCTGATGGTTTCAATTGTCTTGAGCTGGTTTCCTCCCCCTCCTTCCAGGAAAGAGAGGGAACTGTGATGTATGATTGCGTAAGTTTCTTTTTACTTGTGTGAGTGATGGAATAGGAGAAGTTCCAAATGAGGAAGTCATAAAGAAAAATAATAAAGGAAGGAAGCAGTGAATTAAACTCCCAGTGCTTTGCTATATGGCTGTGCTTTATAAAGAGGTATTTATTTCTTACAGAGGGAATTCCATCTCTGCATAGAGTAAAACAAATAATAATGTTTAAAACTAAAGCATTGCTGTGTCCATACTGGATCTTGGCTGCCTGTGATCAGCTCATATTCATTCTATTTAAAATACAGTAGATATCTCTAAGCTGACAATAGCACTAATGGTGAAGCTCTAGGCAATAGGCAATAGTTTTATTTTTGGTATATCCCCATTTTATAAGGAGTAAAGAATAGGAAGTACCACACTGTTCTGAGGAAAAGGTATCGAGCATGAAATATGTTCTTAATTACAAAACTGTTTTAGTTGATCTGATGGCTTTAAATGATGCAGTACAGCGCTATTGCCTTCGAGGCAAACCTTAGTACTTGTATAACTCTGTAATAGGTGGGTGTTCAAATTGAATGGGGACTTCCCAGGTCCCTGGATGTCTAAGCCTGACATTCAGAACCCATTAAACAGGCAAGGGAAGCCTTTTGCTTCCCCTTTGCATGGTTCTTTTGCATGAACCTGTCTTTACATACTGGTTTTAAGTGTGATGGTATCTCAGTTCCTGGGATTCATGAGAAAAGGCCTTCTAAATCATAAAGGTTAGGTATTCCATGTATGTATCGGACCAGGTATTCCAGGAGCTTCCCTTCCCCCTTGTCTGAGCTTCCAAAGATCCTGTGCTCATTGAAAGCTTAATTAATTAATGAGTAATCAGTTCTCAGCTCTAGGGTATCAATTTGAAGGAAAAATTGATTTTCCAACCCAAATGTCTTATACTTAGACTATTTATATTCTGAAACTACTGTGTATGTCATAGTCCTATTTAGAAAAGTGTCCAACTCCACTCAAGGGCAGGCAGCCTGAGGAATAAATTAATTCTTACCCATCAGAGGATGAGTATTACAGAGAAGCTTTGAATATCAGTGTGCTGGTGAGAAGGAAGCTTGTGATTCTCATACCTGAATCAAAATTGGCAAAGTATTTAAAATGCACATTTCATTGCTGCCAGACATTTACCTAGCATGAACGCTAATAGGATGAGAGGGGAAAAAAATTAGAGGTTCAACAATAATTCGAGGTTCTCTGTTTATAATGTGAGAAATCATCAATTAATTCCATACCTGGAATAAAACATGCCCTAAGGCCTACCATCTGCCCACATTTAAACTTGAAGATAATAGATTTGGAAGAGAAGTTTGTAATTATTTGCTAGGTGGTTCTGATTAATTTACAAGGAAAATTGCTAATACCGATAGTGTATTACCCTGGGGCCAAGTGGAAATCACAATATTGCAGAAAGGGATAACATGTAAATGATGGCTTGTGCGTTATCTGTTAGGCTGATTGGACAGTCTGATTATTTTTCTTAAGCCACTAATGGATGCATATAAGATTAGAGTGTGCTTTGGACAACATGACTATAATTCTCACCTAACAGGCTGTAGAAAATAGGAAGTAAATATACCCCAGTGGCATTCTTAGAAATTAAAAATGCTAAAGGCTAGATTATGAAATTATAATAGATTTACACCAGCATGAATGAGCTCAGAATCCTGCCTTGTAGCACTGAAAAATACATTTATGAAGTGATCTATACTAGAAGCCTTGGAAATTAGCATATAGGGAATGCATGCAAGCAGTCTGCTCTGGCAAGTACCCGTGTGCTTTAAAGATGTGCTGAAAAAGCCATTGTAGAGTCTTGCATTAAATTCAAGTTGAAACAGACTTTACTGGACTATAGCCCAGTGGGTATGGAAAAAGATAATTTTTCTGGAACTCTAAAATACTTCTTTTTGGCTGCTATTTACTTGCTTTGGAGAATACTGTGGACCTTCTGTGCACCATTACAGTTACAGCTGCACAGCTGCACAATTAAAGACTGACCTTTAAAAAGAGTGCGAGTTCTGTGTTGCCAAGGTACAGCCGGTAGAGAAAAAGGCATGTGTGATGTACGTAGTCCTACAATAACAGAGGAAAACGGTAAGGTGAGGCAGAAAACCCCCATCTCTGCTGCTGCTGCTGGCCAGAGTCACTGCCATCAGCTTTGCTGCTTCTCCAGTTCGCTTCTGCTCCTATGTGGTTTACTCAGTGGTAGCAAAAACTGAATGGAGAAGGATCCCTAATGGATTATAGGTGGGTCTTTAGATTTGGGTATAACTGCCTCATCCATTTAAAACAGCAACAACCACCCAAACAGTGTCTCCTCTTCTATGACAGAATTCTCTGCCCGTGTGGATTTACCAAGAACATGTCTTCCTGCAGCTTTTCATACCCTGTTATCTGTGTCCCTTCCACCACCCTTCTAAATAAAATTTCAACACACTATTTCATATGAAAAAAATAATGAAGAAACATAAGCAAATCATTACCACCTAGGTGTTCTTTGCTTGGAGGCAGGGGCTGTAAGCAGTAGTCTTGCTATTTCTTTTCTGTGGTCTTCTGTGCTGGCTCATACTTAAATGCTGCAGGGATCATTAGCCGTAGATGGTATCAGTTGATGCCTAACAACTGTATCTCATACATTGTTTCAGAGACTGTAAATTTTCACTTAATGGAAAAAAATGTTGTATGTATGTATAGCAGAAGGTTTGAGGCTTTATGCTGCTACCACGTAAATAAGTCTGAGGTTCACCTTCATGTGATAGTCGAACCATTCACTTTTCCTCTCCCTCTCTGAAAACTGAATTCAAGTGTAATTCAATGCAGCTAGTGAGACACCCATGTTCAGAGTGCGGGATGGCTGGATGTTGGTCTTGGAAATGGTTGCAAGCTGATTCCAATCTTCTCCAAATCTCCCTTTAAATGCAATAATGAGAACTCTGCACCATGGTAGGAGCTGCCAGATGACGTGTGCATTAGTTTTTCAAATTCCCCTGTTAAAAACCTAATGGTTTTTGTTTTCATTTACACAGAATATTCTTGTGTTCTGAAGTGCAACACTTTCATGACCTGCTTTCAGTAAATAACAGCTCTTGTGCAGCTCTTGCCATGTTCAAGAGAAATAATATTACCATGAGCAATGTTTTTGCTGGATACAGAAATTATCAGCTTTGATGGAACACAGTAAAAACTTAAGGTCTTGGTGCTCATTCTCAAATTGACATCTTGTCCCGTACCATCAAGTTCATATGATATTCAAATAAAATAATAAACTCATCCAGTGTGTTTAGTTAAAATACAAGATAAATACTTCCTTCAGCAATGGAGCACCTTGCCAATTTTTTATTGTAAGTGATAATTGAAATTCCCATTCTAGAGGATTCAAGTGATTACTGCATTAATACAAAATACAGGTTGTAGTACTGAGATGATCTCATGTAGCTGGGATCGAGCTGGGAAACAGAGCATGTTGGATCCGTATGCTCAGCAGCTCATATGCATACCCTTGTGCCTGGTGACTTATACAGCATCTCCCTCAATTTCATCAGACCAAATAAGTTAGGATTCTTAGGCCTCTGACAGCCTGCTGAATTCTTAGAGGGAAAAGGTATCAGTCATAACAGAGGAAACAACAGATTGGAAGAGGTTCTTGTTTTCCTTTTCTCTTTCCCCATCTTGTGTTTTCTCTCTCATTGTCAAACTTACCCGTACCTCATCCCTTCTGCTGTGAGCTCTCCTAGCTGCCACTCATCTTTAAATAGTCTTGATAACTCGCAGTATCTGTTTTGTGCTGGTGGATTGTTGCCATACAGCAATGTAAGTTGTCAGTGAGCATCTGAAGCTGTCAGTCGATCCACTCCTCCCAAGTCCCACTGCTGTGTGAGCCAGAAAGCCCACCCCGATGCCCCTGCCTTCCCCTGGGACGAGGCTTTGCCTAGGCTGAGTGTGCTCTTGGGGTGTAGCTGGTGGGCAGGGACAACCGCGCTGGTATCTGACCTTGCGGTGATGCTGGCAGGGATCCGGGCAAGAATTTATTTCCACGGTCGAGTGCCTAATTTAGAGGAGAGCTGGTGGACCAGCAAGAGGGGAGGTCTTGGCAGCATGCAGAGACAGGCTCCAGGGCACGGGGTTGTCCCCATGCAGCGGGTGGGTCCATCAGCTGTCCGGGTTCCTCCTAGCTCTCCTCTCCGCGTGGCTGCTGTGCAGGGGAGCTGCACCCGCCTGCAAAATGCTTGAGAGATGAGTGCTGTGGGAGGGGGTCCTGTCTGTCTCGTTCTGCATAAACTCTGGCAGTGGGTTCAGTAATGATTTCCCCAGATCTAATTGTTCAGACAACTGCGTATTTACTGTCGGTGTTTACAGAGCTTTCGTTGAAGCTAAACAGACATATGCTCTTTGTCACTGTCACAGTGTCAAGAAAGATGCAGGCATTTCATTTCCAACACTTCCTTTTACTGTCCAAAAACCGTTCTGGAGAAACTGGAAAGGGCTACCTGCCAGTTGCATTGTCTTGCCTGGATCCACTTAGTTACACTTCAGCCCTTCATTTTCAGAGAGTTTTATCTGAACATAATGTAATTTTTTTATTTTTTCCTCTGGTTACTTTTTAATTAATATCCTGTAACTGCTTCAAACTTGGGAGGAAAGTGGGTTTTGATTTCTCTTTTATCGGGTAATTTTAATTATTCACACCATTGACTTCATTAAGTTAGAACACCGTAATATTATGCGTGAAACAATGATCTTTGGAACAAGAGAAAAAATATTCCTACTTTTCTGGAAGCAAAATGGCTAAAGTGCCACCAAAGCCAAGCATACCTGCTGCAGACAGACAGAAGCTAGATTACCTGTGCTCTGCTGTGTCCTGATGGGTGATGCCCGCAGTCTTCCCTCCTCTGCACTGACGTGGAGTGTTAAATACAAATTGACACTACATTAGTTCCTGTTTCTGTTTGTACTTTTTCATTTCTGTTCCATAGCTATGAGACTAAACCAAAGTGGTGATAGGTACAAAAGGGGACATTAGAAGTAGCATGGTGAGTTTGCTGGGTGATTATTGATGTTCATCATCCTGAAATGCCAGTCATTGAAAGATCTTTGCTTGAGCAAAACACTTTTAGCTTTCAAAGTCAGGCATCTTAATACAGAAAGCTTGTGTCTCGGTTATGTCTCACAGCATCAAAAATGACCATCTTCTAACTAGCCAAATCGTAACCTCCCGCCTATTGTTGTGAAATTCACATTGTTGGCAATATTGCAAACAGGAAAATACGTTACGAAGGAGCATTGTTCCAGCAACTTCAGTGCTCCTTCAGTTGGATTTATTTAGGTGTTGCCTGGGGATTTGGTTATTTTTAAGTTCTATTGGTTTTAGTGATTATGTTTATTGTGGCAATGTGTAAGGATCACACTTGCATTAAATGCCGAGTCCTGTGCTGTTCAGGACTGTGTTGTCCTTTTCAATTCTGCTTAACTTCAGCCACGGGTCATCCTGTCATTTTTCAAACTGGCTGCCCAAGTCATTGGCACCTTTTAATAATTGTTTGTATAGGTGCTTATCATTACAGAAGTACCAGAGTCTACTTTTCTTGTGCCAGTGCAGATGGGGTACAGATGAGATGTTAAAACTATGTCATCCATGAACCAAATAACCGCTGGTCCATGCCAAATCCCATTCAGAAGCAATGGTCCAGAGCAGCCCTCCCAGGTGGATGTGCACCGAGTGGGCAGCTTCATTTCTGCCCAGCAGAGGAAGAGCTGAAACTATCGGGTCTGGTCCCAGCCAGCTGTGGGTGAGGTGCATGGTGGTGGCAGGGCTTCCCTGCTATTACAGCCATGCGCTTGCAGGTGGGAGGGCACAGGGTTGCGGTCCTGCGTCTGCCAGGCAAGCGGCCTTTCTCCCTCAGTCATGCAGGGGCCCTCTCTGACCCACCTGCGCTCTTTCGGAAGCAAGCATCTTAATTTAACTGTGGCACTGTATCAGGAGATAATAATTCTCTAGTACAGCTATTTACCCTCACGGTTATCTGTTCCAACTAAGTAGATTAAAATGTTTTTTAAAAAGTGATGGTGGAAGCTCCTGTCTTCAGTAGATGGGTTTTGTCTTTTGAAGTAAAATAAAGCTGAGCACTGCAAATTGCCCATTAGTCATATAACAGGTCTGCTCTGAAGTGCCGCTGGGTCCTGTGCCCTGAAATCCTTTATCAACCAGGACAAGAAAATTAGACTTCCAAGCTAATTTGACGTCTAAAAATATATATAAACAGGCAAGTAAGTATGTCCAAATCAATCCTTGAAAAGTGTGTTTTGAACTACAGAACATTTCTATCCTCACAGAATGACAGTTAAAACATTGCTGTTAAAGCAGTAAACGGAAATTTCGGTTGCTTGTCAAAACAAGCAGCACTTTCCTTCTATGGAGTGTAAGATGCTGAACAATAGGCAGCACCTTTCAAAATGACATCTTCATTATACAGTCAGGTTTCTAATGTAATCTTTTCATCCACAAATAGTGTATTATTTCTCCATAACACTTTATAATAAGTGGACATTAAATTAATGCTACATGACAATGGAATTCCTGCAGAGTTATGTACTACCCTGAGATGAATGCCAAAGGAATTTGGTCCGATTAAAAGGAGACAGTGGAAGTGGAAGAAGGAGCGTACTGAACGGCTTATTGCAGGCGCCTCAGCTGAGCTGAGAATAACAGGACTGTTTGAGGGTTGCAGGCCTGAGGGAGATCTAAGAAAACCCACAAGCCCAAACCTGAACTCAAGCCATAACTGTTAGGAGTTATTTTCTGGCTCAGATTATTGGGAAAATGATTCATATTCTGTGTTACATTCTTGCACCTTTAATCATTAACATGCCTTTGTTTTAATTGTGAGCAGGATGCTCATGTGAATTTGGATCCGTGGATCATCAGAGCTGTGGGAAGCTGTAGCTGAGGGGAAAGTTTGGCCTGTGTGTCATGAGAGGGTCCCCGAGCTGTCCCGACCAACCTGCCTGTCAGTCTGCTCCTGGACTCTGGTCTGCAGGGACCTGGCTGGCTCCTTTCCTGAGGTCATCTGGGCATGGTTGACATGACAGGTGACTTCAGTGCCCCCTCCAGTCCAATAGCATTGGGCTTTGTTCCACCAGGTTTGCTTCCTACACTATCCTGCTGTGCCCCCTCCCGCCCAGCAGTCCCACCCAGGAATGCCACCCACCAGCGCCTGGCATGGACAGTGCACAGCCTCAGCTGTGCGTTACAGGAATGCCACCTGGTAGGCTGCAGTGTAGCGCTCTGATTTTCACACACTTTGAACTGAAAAGGACAGGAGAAAATCATAGTTGTCTGATGGCCACAGGGAGATGATATCAACTCCTTAGGAGGTCTGTGATGGGGCTATGCCACATGTGTAAAACCTTCACTGGCAAGAGATCTGCTTTCCTCCCCTCCTTCCTTCCAGGGTACTGAGTTGCAGCATCCTGATATATGGGTTTTTTAAGAGGAAATAAGAACCAAGCATGAAGAAGAAAGAACAGCAGCATTTGGTGTCTTTTTGAACATGATGGAGTCCCTTGGGCTTTATGGCTGGAAAAAACAGGAGGAAAAACTTGTGTTCATCTCTTCCATACAAAGCTGAATTACAAGTAATGGAGGGTCCCGTCTCTCCATTCCCATTGCCCATCCCATTGTGCTGCCTCTGAAAGTACCAATTTTAATCCAAGTGAGGACTCAAGAGCAGCATATTCATGAAAAAAATAATAGATGTCTTTCTCATGGGTATTATTAACAGCTAGTGGCAGTCAATAGGTGTTTTTCTTGTATGCTACAAAGCAGTAGCAGATATTTAGCAGAGCAAGCTTGGTGTATCATCATCCCCGCAGAGAACAGAAGTAGCAGACAGTTTCCTTCCTTCATGGCAAACAGCCTGTAAATGAAATCTTCTCTCTGAAGATGTAGCAGAGACCAGATGGGAGAGGAAATCTAACCTGGAGTGTAAAAGCAGCATCCCGCTGCTGACTTCTTGGAGGACAGCAAACAGTCAGAGGCAGCCTTTGACTAGCTTGGTTGGTGGTAGGTGCTGATGAATAATTGGGCAAAAGGCAGCGAGTGCTGCTGTTTCATGCCACCAAGACATATCTCAGTCTGAAGCAGGAGCCATTTACTTGTCATTGCAGCAAGAGCTGTGCAGTCCAGTGAGGATCCCTTTCTCTCGTGGGGCTGGAGTGACACTGGCCGTAGGGGAGGCTGCAAGGCTCATCCTTTGCACTGAAGAAAGCAAGAGTCCAGGGAACTGCACCCCAATTTGTCTAAAGGGATGGTGATTTCTGTTCCCAGATCTGACTTATCCCCAATCCTTTCAAGAAGAAACTGGCCTCGTACTTCTGAGTAGCCTGAGTGCAAGCTGTGGGAGCAGGTATATAATTGGTTCCCTGTTTTGCTGAGCTGTGACCTTCCAGAAAGAGTCCCCGCATTTGTACAGCCTTTATAATAGTTCTCAAACTCAGTCCCTAATTCTCACTTTGGTTTGGAGTAATCATAAAAATGAGTTTCTTTAAAAATAAATAAATAAAGCTTATCCTTGTTAGCAAGTGCTACCTGAGGCTGTTAAATAGCCACGCTGACACGATGTTCTGTTTCCACAACGCTGTCTGTATTCAGGAGGGTATAATGTGCAATTCACAGGCTCAGCTGCTGCTTTCCGCCTTTTCCTAAAAGAGCTGTGGTCCCCTTGTGAGCAGATGTTACTAAATCAGTCTGCCCCAAGCCCTTTATAAAGTCTTTTCAGGGAACTCATCCTTCTCTCTCTTGTTTGATGCTCTGAAATACATTTTTTTAAACACCCACACTTAGCCAGGAAATACTACAAATAATTTAGGTAGCAGAGAGCTCTTTCTTTTTGGTGCCTTAACAGTGCCTGCCAATGGTGTACTCGTGGCAAATAAATATAAAAAATAGGATAGTCTAAAAGGATGTATCAGGAAAGGAAATAGAGATGCAAAGATAAGTAGGTACCAAGAAACATCATGAGCTCATTATTCTTAGCGCATTATCAGAGATTAATTACACATACGTCATGTACAGTTACCTTCTTGTGAACCAGAAAGTATAGATTAGTAGCAGACATATCTGGTAAGTCTTGATGGTCCATTGGGCTGATCAATAATGTCAAGCCCTATTTTCCTTTTCTCTAGATTAAAATTAAAAAGTCTAGCAGTTTGGCGGGCTCCCGAGCTGATGGGAGACCAGGGGCAGGGCTCTGGGCCAGCCTCTGTGGGGACTGTTAAACACTTTCCATGACAAGTTTGCCTGACTTCTGTAGCAAAGTATTACTGGACAAATAGTAACAGCAGGAAATATAACAAACATTACTTGAAAGGGTTTGGATCAGCAGGGTTTTTAACTGCATGGTAGTAAATGCAACATATTGTGAAGGAAAAACTAGCAGTAGTTAATACATACCTGCTAGCAGATAGTTGTTGTATAATCTCATAAGAGGACAGTATGCTTCTGTTTAGGGTTGCAAGAAAAGAAAAGTTCCTTCTTCCCAATGTTTTGCTTAGGAAGTACCTTTGCCTTTCATGCTAAATTATAATTTTTTTTTTTCATGCTGAAGTCTGAGCTATGTGCCTGGAATTTTCCAAGCCTTCCTCCCTCCCCACACAGCTCAGCCCCAAGCTCAGGTTGGCATTAGGGCTGCATGCGAAGCAAAGCTTGAGGTGGTTTCTGAGCCACACACCTGACCTGCCCCTGCTTTCCCCACGGTTCGCATTACCGTCAGGGAAGAAAGCGCTGTTCACGCCTTGCATTGTCTTTTCCATCAAAATGCAGGTGCTTCTCATGCTACTCGTTGATTTTCTTTACCTGTACCCACTTTTTCATTTTCTCACATTCCCACATCCTGGCTTCCACCATTCCGACTGAGGGTTTCTATAAGGATGTTTATAACTTATGATGCTGAACTGGGGTTGACAATGCATGGGTTCAGTTTCTGGCTGTTCAGTGAAATCTTTTGTTTAATTGTAGACAAGGCAATTAACTTTTCAGGTCTAGATCCACAAGACACTTGAGCTGATAAATCCCCACTGCTTATACTTACTTGTCCACCTGTAAAATGGGTTGAACTTCTCTACTGAACAGGTGACATTGGGACAAATTTTTTGGAGATGCTAAAGACTTTTGAGGAAGGGAACCGTGAAAGGGTAGAGGTAGATGAGCTAGGAAATTGGCTGGGACTGGGTGTACATTGTGTTTATAGCTCTGCTGCTGCTTTGCTGAGGTGACATGGTGACCAGATTTTGTTAAAATTGAGATTCTGAGCTTTATAAAATGAGGTCTTTGAATTAGACTGGTTGATGAACTTTGTATTAGTTGCCAGTATCATTAATGCTGAAGTGACACAGGATATTGTATCTATATAGCTCCTAATTTGTTGCACAGACTGCATTACTATATAGCAAAACTGATCCTGATTTGCTAATTCTTCTTCCGCTTCTGTTAGGAAATACAGGTAAAGTAAATGAAAAGCACAGTTTCTTTCACATTGCCTTATTCTGGGCTGTGCTCTCTGGTCTGTGACATGGGAAGTGAAGGTCAGTATGGTTCATTGCCTCTCTCAATCTTTTTTGCTTGTAAATTTATGCTTTCTTCCTCCAATTCTGCTTGAATTTCAAAAACCAATGGGCCAGACCTTTAGCTGGAGTAAATTGTCATAGGTCCATTGATTTCAACTGAGTATGTCAGCTTTCACCAGGGAAAAATCTGTCCTGTAAGCTGAAATGATTAACTTAAAAAAACATTTGATTATCAAATTTGGAGTTTTCTGTTGTTTTAATGTACTGTGACAAAGTCTTTAGAAGGATGATAGCTCATTATTGAATTGTCTTTTTGTCCTTTTTTTAAAAATGTTATTATTTTTTGTTCTCTTAAGGAGAGAGATCTCTTTCTCAGTGTTCAGAATATTTGTTTTGTAGTGATAATGCTTTGCAAATGCTGGTGAAATCCTAGCTCCATGGGAGTCAAACAGGACCTTTTCCTCTATAGTTATCACTTTAAACATCTACCCATAAATGACTGGTTTATGATTTGTACTGCACCTGCGCATTATCTGCAAGCAATGCACAGTGATATGGGAATGCTTGTGAGTTTCTGTTTTTCATACAGTAGACCAGGTCAGCAGCTGGGATAAATGGGCTACGTTGTCTCTGTTTTACACCAGTTAAGAATCTGGAACAACCTATAAAAGTGATTGTGGAAAAGTTTTGATGCAACATAATCTTACTTCCGTGTCAAAAGTAATAGGGCTGATTTGATGAAAACTATTACAAAGCACTGTGTAATGGTAGTGAGCATGTTGTTAAAGGAAGCTGTAGCTCCTGTCATACTGTGCCATGTGCAGCTCCAGCCATTTCCCTCCAGAGAAGAGTTTGTGTCAGGAATGACAAAGAAAAATTTTGTGCTTGGCTTTCTTGTTCACAAGGGGCAGGCGGGGAAGTTTTGCCTGTGCTTAGTGCTTGGAGGAAGTAATTATTCTGCTTTTATGCAATACCTTTCCCTACACCAAGTGACACAGGGCATTCGTCATTTGCCGTTTGACCTGGTTTTTATAGAACATACTTAAATGCAGTTTAATTTCATCAAGATTTATTCACAGTAAATTTCCAATTATTACTCATGTCTTAACAGCTTCATCCAGAAAGCTTGAAGCTTTTCCCCAGCATATCATCAGATGTTCTTTAGCGCTATAAAATTAGTTAGAAAGTAATTTTCTTAATTTGGTTTCTTGCAACCAAATAAATGAAAATCCATCTCCAGCTGAAGCTGCGGGATTTAGGGTTTTCCTTTATTAAAGAGAAATGATAATCTATAAAGTAGGGATGTGGCTGGGGACGAATATTAACTACTAAAAGCCTTATCTGCCATAATATCTTAGAGATGCTTCGGCAACTAGCAATTCCCCATTGATTTTTTTTATATATTTTGCTTGCAGCAGGAAATAGGACAGCTCTTATGTATCCTAAGGAAAAAACAGAAGATTTGGTTAAACACCATCTCTTCTGCATGGCTCATGACATGCTGGAATAAAAACAGCAAGGACCCTGATTTAATATAAGTTTGACACCAATTCAGGGAAGCATTTAAGCATTTGCTTAAGTACATCTTGTTCAACAAAGCACTTAAAACACGCTTAGCTCCAGGCACTTTAAGTCCTGTTAATTTTAATGAAATTTAAGCATGTGCCTAACTTTAAATAGATGCTTAACAGCTTGGCTGAGTGGAGTGCTACATTTTAGATATGTGACACTGGTGTTCTTTTTCTGGTGAAAAGAGAAACAATAATTCCCCATGGATACAAATACTAAAAGACATTGAGATGTGCCGTGATTGACTGCAGATAGAGGGAGCAAAATGACATATCGCAGGTGTTGCTGACAGAAGTTGAAGTGAAATTAGACTCCACCTTTCAATCTGCTTATGAAGATTGCTTGCCACTTCCATCCTAAGGCATATAAAATTGTGATAGGTAGGTATGATACTAAACATGCACCAAACATAGACCTGTGCCGGAAGTATTTTATCTAAAAATCAGTCAGTGGTCCATCCTTTGTTGGCTAGTCCAAGCCAAGACTTTGGGAAGCCTCTAGCCATGACACTGAACAGTCTGAGCTTCTAGGCAAGAAATGAGAGAAAACCCTAGGGTTATTTTAGACATGTGACTGCTGTTTTTACTAGAGGGTGCTTGCTGGTCACTAGGATAACTGCAGCGACAAATGTATGAGCTCATTGAAGCCTGACCCCAGATCTGAATTCCCAAGCTCCTCCAGAGCCTTGGGCATCTTCGATCCTGTCTCAGCAAGGCTCAGTTTTGAACTCTCAGGCTTTCTGCCAGTGTCAGTATTCAAAGTGTGAACCCTATTCCTATGGAATAAGGTCCTGTCACTTTGCTCCATCAGCTGTTTGCCAAATTTTCCATGTTCTGTTCACTGACAACATTGTGTAAGGTGACCTCAAGCCATTTCCATAAGCACAGATGATAATCGGGGCACCCAGCAGCCAATGTTAACCATGCCAGCTCCCTGTATTCCTCAAAGTAGTACATAAAATGTGATAATGAGTAAATGAAGTGTGAAGGCTTTCCTTCCTCTGATTTATGTGCAGAAGTGTTTCTAATTTTCCTGATGTTATCTCCCTTTACAAGATATAATTACCTGATTTACTTGATTGCCTTCTGGGAATATTTTTTATAAATTGACTTAAAATTGTTTATACTGTTGCAAACTGATAATTTCATAAAGTGCCTGCTAATCTGCTTGAGTTGTTTGTTGTATTTTATTTTTTATTTTTCCTCTTTGCCCTTCATTACTGCCATTTATAGTTATTATGGGAAGTTTGTATCATTCTTTAGACTAAGTTGAAAGTAGAATACCTTGTCAAGACTTTCCATGTCATGGTCTCAACACATTGCTAAGAATAGGCTCCCTTACTTACTTCACTTTACCAAACAAAACAAGGGCTTTAACTTCTAATGTACATGACAGCACCTTATGAGGTTTTAAGAAAATACCTCCATGTGAAATGTGATGCATAAGATCCCTTGTATCTTGCTAGTTTAGTTATATTCAAACAGATGATGGTGACAAGTGCTTTGGCTTCACCTGTCTTCAGTTCCTAAAATCTGAAGGCTTGGATTGAGCAAGAAGACACGTTTCCACTGTCCTTGTAGACACTGAGGAAGGGAACTTCAGGAGCAACTCTTGGGCTTCCTTGAAGTTCATGACTCAACAGTAATCCTGGGCTTTTTTATTTCCAGTCACTGCATGGACACAGGGTAGTGGTTTATCCTTTGAAATACAAAAAGCCATATTTGGGAGCAAACAAACACAAAAGTATGTTGAAAGGCATCGAATATTGGTTTTGTGTTCTACATTTCTAAATGGCTTGTAGATGTAATCCTTGTGGATGCCTCAAAGATCTTTGTATTTTCAGAGAGGAAAGCAATTTCTGGAGTTACTTTGTGTGCACTTTATTCCACTGCCGAGAACTCTGCGTTTCTCCTCAGTGGTGGTCATGCCTCCCTGATATGTGGCAAATTGGTCATTTGGCTCAGTATTTCATCGCGTCCTGGCTGGCATCTGTTCTGGGTGGCTTAACCTCTCACACTAAAACTCTGGCTCGCATTTTCGTATTTCATCCTGTTCTGCACTGTGCCTGTTACCCTGGTGTGAGCACACCGGCACTAAGGAGATGCCAGAAATGGAGATGCTTCCAGCTATCTCAGGGCCAAGCTTAGGTGAAGATGCCCATGGTGAGCAGGTAAATGGACACACCACAGATCAAACGTCATTGATTGTGGTGGTGTTTCAGTAGCTTTTAGTGCTTTTATTTTGGGTTTGAGACTTCAGATGTGTTAGTTAGGGAAGAGCTAACAACTGCTTGGTGCTGCTAAAGAGAGGGATAATTATGATTTTATTTAATAGCTCCTCTAACATGCTGCTCTATCTTATTACCATAAACGGAGCACTAAGTGAAGTGAAGAAGCCTCTTCGTTTATTCCACTTGCTGTGTTTATTGTTATTGTGCACACACACCCCTGCCGGAGATGCTTTTCGGTTGATAGCTTGCATTTGTTCGATGATACTTTACCTCCAGCACTCCCAAAATGGCATCTGTTGCCCGGAGGCCACATGCTCCTCCCGTATAGGCAATTGCGCGATCTGTAAATAGCTATTAGACTGGCATGGCCTAAATTAACTGCAAATTGACAACTCAATTGTAAAACAAAAAATGACCTAGTAATTAACAGGATATTTCCATAAAGGCATAATTACCATTTAGCAGGGCGCTATTTGTACTTCCCTTTATTCTAATAAACGCTTACTTCTTTTTTTTCACTCTTCCGCCATAGAAAATATTATTGTTCCTATCTATCAGTTTTTCAAGCTGACTTCAGAAAAATAAATGAGGATGAGTGAGTAGTCAGTCTCTGTCCTCCCCTTCTCTCTCCTGTAGGGAAGGGACAAGTCTGTTTGTACTAAACAACCTTTCCTCAGCAGGGGTTTGGTTTCTTTGTTTTAACTTGGCGATAGCATCTTAACTCTGCTCGCCAAAGTTAAAGGCCTTCCTCCTTTTGTCACTTACAATCAATGGTGTGTTTGGCTCTCCCGGCAGCTCTTCCCCACCCCCTCATCCCTTCTCCTCCTCCAGCCCAGGGAAATAATGGCACTGATGAGCTCTTATCTTTTTGTCACACTCCTGCCAGCAGAGGAGACAAATTGATTTATGTATGTGGCATCCTACTCCTGATAGTGCCATAATTTACCACTAAATATTGCTTTGACACAATAGTTTTGTAACAAATACATAATGCATATTGCTCTACTTTCCCTCCACCTCAATCGGTTTTTGAATTAATGGAGTGAGACTCCCTCAATTCAGAGGAATCTCATGTCCAATGCCTGCGTGAAGCCTCGCAGAATACCAATCTGCTGCCTCTCCTCTTTCTCTGCTTAGTGTCACCTTGAAATGAAGCTGGCTCCCCCATTAGGTTTTTTTCCCCTTCCTTGCACTGTCAAATGAGGCGGTTCTTCACTCCTTCACAAGGAGTGATGCTTTACTCAAAAAGGCCTGACTTGATTTATTAGATAAAGAAATAAATTGTGTAAAAGGCTGGAAGGCTTTGCATGTCCTTGCACAGAGCTGAAGTGTTACATGGGAGCTTGCAGTCGCTGGTTTCATTAAACTGGAGCAACACACTTGGAAATGCAAAATCCTTTTTGAATAAAAAGGACAGGCTCTTTCTGTCTGGCTTGATTGATATACTGTTTCTGCCTCCCGTCCTCACTGCCACAGAAGAACATATCCCACAAAGGGGATTCTGCATCCTCGGTAATTATTCGGGCAAGTGAACAGTTCAGAGCTGGGTTTGTTTTTTGTTTTTTTTTTTAACAATACCATCCATAATGATTATATCACTAAAATCATTCTCCTGTTTTCTCATCACTTGGTTGAAGAACAAAGCAACAGAAGCAAAGGTGAAATTGGGAAGTGGAGGGGTTGGAGGCTTTTCAAAATATGTCTTATGAAATGCAGGCTTAAGCTGGAAATGAGACGAACCAGGCCTGGTTGACAAGCAAAAGGGGTATGATGACTTTGTCTACTTTTGGGTTTTTTTACTCCTTTTGCTGGTGTGCATCAGACTTAAGTACAGTATTCCTCAGTTAACCTTACAGGTACTTTTTAAAAAAAAAAAAAAAGAGGAGAGGACAGGGAGAGATTTCTTTTTCTGTATTATTCTGTAAATATTTTGAAGTGCAAGGGAGACTGCCCCCATGACAACATTTGACATTATTCTGCATTTGTATGACGAGCAGGATGCTGAGGCTAATAGAAACCCTGTAGCTTTGCCCTCCAGAGCTGTCTGTAAGTTGCCATCATTCCCAAAGCCTGCAGACATGATGAAAGCCCTGGCATTTTTATGGTTGCCTGCTTGCGGTGTTGTCCCCTTTCTCTTTCTTACTTGCCATTTCTTCTTTATGAGCCAGGGGCTAGACAACATTGAGGTATGGAGGAGTAGCGTGAGGAGCAGCTGCTTACCAAATCCATAGGTAACACAGTGCAAGCCTGCCAGGGGCTGAGATGTCATACTTAAAGCTAAGCATTTTTGTGTTGGTTACTGAATTCGGGTGTCTTACACCACCTCCCTCATCCCTTCTTGCAGTTCAAAGCAGCCATGCACCTGCTTTGTGGCAATTACCCTACACTTACGCGCTACTAATAATGGATGTTTGCTCCCCGCAGGTCTTGTATTAATTTTCAGTCAAGCTATACTATTGAAAGAGAGGAACTTCTGAAATGATTATGGGTTGTAAACTCTATCTTGCAAATTACTACATATTTCTAGCACAGTTTCAGTTGTCAAAGATACTTCTCAGCCTGTATGCTTCCAAACAGTTCTGTCAATTATGTTTCTTTTGACGTTTGAGTGGAGCTACTGTCAGCTTGCTTTGCAGAGATTTCTCTTTGCTTTTTCAGCTTGCTTGTGTAACAAAGTACGAGAATCCCAGGGGAGTCTGTATCCGAAAACAGTCATAAATGAAAAGTTCTGGTTTGTATGTTATTTTATTTTCTAGCTGTGTGAGAGGTTATTTACAGGCAGGTCAGATTTGAATTTTGAATGATCATGGAAAATAAAGATGGAAAAGATAGTTTAGCTAAGTTTGTCCCCTTGCAGACAATCGGACTGTGCACTACCATGCACGTGCAGCCTGGCTGCTGATGGCCAAAGCAGTAGCAGCCATTCTGTTTGTCCCAGGGAAGGTTGCTGAACTCTTTCAGTCGCTCTGAATTGTCTTTTATTTAATGAACCTACTTATTTTTCCAGTACAGACAAGACAAAATAACAGCCTTAATATTTCCCCTTTTTAGGTGTTTATGTTATTCAGTATATTGTTAGTTGTAGTTTTTCTCGGCATCATTTTAACAACATACTTCCACTCCATCGTCACATTTTTGCACAGCGATTGCTGTCAAGGCCTTCTTGTTCAATCCATTCTGTCATAAGTCACGAGCAGATTGCTTCAGTTCTCTAATTACTTTTGCTATTTGATTCTCTCCAGTTGAGTAACATCATTGTAATTCAGGAAGGTCTGTTGCTGACTGTGGTCTTCAAGCAGTGTCAAAGCTGTTAAGACACAGAATGATGGATTCTCCTCTGTCATGTAGTGCCTGGTCATACGTCACAGTGATACATCATTACTGTAAGTTTTTTAAATCAGTATGTTGACCTGAAAATGTATGACCTAACCAGCTAGGCTTAACTAAAACTGATATTAATGCTTGTGATTTGGAAACAGAAGACAGCAGTATTGCAGCATTCCATGTATATATGAGACAAGTTAGTTGTTCTGGATGAGCGAAGGAACAAAATTTTACAAGGCTACTGTGGGTGTATGCTGAGAATGTGGTACTGAACACGAGCCCTGTGATGTTTTAACCAGCCTTTACTGCTGCCCATTTCATGCTTTAATTGACTTTTCTCTTTTGGGGGAAGGTCTGTTGCAGCATCTTTGGTTTGTACCATTTTATTACTTGACCCCCGGAATTGTCATGTTGTCAGATGCTCGTGCATTTTGGAAGGGATGCTATTAGACGTGATTCCTTCAACAAATACAAGAGCTGGTAAACTGTCATTACGTATGGCCAAGGAAATTTGTTACCTGAGCCCAATAGCATTTATAGATGTGGGATATTAATATTTCTTTCAACTTCCTCATTTATGAAATGCAGAAAGCAGTGCTGATGAGAATTACATGCAGTATTTAACAAAGGCAAGACTGTCAAGTACTGGATTATTGCAGTTGTGTTAAGTCTCTTTTCTCCTTGAAAATCATAGCATCGATTTACTATAAGCATTGCCTAAGTAACCAACACTGAGCCAACTCCTTCCATTCCTCTCTTGTCTGAGAAATCCTTTCTCAAATTGCTTACTAAAATTATAGCGTTTAGGGAGAGGGAAATAGCTCAGAGTCATCAACATTATCTCTTCAATCTTAAGAATACCAGTGTCTTATCACTAAGGCAGTTGTTGAGCAATTCATTTCTCTGCCTCTATGCAAGAGGAAACAAAACAGCTGGGTGCCTATGAGAAACATTCATTATAATGCCAGAGTAATTAAGAGGTTCTCTTAAATGATAACTTTGCTGAGCTTTCAGATGTTCCTAAAGTAGGATGCCTGCTAAGGTTGCAATGTACAGGCTACATTATTGTCAGAGTTGGTTAATTACTGTCCTACAAATCATTAGTTTAAAAGAGGAACAGTGCTAGTTGATACTAGTTTTGTGTGTGTTTAGAAGTACAACATCATGGAAGAGAGCAACAATGAAGGCAGTGAGCATTTTGTACCTTTGGGAGGTTTGATAGGATCAACACTACTCATAAAAAAAAAGAGAAACCTCTTGCTTTAAACCCTGTATTTGTCTGTATCTCCTCCTTCAGTTCCTTTTCATGGGTTTCATGTCTAGGAACTACGATTGAGGTTTGATTTCGCCACAAGGGAAAGAGGCAAAGTTGGAAACCATTGTTTATTAAGCAAGTGGTTCTAACTCGCAGGATTATTGCATGTGACTGCAGGTAATCCCCAGTGAAGCTTTTAGTTGAGCTTGTCAACTAGATCCTTAGTTGTCCTCAGAAGAGTAATATGGGTGACATTTACCTTTGTCTTTAGAGTTAAGGATACAGGCATATGCTAGTCCCTCCGCTTTGTCCAGTTTTATCACTTCTTGCTGCTGAGGGGAAGTCTAGAAGATGTTTTCCTACCTGATTTTGTGGTAATTTTGTGTGAAATTGTAATCCAGATCACAAGAATCTGAATTCTAATCAGCATCTTTTAAAATTAATAGCTTTCTGAAAGCAGCCTTTCCCATTTCTCACAGTAAAGGTCTCCCTCCTTTGGTATGGGTAAGGTAAATCATCTTGTTCCTCACAAAATTGTCCGGAATTTGGCACGTGTCAGGAAACTACCAAGCCTTCGAAGTATGGACAAACAACAGCTAAGGTTTTTGTGCTGTGGTTCATGGCCACCTTAATATTTCCAATCAGGGGTACTGACAGTTCAAGTACAATGCAGCCAAGTGCACTGTCTAATAAGGTTGTATAATTTTGATATAACAGCCTAGCTCTGTTGTACTATTAAAGCTTTAAAATATTAATGCTCGTTAATGGTGTCACTCAGCCATTTTATATGATTAGTTTTAAGTCTCTCTTGGGTAGGCAAGAAGGAGAATTTTTAATGAAATGTTCCCTGCTCATCTGACCTGCTGTATTACTGCATGAATGCCATTTTTATGAGGCAGGTTTATGACGTTCATTACTCTGCTCCTTGAGCCACTTCATGGCTGCTGTAATTTTTAAAGAAGAGATAAAAATAAGTCAGTTCTTTCTTTGCAGTCAAGAAGCTCTGCATTCTAGCTTTGACCTTTAAGCTGTCATGCATGGATTAATCACATTTCAGCTGGAGATTGTTTTAGACTTAATACTAGCGGCGAACTGATTAGCTTACTTGCCTTACTGGCTACTTCTTAAGGAGGTTTGTCAATGATCTAGACAAAAAAAAGACATATTCCAAATAGTTCTCTGTTTCTAACCTGCCAGCTTTGTGTATGTATGTGTGTTCACATAGGTATACTTGCACGTGTCAAACCTACATGATAATGCATATATTTTGTATGTAGATTTCCTTAGTGTGACAACTACAGGTTGCTAGCATAGAAAATAGTGAGTTGAGCAGCAGTGGAACAGGAACGAAATTTCCTGATTCCCACTTCAGAGCTGTAACTACAGAAGTTTTTTCTTTGGGAAAGAGAAAGAGAAAGTTTTAAAAAAAACCAAGTTACCCCAAAACATCAGCACTTGCACAGCTGTTTCCAGGTGAAATGGTGTCATGCTGTTATCTACTCTAAATGGGACCAGAAGTTTAACTGCAGCCAGCAGCCACATACAGAAATTTGGCAGAATAATGGCATGGAGCTGCTGCTGTTATTAGCAGCAACATAAGGTTTATGACCTTTGATAAACAAATTTGGTGGGAACACTACGGTGAAGTACCCAGGACTGGCAAAAACGGGGTATTTTATGATTCAGTGATCATTTAAAGAAAGTTGTTGAAGCAGAAAAAGAAAAAAGTGATGCCTTGTTGGAATTGCAGGGTGGGAGAGGGAACTGCCATTGGAAGGTGCAAAGACATAAGGAAAGCCTTGAACATGCTAAGTGAGAAATTTAAAAATCAGAGGAGCCATTAACTTTCATAACAGAATGGTTGTTTTTCTCTTGGTGTCGGAACATTCCTATAAGCACTGGAAAGTACGCTTGCTTCCTAAACCAGATGTTTTGAAGGATGTAGGTGAGAAATCACATTATAAAATCTTCACTTACATAGTGAGAGCTGGTGGTGTTAAACAGTAAATAAAGTTTTTAGCCAATATGTAAGGTTTGCATGTGCTTTGTTGTTAAAAAGATCCTGCACGTCAGTGCAACATAGCTCTTTATTAGCCAACTGGGTAAAGACCATGACTTAGGTCATAAGTAGCTATTGGGAAAAGAGGAGAAGAGTGAAGTCACTTGGTGACCCTCCTGCTGCTGCTGTGCAAAGCATCACAGAGCTGATAGTAGGACCGTGGCAAGTGTTCAGATGGAGAAATGCAGAAATGAGAATGACAGAAGAGACTAGAGAGTCACAAAGCTCAGTCTGGGTCTCCTGCACAGAGGAGCAACGCAACACCCTTGCGATGTGCTGTAGTGTGAAATAAATAGAGGCTGTAGCTTGTCAAACTGCAGATAAAAGGCTTCCTTTTACTGGGGGTTTTGGGGCGATAAAATAAATCATGACAGCAGAGTCAAAGTGGTTTGTGCATTCAGCTAGAAGAACCCTGTGATAAAAATAAAGCTGCATAATACATATTATGTAGATGTACTTTACTGTTTGATACTTGTATATCAATGAAAGCTGAAGATATTTTATTCCAGCGTCTAAAATTTCTATTTGCAAATGGCTGGGTATGCTTTCTCCATGATGCCATTGCATTCGTGTGACCTTCTGTGAGCTCCTTTCTGTCCCCCCAGTGCCCTGTCGCCTCCCTCATGTTGTAGTGATTTGGGGTGGGGGTTTGAAGAAATACTACTGCAATATAGTAGCTGCATTTTTTCTTAAATATTTAAGAACCCTAGTTTTCATTTGTGACAGCACTGTGAGTAATGTTACAGTGTATTATTGTAGTACATTGTATTACTTAGCAAAATACACTGGTTTAGAGCCCTGGTTGAGAAACAAATGTATTAAGTGTGCATACATCTGCTTTTACTAAAGTGACAGGTACTAACTGTGCTGCTCTCCTCTTCCATTCACCTTTTTAATATGATTATCTGACTGTTTCAACAGAGCATAATTTAAAGAATGGATTATATACTGAGTATTCTTAATAAGACGTGATAAAAGAGCAATTCGTTTACTCCTCCCCTAAGTTTCACGTGAGCCGAGTGAAATTTCTGCCAGTGTTTCTTTTGTGGAAAAAGCAAAAATCATCAGTGCTGGCAATTGGTCTCAAGCATCCTGGTTTCTTACTCACTTTTATAGGTAAAGAGACAAAGCATGTTACAAATATTATCACATCAATTAGATTCAAAGGAGGGATGGTAAGATTAATCCTGTTTTATGGACAAATTGAGTCGTTAGTACATGTGGCCCATTACTATGAAAGATAGAGTTAAACTAAGAAACCTGAAATTCCCTTACATTAGCCCCTTTCCCCTAAGGAAGATGTTCAGTGCAACAGGGACGGCCTTGGTGCAGCTGAGGATGAGGTCAGGAATATGATACTTCTCCACTCAAAGCACAGACCATCCTACCCGTCATCGTCCCTTGGTGATAATGTTTAACCACATCAACTCTTGCATTTGAAGCCCTGCTAGCTTAATCCTGACATTTTTGTTGTTGTTGAAAATGACGGTGCAATGATTTCCTCTAAAAGTCAGCAGCTGTAGCGTTATCCTTTTCTCACTTTACCTACCACTGAGGTCTCAGGAAAAAGATTTCTCATGAAAGCTTATGGAAGAGGTGAGATACCTAGACAGTCTTTTATTGGACAAACTGCTGTAGCTGGAGAAAACAGAAAAGCCCTTCCTTAGACCTGGAGCAGAAGTGTCAGACTTAACGCTGAGCGCAGCTTGGGAACAGGTAAATCAGGTGAGTTAATTGTGTTCTTCAAGCACCTCTAGTCTTATTTAAAAATGGTGGTTATATGTTCTCAGAAGGCATTAGGTATTTCAGGCAAACACTAGGCATAATGTGTGCCACATTGTTTAAAGTCCTCTCAACTCAGCCTCAATCTGGGATGGATCAGCTCTTTGTGAAAGCAGAATAATTATCTTAGCATGGACAGGGAAGTGGCTTAGCATTAAGTGACACGGAAAGTACCTGCTTTGCATTCTGAAATACTTATTTTCCCACAAAAATGCCTTTTGACCACTCTCCTCTGTGGCCGTGATAGCTTCTTCCTTCTGTTATTAGTGGTGTGGGATCTGGATTGGAGTACTAAACCTGATGCAGGTAGCGCTGCGTTACAGTGCACTTAAAGGTATATAGTTAGATACATAACAATATCAGTTTAATAAACTAGGAAATTAGTAAAGTTGGACATGCAAACTAGTCAAACACCCAATCCTGCGTACATAGTCTTTATCTACACATTCAGTTCTGTGTTTCCCCTGTTGCAAACATTGTAAAATCATCCCAGGATGACCTCAGACAGGGTACTTGCCGTCTGTGTGTGGTTACTTCCTACACAAATGCACATACTGCCAATATTTGCAAAATGCTTTTTGATTCTTGTTGGGAGCTTTAAAAGGGCAACTTTCTAACAATTATTTTATGTGACCTACATGCTTTTATTTGTACATTGTGCTCTTATCATGGTATGAAGGTTCCTAAATATCCTGTGGCACATTGTATTCCCTCTGCAGGCACCGGAAAAGAAATGTGGGTCTGTTCTGCGTTGTGTATGACCCTCCCAAGAGAGTTAGGCAGTGTGGGTTTTTACAATATCATGGACAACTCGAGAAAAGAGTGGTAAACCTGGAGCAGCAAAATATGTTTTTAGAAATACAAGTGCTGTATTGCAGTCCCTCCCTTGTCTGGATCCTGGAGTCACGCTCTCCAAGGGACCCTCCCTCCACAACTGAGTTGCCTATATGTGTACCTTACACTTACGTGTGCTTGTAAAATGATTCTAAAGATAGATTTTGTTCTCTGTTACTTCCCACTTTCTAAACAGTGCCTATCACTCCCTTCCTCCAATAAAATAATCCTGGAAGCCAGGCTAATTGTGGTGACCTTCCCGTTGAACTGTATATCATACAGCTGTCTGCGAGACAGCTATAAATTCCAGCATTTATGTACCCTGAGCTTCTAAGTATCTTTAACTTTTATTGAAAAAGACAACATTAAATTACAGAGTCTGAGTAGATGTCCTCCTCTCCTCCCATCTGGCAAGAGGCTGCCCCACATTGCCATGTCGTATGCAGTGGGCGAAGCTTGCATAGACCTTTGATGAATTCACAGTCAGTCTCCTGTGGTTACATTTTCTTGAATGATACTGAGCATTTATCAACATGTGGGACCTTCATTTACATCTGCCCTGTTGTGCTCTCATAAATACACCCTGTATCGGTACATTACTTTGAAGGACCAGTAGGAAGCGTAGTGTTCTGTTGCAGTAGATGCACTCTTATGCTAAGGCACAAAATGCAGAAGCATTGTCTTTGTGGTGCCGACACCTATCAGCACACTGCTAATTAACTCGACGTTATTTATACCTCACTTCTTGAAGTCTGGAACACAACCCTTCCATTTTAATTTGAAGCCTAATCTTGAAGCTGAAAGATAAAACCAAAAATTACATTTGCATGTAGGTATCTGTTAGGAAACAATTTGGGTAACAATTAAGATACAGTAAGAGGGGGGAAAATCCCTCATGCAGTGTGTTTGTAAGGAAGCACCAGAAGATAATTTTTTTTGAACTTACAGTAATTTTCTGGGCACTCTGTAGCTGAAACAGCAGGGATGTGGCAAGCAGCTAGGGCTTATTTCATCGGTGTTTTACTGAAGTCTATACCGCTGATGTCTTTCGTGGCTTCCCTGCTCTAGCCAAGCATTGTATATTTTGGATTAAAAAGGACTTAAATGTCTATTTGGCAGTGTCTAGAAAGAAATTAGCTGCTGTGGACCAAATGGCTGTAAAATTGTGTTCATGCTGCCACCAGTTATCATTCACTGAGGGCTCCTCATAGCCAGGGCCTCTGTACTGGAAATCTTCACACCAGTTATTGCCAGTGGGCTGTTCTCTATTGTATTAATGTCAAGAGAGAACTTGGAGACAACTGTATGGGCCTTGGAGGACTGTACATTGTGTAGCACGATGTTTGGGGACTCCCTCTATGTCTTTTGCTCAGCAACCACCCTTGGTGGAGAAAACCTGCACGTAGCAATGGGGGAAATGGGCTTGACCAGTCCTGGGTTGGTGATGGTTTTTCTACCTGTTACTCTCTGTCACTGGAGTTTTAATTTGCATCTTATTTGGAGTTTTAAACTGTAGACATTTAGAAATACGGAAAGTGCTGTAGAAGAGAGTTTTCCATGTCTACTTTTTTCCTGAGTTTTGTTAACATTCTTCTTAGGATCAGTCTTGAGTATAATTAACTCAAATTTAAATCAGATTGTTTTTACAAGGAAATAGCATTAATTTATGTAACTAGCTACTGGGCAATATTGTTTGTTATGCGAGGTGAGCTTTTTTAGTTACTAAAGAGACAGAGTTTGTGCATAACGGCAGCTTAATAAAAGGTGCAGTTGGGCAAACGGTGAAGTTCTGGGGAAGGCAGGCACTTCAAGTCACTTATGTTGTAAGAGCTGAGAATATGTGCAAATCTATGTAATGTAATGTAAAAAAGGAGTAAGGTGTTGCGCTGAGTAAGGCAATGAACTATGCCAACACGCTTGGAATGTAGAGGGGGTTTAATACATAGGAAAAAGTTTTGCCTGCACTAGTAACAATGTATGTGACTTCTCAGGAAAAGGAAGAAGGTCAAAACACGGGGACATATCAAGTTTGCGTTAATGATGAGATTCTTGATAGTACAATGAGGAAAATGTTATTGAACAGTGTCCTCACAAAAGTGATTACCTGCCTGGGATTTCTGTCCTGTCAGGGTCAGCTGAGTCTGTCTCCAGATGCCAATTTCTACATCCAAAGAGGGATGTGGTTTAACCTTGTTTGATTTCTGTAAGCTATGATCATTGTCCAAGATGAGCATTAATCTGGCATGTTACAGATGCCCCTTAGCTGGAGTCTGCAAAGGGCGTGCTGCTTCCCGTCCCTACCTACAGAGCCTTGGCTTTGCTTATGCTGCAACAGTCCATGCTGTTAGTTACAAAGGTTTCTGCTTTCATTCCTGGAATATTGGCAAAAAGGGCGGCAGGACATTCGTGAACAAGACTTGGAACTAAAAGGGAGGTGGACATCAGTCCTGTCTGGGGATCTAGCCTGGTGCATGCCTGTAGAGTGTAGAGTGACTTCTTCCTTCCACAGACATGGGCTCACAACATTTCAGGGACTGTCTGCTAGAGCCATTTTCGTTCCCACAATGGTAAATTGTTCTGTATTTTAGTTGTATTGCTATAATAATGTAAAGCTTAATAATTAGTGTCCCTGTTGAGCTAGATGTTAGTGGGTCAGCTGCACATACTAGTAGAGTGCGCCAGTCATAAATGTGTCTTACTTTGTAATGTGAAATTCCACACTTCACATGCAAGTAAAGAATTCACTGTAGCTGCTTATTAATAATTACCATCACTCCCTATCCTGTGTTCTCTGAGTGTTATATTGTTGCTTCATAATTATATTTCGCCACTCAAAAACGTGGATGGACATAGGAGTCAGAATATCCTCCTTATTTTCTTTCCCAAATTATATTTTGGAACTAAAAATTGTAAGTTAAACTGCATCTTTAGCTTATGTTACTGTTTTCCTACCATATATGCCAAAGATGGATCTTTTATTTAAATGGGTTATAGGCAGGTTAACTGACTTCTGACTTAGTAAAAATATGTATTTTTCTTGGAAGTCCTAGATTCTAAAACTGATTCAATTGTTCTAAATTTGGAGGAAGCTGTGTTCTGTTTTTCCTTTAGAGCTCTCCCATATGCTAATGCTTATTTTATATCATAAATATGCAGCAACAGTACTCGTGGGTTTTCTCTTTTTTCACACCATACATTATGTTACATGTTTGAGAGCAAAATTCATCATTTACACTCTGAGTGACTGGAAGGATGCTTAGTGCCATGCACAAGTTGTTTGGGTTGTCCCTGTCAGATACTGGTGGCAAACGCCTGCGTGGGATGGAGGCAAAGGCTGTCTGTGTGGCTCTTGGAAGACCTACTTTATTTCTAGTTTATGTTTTCTGACTACATTTTAAATGGACTTCAATGATTACATACTCTCCATTAGAAATATGGGGGGGGGGGGGGGGGGGCGCCGGAGCGTGCAGCTGTGTGTGGAGCAGCTGCAGCTGCCCGCGTGTCGCTTGGCTTCACTACCTGGGGGGCTAGGCCATTTGAAGGAAAGCACAGTGCTGGTTTAATTTTACTTCATGAAGAAAGATTTTTCTTTCAAAAGAAAAGATTTTTTAACTTTGGAAAACATGAATATATAAACTCTGCAAATACATCAGTCAGAGAAGCTATTTAATGCCCCCAGAATAGACACCACCAAAGCTGGTGATCAGACAGTCCTATGACGGACTTGGATCTTGGATATGATGGGATTGTTCTACAATGATGGTTCTAATCATTGCATTGGTTATTACTTTTCTTCAATGAGTATCACAAGGGAACTGTCATCTGAAGGAGTACATAATTAGATTAGGAAGTGAAGCAAAAAAAGGAGCCATAAACCTATGTCTCTTATTACAAATTTCCTTCCTGACATTCTCTTCAGTGTACCAAATAGATTTAAAAGATTTTATTTTTTCCCTCTTGTCTCCTACTTGCATCACCTGATGAACTCTTATTCTAAAATACAGATACATGACTTCCGCCAAATGAAGAGACATACAAAAATATACTTAACAAAGGAGCATGCTGAAGCATGAAGGAGCATAACTCAGGAACTGGGACTTGCAGCAAGGAACAAAGTATTTGGTATCTTTTTAATTAATTTTGAACACAGTAAAGCAAGTCTTCAAGTTATTCTCAGAAGATCTATGATATAAAACTGTGCTCATTTACTTAACATGAAAGCTGCTCAGCTGGACAGAAGGCTAGGTGCAGCCTGAGCTGCTTGTCATTACTGGGACCAATGTTCTTGTTGACATCAAACACAGACCATGAATCATAATAACTGAATTCTGTGTTTCAAAAGATAGATGATCTTTGGGCAACACTGCACCACAGAAAGCCTGGCTAGGTCACTGGCTGTCACCTTCCAAGGCCAACTTCTACTCCTCAGTGTAAAAGGTGAAAAAAAAGAGAGCAATGCTGTGGAATCATCCTGTTTCTAGTAAGCAATTAAAAAAAGCATGTTTAGATATCACCACCCCAAACTGAACTTGATTAAATGAGAGAAAATGTCCATCTCTGTACAATATATGGAGCTGCAGAATTTGGTGAATCCTCTGAGAGCAGTAGGAGGTCTGTGTGGTTGCTGTGCCTTGGAGCACACTGGAGAAGGGTCTGGCTTGTAGTGGTGGTTGGGCACTACAGTGCTGCTAGTTTGAGAGTCCAAAATGATTAATAATCTAGAGCGCGCCAGCACCAGGAGTATCTCTGTCATGTGGTAATTAAATAGTGAGAAGTTACCCGAGAGGTACATATCACTGCTGTGTTCTTTTCTTCACTCTGATGCAGCTGACTGTTTGCAGCTGAGGCCATCTTCCCGTTCCTTGAAGGATCATGACCTTCACCTCCCAATCTGTTTTATCCTGAAGAATGTCCAGAATATAGTCCCTTCTCTTCTGCTTGATAGTCTTTTTTCTCTGCTGTTGCTGTAGTACCAGGGAGCTTTTTGTGAGGACATGGGTTATTCTGATGTACTGGCTTTCCATGTTTCCTCTTGTTCTCACTAGCAATTGAGAAACGGAGTGTTAAATTTTCACACAATATACAGCTCTTCTGTGGCAAAGTAGCTATCTATGAACCAAAATAACTAGGTGAAAAGATGGGTCTAAGGTAATAGAGATTTTGTTTCATTTAATTGGGGTGGAGGAGTGAGGGCTTAGTGTCACGTCCTTTGGGATGCTTGGAGCACAACATACAATTATAAGAGCCTTGTTTTGTGAATTCAGGAAGCTGGAATTATCAGGGGCTTTCCTTGGGACTGTATAACCCACAAACTTCTTTTCTGAAAGACATTTTTCTTAGCAGGGACTCTGTCAAGTGAAGCTTTCACCAGAAAAAATTGCCTTGCAGGGAATTTGTCTTGCGAATCACTCTACAGGGACCTTTTTCCCTGGGTATAAGCACTTATTTATATTATGTATCACTTTTTATAAATCTTAGAGATATGTCCATTCTGGATGATCATAACTGCCAGAGGAATTTCAGAAATATTGTATATACTTTAGCCGGTAATGTGGGCTTACTTAACTGTCTAAACTCTTACTATAAGAAGCTGAATCATACTGAAAGCCCTGTCCATTTTATCACATGTTATAGGTGACTCCTTAGAATGAGAAACATAAAATACAAATTCTGGAAAGTTCCATAGAAGTAAATCAAATCCTGCTAGAGTACCTTGCAACTGGTGAATTTTTCTTATATAAACTCAGAAATAAAAATGGGGCTTAGTCCTGAATCACCTACTTATTTTCATCAATTGGATTAAAAGTTTAGGTACTTAACTTCAAGCTTCAGGTTAGCTGACGTGAATGCATACTAGGCTTGAACTCTGTGGTTTTTATATTTGATCTTTAAATTCTCAGTAAGATAAATAATCAAAAGTTGTAAACTTTATTTAAAGTTTGTTGCAGTATTGGACATATTTTGGGATCAATTCATTACTAATGCAAGCAGACATATCTTGTAATAATCCATGTTTATATATAGGTCAACAAAAATAATGAATTTGATAGGTCAGCAAAGTACTAGGACTTCTTGGTACCATTAAATTCTGTAGCTGCCATGCAATTATGGCTAGGAGCTTTGCAGTGATGACTCATAGGTCTTCCTCGCTGTGCCAGACTGCCTTTTGCTCAGATCTTGACCTGCTTCTCTGTTAACTCCTCTTGTGTTTCTAGCCTAATCATCCCAGCCCACTACCTTCCTCTTCATCTCATCTTCTCACCTACCTCTCTCTGACTTGCCTTCTTGCCTCCAGCTCTGGTGTGTCACTATGAGAGCACTCCCTCCACCCAGCACAGCTCCATGGCATTCGTTCACGATCCTATCCTTTCATTGCCTATGCAGAGGTGTATGTTTTCAGAGGTTTTTCTGAGAGGCAGCAGGATCCCAGTGGGGACTGTTGCTGTGCAGTACTGGTCAGCCAGTCATCAGGCAATGGATGAAATGGACTCCAAATAGCACAGGCTACCAGGAGTGAAACAAACAAAGATGCCATTAAATCTAATGTTCTGTGCCATGACTCATTTCTTGCTAGTTTGTATGAAAGACACTTCATTAAAAAAACTTGTATTGTCACCTGGCTTATAGGTCAGCCACCTTGAGTTTTCACAGCACCGTCCTGACAAGACTGTCACAAGTGCCATAATTAGTTGGTATGCCTGGAGTCGGTCACAAATTTAATACAATAACCTGGGCTTTTCTCCTCCTAATTTTGCAGGAGGTCTCACCTTTTAGCATTTACTCCATGCATTATTTAAAAAAATACCAAGGGAATTGTCACATCTTATTTTTCACAAAAGTCCAGGCTCTTTAAATCTGGCAGCTCATTCCTGTCCAGTGTGGCTTTTCCTCTTCCTCCATGCAGTTAAAACACTCTTCATCTCGCAGGTTGGCTGCCACAAGCTCCTAGCCTTCAGTTTTCACAAAGGTTCTTTATCCTGCTTCCAAAACCTGTTTTATAGGTCATCTTTCCAGCTTATCATCCTGAGTATTTCTCTTCCACCTTGTTTCTTTCTGCTGTATCTCCATCTTCTGCTGCATTAAACACCCCTGCCTTTTCTTTCCTTTTAAAACTCCTAATTACATAAATCCATGCACTTAAGTTCTGCTGTGGCACCAACCCCTGTCTCTAATTAGTGTTGCCAGCTCCTCTGCAGTTGAATTTTCCTTAAAATGTCGTTATACTTTCTCCTTAACTTCTGGAAGCAGGGCTTTAAACAAACACAAAGCCTCTCCTTAATCTTCCTCAAAACCTTGTCTTTCCTGGGAGATAGGCTCCGTAGTGGCCAGTTTGCTGTGCCTTGTGCTTCTGACTCATTTTGCAGAGGATGGGTACTACCATTCTCCAACTATCGCACCTTCTGTGACAGTCCTCCACTGTAAATTTTGAGTGCAACACTTTTGTGTCTGAGAGTGTATCTGCATTACCTGCATGGGTAACACTTACATAAGGCCCCTCCCCTTATCACAACGTAAAGCCCCTAAACAGCAACCAGAGCCTATGCTGTGCTACTGCAGTGTGAGAAAGACCTGGATTAAGAGATCCACAGCACTAGTTTGTGCTGACTCTGTGAAGACCAACTGTATTGCAAGCTAGTAGTGAAGGAGAGTACTCAGTTGTGATTTTGTGGTGCTTAATTTTGTGCAGAACTTTGTTACCACAGTGATAGGAACTAAATAAAACTGTAAAATACGGTTTCTGAAACCTTCTCTCAGCGGAGAGTGGCATGTGGGCTGAACAGTTTTTAACCAGCTTAGGTACTGATTTTGGGATAGAACTGTGTGGAAAGAAAAACTGATGTTTGAATACCTGCCTGAAGTCCATCTAGATTTTCATGTTACGAGGGTAGACCTCCATTTTGACAAAGCAGCCCTTCATGTATAGCCCTTGCAAATGTTTTGTATTATTTTGGGGGAAGAGTTTCTCTCTCCATAGGGAGGTAACATTCCCATTATGCTCTGTCCTACAGATTAGAGCAGTCCAAAAAGGAACAGACCAAGCTGAATAAATGGAGCCCATCCAATACACTGCTTCTTTATCATGCTTCTCTAATATGTCTGGTCTAAAGGATAGTCATTGGAAATTATTAAACTAGATGAGAAATGTGGAAAAAATCTAAAACCAAACCAACAAAAAGTTGGAGAGATCTTAGAGATAAAGTAGGGTTAATCTTTCAACCTTGCTTTCATGAGGTATCAGTATATGGATTTATAATTTTACATGTAGCACTTGAATATGCACACCCAATCAAAGGGTTTTGTGTGCTTATGTGTTTTCAAAATCATGGGTTACCTACGAGATGACCCTTGCCCATGATAAATTTCCTTTGGTGTGTATGTATGTTAAGTACCATATTTTCCCAGCCTGAGTCAGTCTGGCTTTGTACGCATACAGGCACAGACCTTTGAGTTGTACAAACAGTACTACAGTACTGATGCTATCCAAGGATTTTGCTGCAAAGAAAAGTTGTGATGTTACAGCAAACACCCTTCATTCAATATTTATGATAAAATTACATGATTCACACATGCTTTTTGAGCGCATCTAAATGGATCAGCCTCAGCCCTCCTGCTGATTCATTTTGCATCATTTTCATCATTAAAGTATTTGCTGAACATTTCAGTGACTTCAAAACATTGGGATCTGATATCACAATGGTCGAGGCCATTACATTTTAAATCCCATTTTTTCCTTTTACTAGACTTTTATCAAGATGACCCAAGAAAATGAGCTCATTAAAAGGTTTTTCCACTTATTTCCAGGAACAACATTCAGCATCAATGCTATGTTGCTAGGTAGCCAGGTGATCTTAAACTGGAAAGCATCTCAGCTCTTTGATTCCTGCAAATCTCACATACATATACTTGCCCAGCAGAATTTCCGAGTTTACATGATTTATACAGCAGCATATATTGTAAAAGCTTTAGGTTATAATTGATAGTTATGTTACTTTGTTAGATTGAAATATGCAGGTTTCTGGTACGTTGTCATTCATTATTTTTTTCTCTCCACTCTGTATGCTCAGTTGATTTCCCTCTATCTGTGTGTACTAGGTCTGGCTGGGATGGAGTTAATTCTCTTCATGGTATCTTGTATGGTGCTATGTTTTAGATTTGTGACCAAAACAATGCTGATAACATGCTAATGTTTTAGCTATTGCTGGGCACTTTGTACAGCATCAAGGCTGCCTCCAATTCCTACCCTGCCCAACCTGTGAATAGATTGGGGTTGTACAAGAGATTGGGAGAGGTCACAAGCAGAGAGATGACCCAAACCATCTGAAGAGATGTTCCATGCCGTACAACAGCATGCTCAGCAATACAATGGAGAGGAGCAGGGTTTAGGTAGGTTAGCCATCATTTGCTCAGGAACAGGTACCTGCTCTGGAACCTGTGGGAGGCAGTGAGTGATTGCCTTTGTATCACTTGTTTATTGTTTTCTTTCTCCTTCCACTTCTCCTTTGCTTATAAAATTATCAATCCACGAGTTTTCTTGTGTTTGCTCTTCCTTTTCTCTCCTGTTCTGGGGGTGAGGGACATGAATGAGCAGCTGTGTGGTGCTTGGCTGCCTACAGGGGTTAACCCACAATGTGTGTCATGGCCAAACCAGAAAGAGCTCATACGTCCCTAGAGATGAAAGTGTGTTCATGCATACCATGAGGAAGCTGCCTAACAGGGAGAGAAACTGCAAGCATCAAAGTTAAAGATTCTGTCTTCCACCTGCAGCTATCACCCCTGATGTGATAGTACAAAGTAAGAACGAAACAGAAAACAAGTGACCACACATGTCAATACATGAAACAGAGTGACCACAAGAGGGTACTGGAGACATAAAACTATGAGCAACCACCAGCAGGTCACCTCTAAACAGCAGCTGGCCATTGGCACCAGGAAAACCTCACTCTTCCCATTGTGCCTTTGGAACAACGTGTGTGAGCCCTAACTCATCCCTTCCTACCCCACCGAGCAGGGTCTGACAATGTCAGCCAGGCTGGAGAGGCAACATCTGAGCCTGTTTTCTCTCCATTCCTCAGCAGGGATGCAGGGAATATCAACAGGGGAGATTTCCACATGTTAATAAAAACTGTGATTTAATAACAATCACCAATAAGGCAATACACAATACATCAGCTCCGAGAGCTTTTTGGAGGAACAAGTTATGATGTGGATGTAGATTACGCAGGTACTATTCTGTTATTGCCAAAGTTTAATTTTTGTCACTAATGCATTTTGCTAGTAAAGCTTAAAGGTCACATCCCTAAGGATATGGCACCGTATGTGTTAGCAGAGCCTGGCCTTCTCTTCGGATAACAGTCATCTTGGATTGAGTATTACTACAGGACAAGTGAAAGTGAGATTGTGGGGGGAGGGAGAGGAAGGGGGTGTTATGTGGCTTTAGATCCATCTTCATCACCTCAGGATCATGAAAGGATTGCTGCGTTAAGAAGCAACACGGCTCCTAGCGCTTAGGTCCCAGAGGCTGCAGCAGAGAGAGATCCTTTTCAAGGTGAGTGGACTACCCTAACAGAGAATGTCTTCAGCCAGGGAGATTTACGAAGATCTACTTTATACTGGCAGCAGAAGGCCTGGCAAGATTGTGCTCTCCCTGGAGGAGTTAAGCTGACTATTTCAGCCCCTCAGAGAGCCTTGCTGCTCTCCTTGGGCAAGCCACTTGAAGCAAGGGCTTACTCTGCCCACATAACACTCCAAATCAACGGCATTAACTACCTCTTCCACAAACACACACTGCTTGTTTATGTGCTCCTAAGGTTTCTGAAAGTCAAACAGTTGGCCCAGGAATGTAACTTAAGTACACTGCCTTTCAAGAGCCCCTAAGGAGAAATGTCAGGGAGGATGACACACAAACACTGGGGTTTAGAGAGAGCTCAGACCACATAAAATCGCTCTGTAAAATCCACAGCAAATGCCCTGAGATCTGGAAAGTGCACAGCTCTGCATTACACCCTGAGCCACCATCTGCACCATGCATTGCAGATTTATTTTTTGACGTCTCATTTTACCCTGCAAGTAATGAATAGGGCAACCGTGGCTGCTCCATCTGCAGCAAGGAGACTGCTGGCACATCCTCTGCTCCAGGTCCATGACTGCACTGCTTACAGCCTCAAACAATATGTTATTTTACACAATAATGAACAAACTGCCAGCCCTGTTGTCTCCCCTTCTTCAGAAATAACAAACCCAAACCATACCTCAGTACGAAACATTTAAATGATGAGTCTTGCTGGCTCGCATGATGCACTGAGGCAAATGTTTCCTGTTGTCCAACTTGCAAGTGATATCTTGGCAAATAGTTTTCCTGCACTTGATAATCCTTACATTTGCAGAGTGATTCAGCATGACTCTGTAGCAGCGGCAGAGGTCAGGATTTGTAGTGGATTCTTACCAAAGCCAGGCAAGCAGATGCTGGGGTCCTAAAGGAACTGCAAGCAGGTTTGTATTTTGTGTGTATCTTTGGGGAGGTGATGTGAGAAAGGATGCTGTAAATAAAATGCCTGGCTTTTTATAATCCAGATGCCCCATTAAATGCAGATATGCTTTAACTTGGCAGAGGCTTGTGGAAGAAGGCAGCAAACAGCGATATTATTTACCATTTTTTTCATGTTAATTTTCCTATGCCACAAATTGCAAGACTTAAACATAAAAACAGAGCTGAAAGCCTGCCCCTACAAGGAAGCAAAATGCCATCATTAGAATAGCTGCTATCTCTGTGGTTTGTTAATTGTGCATTTCTGCTTTACTTGTTTCCTGAGATGGGTGATGGAAATACAGAGAAGAAAAATAAGAACCACCAGCTTATGAGCTTGATCAAAGCTACAAAAGTGATTCTACATTCCTGAATTAAATGAATTTTCAATAGCAGTGCCCTCGGAAAAAGAAGAGGTTGGGTGGGGGAGGGAAGAAAGGAGTACTTTAACAGAAACATTTCTGCCAACTAAAGACCTCTGAGAGAAGAAGAACACAAATTGCAGCATGCAGTTTGAGGATCTGTACACAGCTTCAAGCTCATCCTTCCTCTAGCGGAGAAAGTTCTGTGTAACATCTCTGCGGACTGAGGTTGTATAGTTTTCAGAAGACAAGGCCTAGGTTTCTCTCACTGGCACCACAATGATGTCTAATTTAGGCAAAATTTGCACTGATTTAAAAGACCCTGATATATTCCTATAGGTCACTCCCAAGCAACTGCAAAGCCAGATGCTTGTCAGAAGTTCTAAGTTGCCTGTGCTGCTGTCAAAGAAAGCTGAACCCACTGCAGTAGCCTGGCAGAGGCTTGTCTTCCCCAAGTGATAAAGTCATAGTTTACCTAGAAATAGGGTCAAAAATGGGAATGTTGTTCCAAATTCACTAGATGGTAGTACCTAGGCTAATTCACTAGGTAAGACAGCATCATTCAGTTAAGCATAGTTAATGGCAGGTTCCTCAGAAGCTCTCAGAAACAGTATCCCTAACTGCTGAAAGCAAGCCATGCACTGAGTTATGGCGGTGGTGGTATGAGTCTCAGCCCTGCTGCCCAGTGTGAATGGCATGCATGGAAAGTGCAAAGGGCTCAAATGCTAAACTCAGTTTCAGTTCCTGGACCAGAATATTTTATTTATGATGATGGCATTTTCCTCCCCATGCAGAGCAGGACTATTCACCAAAATTAATGTCAGATTTAAACAAAGATGAAACTATCAACTATTATTAAGGACTTAAATGCCATTTGTTGCACTGGCTGAATAAAATAACCTTAAGTGCTTGCGTCCTCACCCCCCTTCTCCTTCTAGCCCCCTTGTCTGTTTCTTCCTAATTTTTATTTCTCCTCTTTTTCCCTGCATTGCTCTCTGCAACAATTTCAGTTTCCACCCTTTTTCAATTTCCTTCCATAATATGACAGAGCCAACATTAAAAGTGCCACTTTAGCTCCTATTTCAAAGATGCTAGCAGGGTCAACAGGATTCACACTTCTGAAAGCCTTTTTATCAAACTGTCTGTACATTCAGGGGTTGTGCATAAGACATTTTACCAGTGTTATTGTACTGCTATATAGCAGGACAATTCCCCATCATCTTGTATGCCACAAGAAGCACAAGCATACGCATATATAGTAGATTATAGTAGATGACCAATAGATTTCCGCCTCGAGATGCTGCACACTTGCCACCCTTGCTGCATCATAATATATAAAGGTCCGATCCCAGAGCTTAGAGTTAGAAATGGCTTGAACCCGACTCACCTAAACACTTGTCTAGACAAATGTGCTTCTAAAATTGAGTTAACAACTCTTAGCTTGGACACTGTCTAATCCCAGTAAATTGCGTTAGCTAGCCTCATTAAACCCCAAGCTCATTTTAACCAGATAACGTGCATTAAAATACAGTTTGACCCTAGGTTTTAAAATGTGTTACATAACACATACTGTTCTCAAAAAGCACCTACTTTGTATTTTAGACTGGACATGGCCATCCATCTTTATGGGTTAAACTGATTTATTTTTCAATAATGCTGGTTCAATCGAGTTAACAAGATCAAAAGCTCCCAACACTCGTTAAGCTGCAGGCTAACGCACCTGAAGGCGTATTTTTATCAGGCTGTGCTCTGAGAGGGGCCCAGGTTTCAACCCGAAGGGCCGGGTGCGCACTCGGGGCGAGGGGCCCCTTGCCCGCCGGCCTTACCACAGCTGCAGGGGCAGCATCCCACCCAACACCCGCCCACGAATTAGGCGGGGAGGCTGCCGCCGAACCCCCACGCAGCTTGCACCGGCCTTTAAAAGCCGCGGCCCAAGGGCTCCCTCGGCCAGCAACAGCCCCCCGCCGGCGGACACCGTGACTGCTGCGGGCCCCCGGGGCATAAGGAGGCGCATCCCCAGGAGACAGCGACGCGACCGACAGCTTGGGGCGCCGACGCCCGCGGGCAGGCTCGGGGTATGCGTCCCCCCGCCACACGCTAACCCTCAGGTCCTCGTGCCGCCCCCGCCCCAACGGCTGCCGGCGGGGACTGCCACAGCGCTCCCCCCGCGCGGGACGCGCCGCAGAGAGCCCGCGTCCCTCCGCCCGGCCCGGCCCGGCCCCAGCTCTCCCCGCCCTCCCCTCTCACGCCCACGCCGCCGCCGCCGCT
>JANZLQ010000092.1:21624935-21676742 GCA_026212715.1 Elanus axillaris
GGGGGGGCACACGACCAAAACAATAAACTCATCAGCATGAAATGAGAGAGCTTCATCTAGAAAGTCACACCAGGAGGCAGGGAGAAGTGGGAATGGCCAATCTGAGCAGTTTGCTGTAGCTTCCCTTTTATTTCCAGTACAACAAGCTGTAGGTCTTCCTTCCAAAGCACTTGTTTAATTACAGCTTCAGGAACATAAAGCCTGTTATTATTTTAATGGAAGGAGCTGAGACTGAAATAAAACTGAGCTGGGCCCATGTCTTTTCCTGGCAACTTGTAATTTCATGGATGGAAAAAACACCTGTTCAGTGGGGAATCCTTATCATTACGTTTTAGATTTCCCCATTAATTTATTTTACAGTCTTTAAGCACATATACAGATGGAAAGCAATCACATTTAAGGCCTCTCATCACTCTCTCCCTGGGAATTATGGTGGGGATGTCACTTCTTCATTAATTTACTGCAGGCAGACTCAGGATTTACCTGTGCAGTGAGTGCTCGCCTGGGAACAGGGGATGCAGGAGCATGTTCTCCAGGGCGCTGGGTGCAAGTGATCTCCATCCATGGGAGGAGGTCACCTGCAGCTGAGGGACTGATAGTGCCCTGGGGCTCTGCACCCTGGTAGAATTAAAATCTTGATCTTCAGCTAGAACCACCTACTCAGAAGTTATAAAACCTGAGCTTTTTGCTGAAATAATTCAAAAAAATTAAATTCAAAAAGGGGCCTTTGTGTCCTTGTAAGCTGAATTAAGCAGTGTTTGGTTTTATAGGTGGCTGCCTTTAGATCCAAACCCCAGGGCAGGGTTTGAGGACACGATGTTCCCCTGTTGCTGGCACTAGCAGGTAGGCAGGCAGAGTCAGCCACAGCATGAAGGTGAGCTGTGCCCCTGCGGCTGCACAAAGTGTGAGACTTGGAGCGTAAATGAGAGAATTTCCTGGAGCTAGGAGTTGGAGTCACAGCCATTAGGCTGGATTTGAATGAAAGCAGCAAATCTATGAAGTGCTGAAAATGATGGTTTGGTTCTTTGGATTTTTTTCTATAGAGGTATATATGCTTGTATTTTTTATGCTGTAGAAGAAGAATAAGGCATCAACATTGAACTGGAATGACCCTTTACAGGACCAAAGACAGCATCTGGAGATGAAGTCTGAATCCAGTTTGGCTTTGAGTGATTAGCTTGTATTACAAATCATGAAATGAGATAAGGTGATCATGGGGTCTCCCCAGCTCAGGGAAGCGCTAATGGAATACAGAGATTTCCTCTTTTGCTGGCCAGCTCAACTCAGTATCAGTTAAAAATTGTAGCTACCTGATAGCTATTGAACACTCAAAATGAAATGCACTGGCTGATAGCACACTGCATCCCAGCAATTGGGTGGTTATTGTTATTCAGAAACCTCGGCAGTGGGGCTGGCCTCAGCTCTGCTTCTACTCTGAAGCATGTGTCTTTGCTTCGGCCAGAGCGGGGCAAGCATTGGCAAGGGGCAGCAGTGGTAGTCCCAAGCTAGCTAGCACAGACATGACCACATGGCAGCAAAGTAGCAAGATCCTCCTATGGTGTGTAGTGAATTTTGTGCTGCTTCTCCAAGTTTTGGCACTAGCAACCTTAAAGGTACCGCCTGGGCAGTAGGTTGTGGTATGGTCGCACTGGTGGTACCCTTCCTCAAGCTGGGTTGGTAAGGCAAAGGGTGGTGCTTGTTGTAGGATAAACTGAAGTGCTGCTACTCTAGCAATTTGCTGTCAATAAAGATGCATAAAAAATGAAACGAAAGAGTATCAATGCTATCTGATGATCATTTGACTGCATAAAATCCCTGACAAGGAGGAAAGTAATCTGTTGGGGGGGGGGTAGAGCAGAGAGGTTTCTCTTATTTCACCCTCCCCTCCTTCATTCCTCTTTTAATAAAGAAAATCACTTTTCTTTGTCACCATTTTAATGATTCCCAGGGCACTTCACAGCACAGACATAAATCTGGAAATCAGCTCTCAGAAAGAATGAGAGATTTCTCTAAATCACAAAAGTATGCTGAGCTCTTTGTAAATCCCCACAACAATGTAATTGCGGTTCTCCCATCATTATGTGGAATGTTTTTGGTGGCTTGTTTACAAGCTAAATAAATAGCTGCGCAAAACATCTGGAACCACAGTATGTCTTAAAAGACTGCTTTTAGCAGAGCTTAGAATCTCACTTATTACTGGTCTTGAGTCGTTCGATCTGATTGGGATATATTAATAGACTGTGTGGAAATATTTGCCTGAGATATGATTAATGCTCTTAATTATTCATAGTGAGAGTTAGAACGATTAGTGCTTTATGGAAAAACTGCATTGATCTTTCTGTATATTAAAAAAAAAACCACACAAAACCAAGGCATAAATTCCTTGTGCCTGGATGGTTCCACGGTCCATTTGATGTCAACTACCTAAAAGTACAGGGGGTTAGGACGGAACCAGTAGTATGAGATATAGGAACATTTGTCAAAATCTTAGAAAGGTGCCTGCAACCAGTAAACTCTTGGGATCCTGGTGGTTTTGCTGATAGACTTTGTACTGTGGAGCGGTGGAGTTGTTTTTTAACCTTGCAAATATATTTGTAAAGAAGAGAAGTTAAAAATTTTAAAATTCAAGCTAATCCATTGAAGCTTAGCAGATCAGTTTTTCTAATAGTAAATAGTAATAATAGAATGTGGCAGGCAGCTTAGTCTCTCGTGAAGTCTTGGCCGAAGCATCACAACTAACCCTCAGCCGCATCCATCAGCTCACAGTAATTGAATGTTTCTCAGCTACAGAATCTTCAGTACTGATTTCGAACTTTGCACATTTATGGTTTTGAACGCAGTGTTTCACATCCCCTTACATTTCTGGAAACCTAGCAGAGCAATCCCATTTCAGCAAACTTTTTAAGGTAAGTGGGAAAGCACGTAACCAGGTAAACAAGGTAAACATTTCCCTTTGTTCCAGGAGGAACGTGGTAATTTTCCTCAGTCTGTGATTCACTCGATTACTTTTGTATGGTCCTGTGTGTTATGTGCTGTTGGGTGGTCATTTTGGATTGGTAGGAGATAGGCTCTGGAGTGGAGTGGCTTCTATGGCCTCTCAGCTGGAGACCTGGTGCTGCCCTGTGGATGTCCCTGTGCTCTGAGTAGATCAAAACAATTATCATTTGAGTTCTGCAACATCCAGTGTAAGTTTTAGTTCCAGCGCTCATGTAAGGACTTAGTAAATCAACATGAAATGTATGATAGTTACTGTACTGGTAAATCATGTTGCCTGGGTCATTGCCCACATTAGCCTAACACAGTAGCTCTTGTGATTTGTATGGAGTTGTCAGTGCAGTGCTGTGTCTGGTACAGGTCTGTGTGTTGTTTTCAGACTCAAAAAGTAATCGTGAATAGGCTGTCCCAGAGCAAAAAAAAATTCTCCCCTGTGTTTTGGGAATGGTTGTATTCATCTAAAATGACTGTTCAAACCCAGATGCAAACCAGAGCACAAAACTACGTGAGGACACTATGAAAAGCTTTCCAAAGTTAAGGGCAGAGAGGTGCTGGGGTAGATCACCGTTCTTCCAACAAAGAGCAAGTGGTAGTGGATCCTGCTAAGAGGAAGGAGGGACTAGATGCTCCTGTCCAGAGCTGTGATGCTGTGAACACTGCGGGGTGATGGTGTTCTTCCCCAAAATCCCAGTTTAACTAGTCAAAAGCCAAAGCTGGGTAGCAGGGCCTGGAGGCTGCTACTTCTCACAGAGTGTTTGCCTCATTTTACTAATTTCCTGGGGCTTCAGGAAACATCTGGGATTCTCATCAACGGCTGGACAGTTCTCTACTGTACTCCTCTTTTTTTAAAAGAAATTGAGGTTTTTGTCATTGCAGCTGTTGGGGGTTTCTTTTTCCCCTAATACACAAAGGGATGATGGCCTCTGAGAGCAAGTGCTGCAACAGCCAGCAACCTTTGAGACAATAGACCAATCTTCAGAAGACTTTATGTAACTGTGGGCCATTTGCTGGGGTTACCAAAATGTTGAGAGAGGGGAAAATTGGCAGGTTCCTATCCTTGTCACGTGCAGTGAAAGAGGATTGTCCCAGAAACCTTAAGTGCTTTTCCCTATCAGGTATTTGGGAACTGTTGTAGCCTCCTCATGGCCCTGTGAAAAAAAATCATAAACTGAATAAAACCAAAACAACTGAGATTAATATGTGATTAAAACAAGCTTTTCTAGGCCTGGTGCTAGTTCTTATGCTGGTTTTTGAATACAATGGAAATTGCACCGTAAATTTTACATGCAACATTGAGAAAATAATACTAACAGTATGTTTGATGGTCTTTTACGCTGCAATTAACAGGGAAAGATTGCTTTGGGGAAGGGTTTTCCCTTTTAAATACAACATTTCAGGATGGAATAAGACTTTGTTTACTAGTTTGGTATTGAAATGATTACTTTTAAAGCATGACTTGAGCAATCATGATTGCCTCCTGCGATGAGGGGGAGAGAATGAAATTCCCATTTCTAGCAGAGGAAAGTCTCTTTCCATGTGTCACTTGAAGGATCTGTTGTGCTCGGCCACATTAATTGAGTCCTACTGATTTCAAAAGTTTTGCTTTTCAAACTAGAGAAGAGCTGCAGCAGTTGTAAGTTTTATGAGGAAAAATCTGTTCTAGAATAGGCCTAAAAGGGAAAAGAAAACATGTCTGTCCAGGCTAGCCAACTGGCAGAGGCCTTTGTAGTAGTAAAACGGGTAATTTTCAGCCACATGGGCCAGGGAAGATCCATAGCTGGGCTCTTTTCCCTCCTTCTTTCAGAAGACTTTGGAGACTTCTAAAATAAGCTATGGTTCAGTCCAAAAAAATAGCCACTCAAAAATCATTTCCATCCGTGGCCGGGGGTATGTCATACTCGGGTTTACTGGAGCTCTGTGGAAAGTCTATGCACTTGTCAAAAAAAAAAAGCTGGGGGGGGGTTGAAATCTACCTCGTCTCCTCTTTCTTCAAACCACCCCTTCTTTCATGCGCCTTCCCAAATCTGTCATAAAAGGTATCCCAAGGTGGTTGTTAGTGAGCTCCCCTTATGAGAGATGATTAAAGCCAGATGAGATGGAGCCCCGAAACACAGTCCCTTTGTTAGAGAAAACAAAGGCCTTGGTAATTGGATTCACATTGAGTGAGGCACTTAAAACAGCAAAGTAACAAGAAAAATCTGCCGGGTTATGTCATAACTGCCAGGGTGGGTGTTTTGTTATTTTAAAAGAGCATGACCGTCTCATTTTTTTACTAGCTTAGTCTGGTATATTGAAGTGGAAGATTAAAAAAAAAAATATCCCCAATTGTAACATACTTTATACAACCAACAGAGAGAGTTTGGGACACAGAAAGCAATGGGATACAAAGCAGGTCATCACACCGGTGCAATAGCTATAAAGCAAGGAGCTATTTTTATCTGTTTGCCAACCTTGCAACACGTTGCATAGGATATACCCTTTGCAAGGCTTCAGTGGGGGCAAAGAGTCAATCCCAGCATATCAGTCATCCTTAAACCTCATTTGTTTGGCTCATGTGTAAACTATTCAGCTTCCAGTTGGCCTATAGAGTCATTTTCCATAGCTCAGGAGCAGGCATGTACAGATGGGAACTAGTTGTCACCATCTTCTGCTGTGTTTGGGGAAAAAACTAATAAATACCAAATTGAAGAGAGACCTGAGCTGCCTTACAGATTTACTGCAGAAATGCGTGTCTTCCAGACCTTTTATCATGGATTTTGCTCTGAGCAGTAACGGTACAAGGAACAGCTGAATGTGCTAGGTTATCGGGTCTCCAAAAAAGCAGGTTGGTGTTACTTACAGAGGTGCTAGTGAGATCTTGCAGGAAGGATGTGAAGTGACTTTCAAGAATTGCTTTTCACTGTGTCATGGCAAACAATTTTAGATTTAATATGCAAATGTCTGCCAAAGAAAAGTATCTGGTTTGGCAAAGACTGATTTATTCCATCATAGGCTCCAGAGTAAAAATAAAAACAACTACAGAAAAAAAAAATCTGCTCTGAAGATCCCAGTGCCTATAAAAGATTAGTCTTAAGAAGAGTTAGCAGAGTGTTGAAAAATGTCGTGTCTTGTTTTCCATTGAAACTTGGCTGGCAATCTTGGATGGAAAACCCAGAATCACATAGTCTAACACCCGCAAAGCTCAGCACTTTTCAGCTCAGATTAAAACACTTACAGTCATCTGCTTTCTTGTAGCAAAGGTGAGATACACACAGCTCTTGGGAAGAGTGAACATTTGATTACCAGGTCAGTCATTAGGTAAGGGGTAATACTCATTCCTCACTTCAGAGATGGTGGAGATCTTTTAATATAAAAGTTTTCAAAGCTCTCTGGGGACTAAGGCACCCAGTTTCTGTTAATTTAAATTAAGCATCCAGATCATGCTGGTAGCTTTGTTAAAACACAGCTTTTCTGCCTCAGGTTAATGTAGCCATAGTTCAGAGGTTTTGATCTAGATCCCAACATCCCCAGCAGGAGTTGTAGCTCCCAAGCCAGGGAGGAGAGGTTCAGTGTAAGGCCATAACAGGTTTTGCAAATGTAGTCAAACTCATTCCCTTTATCAGGCCACCAAGATGATGGATACCTGAATGATAGTGGTTTTTTTCTTTTGTTCCTTTTTTTCTTTGCATGGGGTTATTCTCCCTTGAAGTAGCTGAATGAGCTGCAGCTTTTGTGCTTCAAAGGGTGTCTGTCTTTCCTCAGCAGCATGGTCACTTCTCTGAGCTCTTGGTGCTTCTCTGTCATCTCTGTTCAGACCTGCGTTCTTCCGGAGGCCTATCAGCAGCACCTTTCCCTGTGCTGGGCTCCCTTGGTTCTCTTCCAGCCTCTGGGTTTAAGCTCCCAGGAAAAGAAAGAGAAGATACCTTTGTAAGACTAAAGAGTTCCAGCTTCATTCTTCACTTAGAAGGGAAAGGACCAAAGGGATTTAATTCTTCTCTCCTTTCTGACTCGTTGAGAATGGAGGGAGAAAACAACCACAGCTGCTGTTTGGCTCAGTTGTTGCAGGATTTAGAGCCTAAAGCCATGTCTCATTTCTGTAAGGCCCTCATGCTCCATTGATAATCTCTGAACTGTTTCTTCAGGGATGAACAAACCTCAGTCAGTGAGTGTGAACTGAAAAAAAGAAGTACTAGGCTGGTGCTGATTTTGCTGGAGCTGTGAATGGAGGCTGGTGTATTCCACCAGGGTATTGAGGTATTTCCCTCCTACGCATGTGTTATTAGCTCTCTGCTCTTGGTCCAGCACGAGCATAATTTCCCAAAACCCTTCTGGAGGGAACAATGGTGAATACAACCCTTAAGTCCTAAGTGAGCCCTTGTACCTTCAGTCTTGATAGGGTTAGTATGATACAAATTAAGCCTAACCTGTAAACCAATTTGCAACTGCTCAAAATTGTCTGGGGATAGCAGTTGAAACCCCCTTCTACAACGGTTGCAAATGATGGAGTTGTAGAAGGTCATGCATTTGGGGAGCATCCAGAGGAGAGCAGGGAGATCGATGGACTCTCTTCTGAGAGAGACAGGTGGAAGAGCAGAACCGAGTGCCAGGGCCTTTGGACAGTCTTCCCAGCCTCATCCCCTGTGATTCAGGTGTATCAGGCAATCCTTTGATATGTTGAAAGCAAAGAAGGCATAACACATTTCCATACCAGCCCCAATTAGAAATACCGATAGCAGGGTAATAAGCAGTTCAGCATCTAGAATTGTTCTGGGAAGGAGGGAGCCACAGCACTTTTCATTGCCGCAAACCCATTCCACATTTGTCTCCAGTTGGGCTTATTGCTCACAGAAACCTGAACTGCCTGTAATGCACCAGATGTGCAAAAAGAGCAGCCGTTCCTCTTGCTATCATAGGCAGCCACACTTACAACAACAGCGACTTGTGCTTTGATTGCTTGTCTAAAACTAAAATTCAATTATGCAGTGCAGGCAGGCTCTGCTGTGACACAGAGGGTTAGAAATTAATGTTAACACTGTTTCTGGTTAAGACTTTTTGTGTTGATAAATAATTCATAAGGCAGTTAGCTCTTTGAGTCTGACAACACAAGAATATATTAATACAGTAGACTCAGCTAAAGGTCAGCCCTGAACAGTGAAGCATCTGAGCCATCTTTTATTCATTTTCTGACACAGACTCATTAATTATTACCGCATTTGAAGGTCTGCACGGGAAAAGTGCTAATGAGAAAAAGGATATTGGGTTTGATATCTGACGCTCACTCTTTGAAATTACTTTAGATTAAAAAAAAAGAGAGCAGAGAGAACAATACAAAACAGGCCAGGTAAGACCTTTTCTTTAATAAAAACTAAAATAAAAAAATGAAAGACTGAAGATAGAGTTGGGAGACATCATTCAATCAAAAACAGACGCTGCTGGGCTGCAAGTTTGAGTGGCTGATGGGTGATGAGGCTTCTAAGAAAGCATTAATATAGACATGATTAAAAGATGTCCCTTTTTAAGTGAGGTGTAGTTGCTTTGAATCTTGTTCATTGCCTTCAGGTTTGTTTTCCACATTTTTCATCTTGGCTGACCATTTACCTTCTTACGCTGCTTACGATCTCCAGATGAGGATTGCTCTGGCTTTGTGCTATTGTCGCATTATATTTTTCCATACCTTTTCCATGCCATGCTGTTTTTAAATACCTTACAAAACCTACCTTGGTACAGTCATCCATGCAGCCATCTACCTCAAAAGGAGATTGTTACTTTTCTCCTTTAGCCTGGTTTCCTAAGAAAACTAGATTTATGCAATCACATGTCCTTGCGTGTCTGTCTGTGCTTTCCCCATTCTAATCATTTTTTAAGCCCATCAGTGAGTTGGTCCATCAAATTTGATGGGACAATAAACAACTCAAAACCAGTAAATTCTTGCAGTGTTTGTGGGGGAAAAAAAGGAACAGAACTCATCCTCAATATTCCCACTAGCGAAGATGTTGAAGCTTAAGCTTATGCCTTACTAGGTATTAGAGAATTTGCACAAGAAGAAACTCTAAGCACAGGCCAAAGGCATGGGACCTCATTAGCAATTTGGCATGGGGCAGTGTCTGTAAGGTACAGGGTGTGAGCAGAAGCCTGTTTATCCATGAGACAATGAGATAGCCTCATGCTTCTGAATTCATTAACACAGGTGTGGTTTTATATTTATTAATGAATGTGAAGGAACCAGATCTTTAGTGACTGCTATAAATCGGTGCAGTTAATGGAATTCGGTGGGACTGTGATGATGCCAGCTTGAAGGTTCGATGAGTGCATGCAACTTGAAAAAATACATACTTCTAGCTCCTGGACTTCCAAATAATGGCTTATCTTTAACATCAGGTTAAAGTCTGGCCACCAATATACCCAATAATCTTTACTTGTTACTGCACGTTTCTGTGGAGTTACTCAGGAAATACAACAGCCTTGCAGAACTGCACTGCTTACATTATTATGGTCTATGAAACATGTATTTACATAGTGCAGCCTGTGTTTTGAAGTGATACTATGCCTGTGAAAGAGGTGATCTAAGGTTTTATGCATGCTAGTAGAGAAATGGCAACCTGTCTTGTATGGGCAGCAATAAGTGATCTGTCTATTTTGAGTTTCAGTTAGTCTTGCTCAGAAAAAATACATTTTCTTTAATTAAGATGAAATGGATGCTTCAGAAATAAAGCTTTTCTCCATGCAATCAAAATTGCATTAAAAGATACACCCATTATTGATGTGAAAATTGAACCACACTGAAATACAGTTACAATACCATGGGTTTGACACAATCATTGAAGAGAAGAGAGCACAGGAGTTGAGACCAAAACTCTGCCTTTAGCTTTCATGCCACTGTGTCTTGGTACTGCTTGGTGTGTAGGACAGAGGAGCCCACTTCTAATTCCAGGATGTCATGCTTTGTCACAGGTAATCCTGTCTTCCTAGAGGAGTTTACAAAAACGTCTTGTTTCTTTACACAGTAAAACATCCTCACTTTCATGACCTGATTGCAAACCTAAAACTCCAGTACAATGTCACCTGCTGCAGAGAGCATCTTAGACTCCTGCAAAGAAGTACATTTATTTGTTGAAAATGACTGGACTGTAATTTCTTCCTCAATTAAGGCAAAACTTAAAAGTTTAAAGGTAAACGTTACTCACCTTGGTTAAAAGTCACCTGATCTTTCCAGGCAGCTTTGAAATAGAGCCCCACTTCTCTTCCACCCATGGGTAAGAGCTGCTGGTAAAATGTGAGAGACCTTCCCTTTGTCAGACCTCAGCTGAGTAAACTGGCAAACTCTATTCACTAAACCACTGAATGATGTTTCAAGGCTGTGAAAATATTAGCATGTAATGTAACATCTCTGGAAATGTAATGTTTGCTACAGCTGTGTATAAATTTGTTTAATGGGTCTCTAACTCACCATCAGACTCATAAAGGCAGCCACTGTACAGGCTATTAGTCTGCAGTAACTTAATTGCTCGTTAATTGGGTAATTAGTGCTTTGTTTTGCTTTAAAGCCTAAACACTCATAAAAAGTGAATTAGCTGAGTAAACAAGAATGGAATTTTCATGATATGCTGTCCCAGTTATTGCACATAATTAATCAACCTTTTATTATCATTCTTTTTTCTACACCCCCCCTCCCCTGTGACTGCCTCAGGTAGGTTGGGTAAACGTCCCAGTTCAAACCTGAAGGAAAGCGCCCCAAGTATATCTCATTAAGCTGAGGCTGGTACCTATATTCCATGGTAAAGGGTGGTTTGTGTACAGCCCCAGCCTGCTGAGCTGGTGTGCTGACCCCAGCACCGCTCTCACCTCTCTCCCCCCAGAAGTAGAGATGTTCATGGGCAACTCAGGTGGCTGGGACCTGGTGGAGCCAGGTGCCTCTTAGGTGGGAATTTGTACAAGAAAGGACTAATTTACCTCTTCCCATTTCCCAGCATACATGGTGTTCAGTTCCATAGCTCAGACTAATCTACCAGAAATGTAAATGAAAACCTAGCAGCCTGGAAAACTGGTTTATTTAACCAAGATGTGCATTAACATGAAACTATTGCTGTACTACTTTAGGTATTTGGGCAAGAGATGGGCCTGCAAATGAATGCACTTAGCAGAAAATGTTCTTCCCAGCTTTAACACAAGTAGTTAAACTAAATATTGGAAGAGGAAAAAGTTAATGGGAAGCCTGTTTGCACCCAACTATTGGAGGCTTAATTTGCACTCCCCATCAGGATCACAGCCTCCTCACCCTACCAAGGGCACATGGAGTCTTGAATGCCAGAAGGATTGCAATTGCTTGCACTGCTTAAACAGTGAGCGTCCTTAATTGGGATTACAGCCTTTGCTCTAATGAACGGTTGCAGTAGTGCTGTAGATGCTCCATGGTGCTCTTTCTTACATTGCTGGGCCTGACTGTTTAATGATGTCTTAATTGGCTTTGAGAACTCCTCAAGAGGAGGAGAGCAAGAGAGAAAGGAATTGGTGCCTATTATTTATGTTTATTCTTGCTTTAGAGAAAATTTAAAAAAGAGGACAACCAGTGTAGAATATTACTCTTGTGTAATATTACATGTAGAATTTTACATGTGAAGGACATTTTGGTTCCAATCTAAAGCGGTGGAAGTTAATGCTGGATTTCCACATTGTAGGGAGGTTAAGTATTTACTGGTAGAACTAATGTCATAGTTGCCTGAGCATGCCTTGAGTAAGGCTAAAGGATTTGGCTCACAAAGAGAGCCCAAAACGCAATTAAAGTGAGTCCCAGTAACTTTTACATTTGGCACTTGTGGTCAGATGTTGATACTAAATATAAGCAGAACTTTACTGTAAAAATTAGACCTCTTTTACTGCAGAGCAATTGAGGTTTTACGAAGAATGGCATCAATCCATGGAGCCTTTTTCCTAGTGAGCTGATAAAGGGAACAGCTGCAAAGTTTGACGCGTAGAAAATTTAAGTTAGAAATCTTTGATCTGGTTGAATATATGAAGTTAACCACTTCTTTACATTATCCAGATTCAGCACTGTCTATGGTTGCTTTCTTGGCTGTGCTCTATATGGTCATCTGTTAATGAAGGGCTGAATGGTCTGTGAGTGAGAGTACCAGGCTCTTTCTCTCCAACATCGTAGGGCAGCTGTGGATGAGCTCCTGGAAGCAGAATTTCTTAGAGGTCTGGTTTGGTGTGTGCTTTCATTTAAAACCCATCTGTCAATAACGTGCAGAAGTTTGCCACGTAGATATTGCTGTATTATAAGATGTTAGAGCATGGTAGTGGTTAGCTGCTGTTGTGACTGTGGTTTTCTAGCAGTCAAAATGCTGGTTGAATATATGGCCTAGTCATTTCATTGATCGTGAGTACGGCTGAAGTAAAAGGAAGGAGTAGCCAAATTTAGGAATTTGGCACCTGGACTTACGATAGCCAGATGAATTCTGTGTTGATTGTCTCTTACAGACCTGGCATTTCTTGAAGTCACTACTTAAGGAATAAATAAATACTCCTTTTTTGTTGACTTCAGTAAGTCTACTAGACCATCACTTACCATTTTAACTTCTTGAGACATTTGACCATACAAAACCTATAAAGATTCAGGAGACTGACTGCTGTTATGAAAAGAATTAGAGGAAAACTGTGAATGAGTGATCTTAATGAAAAAATGGAGGCTATTTGAAATACCTGGTCTCTCTGCTGCACTTTCATCATGTATGCTGCAAAATTTCCTACAAAAATGCTAACCTTAAAAAAAACATGTGAAAGGTATGTATTTTTTTCCATGTAATCTTATACCCTTACCATTTTTTTTAAGTGGCATTCCTGGTAAATTTTGGAGAATTGCAGACAACGTATTCTGTGATTTGTACTATTCATATACTTTGAGGGTTATTTTTCTCTTTTGTGGAGATTTTTCCAGTCTACAATGAAATATTGACTCCTCCAAAACTGTACAGGAATTTTTTAAATTGGCTGAAGGTATAAATGCCTGGGATTAACAAGTTTCGGACTTTTTAATGAACATATATTAAGCTATGTGTAAAATATATATTTCTATGAACTAGTGATTTATTATCTATTAATATGCAGGCTGCAGTGTCTGGCACATGCTGCAATGAGTAGACAGCAGGTTTCCCGTTAACTGCTGCTTGCCTCTGCACATGAAATACATACATCCACATTCATCCCAAACGGGGTGAAAATTTGTAAAGCAGACTGCTGCCGAAGTGAGGCAAACTTGATTTATTGTTTCACAGTTGTGGAAGTTCTGCTTGTGTTTTGGAAACTTCTCTTGGTCGGTGGCTATTGAGAAGGAGATGGGGAAAGGAGGAAATAACGTGGTAAGCACTAGTGCTCAGCGAGTTGTCCACTTTCTTTCTCTCTTGATGTGATAGTCTATTAGTAGCAGTCAACATGTAAATTGGAACCCCTCCAGTGAAGACAGTCTTGGAAACTGAAGCTTCTTCTGGATTTTGCCTTTGATGAAGCACACAAATACACACACTCTCACACATATCTAACCAAGTGAAAGGTAGGTTTCAGGTTTAACCTGTAATCCAGTGGCAAATGAAAAAGCCTCTTGCTTTTGCTCAGGAGCTTTGGTGCTACTCCATTTTGCCTGTTTTGGGGGATTAGGTTTTCCCTTTTTCATCTGTGAATCACCTTCCTTGAAAGCACAGTACATAGTGGAAAAGCTTTCTAGCTGGATGCCACGTGTTCCTTATCAAAATTGAGCTTGAGAAAAAAAGTTAGCATTGATAGAGCTGGGGGGAGGGAGGTTGTTACCTGGAAGCTGGCACTAACTTTTTGTCAACTTAAGTGCTCTAACAGGGATCAGTGAAGTTCCTGGCAGGCTTTTTATAGATGTGTCCACGTAGTAAGAAAACCAGAGAGATTGCAATGGGGTGCAGCATTACTGTGGAAGACTTGTTGTCAGTGAATCACCCAGATGTCACGCAAATGGTGGGATGGGATTCTTGCTTTTCAAGCATCCTCCCCTCAAACCTTTGGACCAAACCAAAGAACCCAAAAAAGACAAGCGTGCCGACATTTTCTTTCCCTCCCAGCTCTTCAGGTGTGACAGAGTGGTTCAGGTTGATGTTATCATCAGTATTATTTATTATAAGGGTGGCAATCTTGGCACAGCAGGGATACAGCCCCCTGCAGAGATGCCCACCCTTGGAAGGCTGTGACATTGTTTGGCAGCTGCCTCAATCTTTCTGTTTCAGGAGGTTTTCAGAAGGACTGTAAGGGATGATAAAGGCTGACAGAGAAGATCAAGCTGATAAATAGTTGGAAAATTTTCACATACAAAACCCAGCAAATCTGAAAACAGAGCCACTGCAACAGAGAGATTTATGTATTATGTATTGAAAAATACAAGCATGGCATGCTTTGTAAATGCTGGATCGCCAGCTCTCCTGAGCTGGGGTTTACAGTCTATTAAATTACTCTGGACCGCAGTCTGTTATAATAAATCGTTTGCATAGCACCTTTGGAGCACACTGCCAAGCAGAAAAAAAGAGACAACTTTCCCTCTGAAAAGCTTGCAGCCTGACCAGTGAAGAGTCACAAATGGGGCAGTAGTTCAGGATAGAGGATGTGGAAAATTTAGGAAGGGGGATGCCAAAGGAAGCTTTCCTGGGACGGTTGATTTTTATAGTGGCTGTGGTAAAGGACAAGAACGGGGGTTGTTGGGGTAACTGAAAGATGAGGAGGGAAGAAGATGCTGGAAGCTATTAAGAAAAAAAAAAGGAAGAGAACAGGAGGGGATTTCTATCTTTTAGACTACATGGGATCAAATGCATTACTGCTCTGAATAATGCCCTCGTTTAGCTCAGTTGTGTGATGGATTTGAAGCTTCAAAACATAAATGAAACTAAGGGCCTAGATAGCCTAATGCTGCTATAAATTTTGAAGACCTGGTTTCAAATATGATTCAGGGGCCTTAGTGAAATGCATTTGGGGATCTCGGCTCCATCCCTGTTGGGTAATTGCGCACATCACAGAAACATCACATCTTGGCATGACGCTGGTGCTCTGCCAAATGGAGGCTCCAAGGCTGCAATAGCAAGGGCAGCTGCAAGTTGTGATTTAGGAATGTTGGCTGGGAGACGTGGAGGCAGAGTCTACAAAGTTTCTGCCTAGAAAGCATTTTAAAAAAGGAAAGAAAAAAATCTCCAAGTTAATTCTCTCTTACGGAAAAAAGCATGTTGGAAAAGAGGCAAGCACTTTGTGAAATTGCCAATGCCCTATTTTCCTGGGTTATAAAACTTCTGGCAAATACATCAGCTGTATTCCCCTCCCCTTTCAGATTACATGTAGTGCATTTGAAATATTTTTTTAACATTCTCCAAATCACAACATTAAAAAGGAGGAAAAAAGTCTGAATAAAATCTACTGGGTCAAAGATGAAATGCTGGTCTGATACATAGCAAAAGTGGCTACATCCACTAATGTTTCTATGTTTTACAAAAACAAGGGGACTCTCTGATTGTGTCCACCACTTGGGATTACTGACATTTTTGTCTGTCATCCAAAAATACAGAAAAACTTAGGATGCAAACATCTTCAACTCTGTTTGAGTAGCTCTAATTTACATGACTTAGGTAGGCGTAAAAGATGAGAAATGACCTTTTCAACATGACTTCAGATATTAAAACGATCTTACAATCTTATTATCATGAGAACATTTCGCAGAGTATTAAGCTCAATAAATTACCTTTTCCCCAAGCTGCTAACCCTCGATCCCTCAGGGGCAGCTGCAGCAACGATGTTGGTTCACGGCCTTCTTATTTTAGCTGAATTGCTTAATTGGTATGTGTTCTACATCCCCGATTGAGTATTTGGAGCACAAATGAAGGTTAGAACCTTTGCGCTAGTTATCGACTGGAAGAAAATTGATTCACGCTCAGGAGTGCAGTTGGGAGACAATTCACAATCCTCCCTAGGAAGGAAAGATCCTGCTCTTTTCTTTTTCCCTAGATTTCTTGCAAAGGTCACTCCAAGTGAACACTGTCATATTTTTGGCTGGTGGTTGCTTTTTTTTGACACAGCAAATCACTGTTTGAGAACCTGAGTTTTAGTTTCCTAGACTTGTTTGTAGCTGAACTTGAAACTGGTACTGTGGATGCTGTCCTTCCCTCTCTGCCTCCGCCTGGTCATCGCACCTGCATTTGTTGTTCTCTGGGAGACCCTGCTGTGTGGGACGTCTATAGAAAAACAAGTTATAACTCCCCAAGTGTTCTTTAACTCCCCAAGTGTTCTTCACCTTTGTTGGATCCAAGAGTGGGGAGGAAAGGGTTATGGAAAAATATCACCGTTTCAGCTCTCAACCTCAAAGATATATCCCATAAGGTGACTTTCCAAGGACGTGTTTCCATTGTGCTGAACATCTGTAGTTCAGTGAGTGAAAATAAATCCTTAAGTAAAGGTCATTCAAGAGGAAGTTCAGGAATGCCAGAAAGCGACAGCAAAATTTACCAAATTGCCGTGTTGAACAAATTTAAACTAAAGGCACGTGCTTTGCACTGCCTAATAATTGCTCTTTTCTTTGCAATATGATCAAGCCCTTCTGCACATCAACTGCTACAAATGCCTTTATTTTTCTGTGATCTTTGTAGCAGGAACCTGAGTTTTCTTGTGGCCTGTATTAATAGAAACATCAAAATGGCATAGATTCTGCTTTCTTTTTAATGTTCATTAAAGGGCAAGCATGTGACTTAGCCAGCCTCAGCAAGATTCCCTCCGGCTCCATGAACAGGCCAAAAAGAGAGACAAGGCAGCCAAAGCAAGAGGCATTCCTGGACTACAGTGCATGTTACACATAATCCAGAAGGGAAACGGAAAGAAAAAGCTTAAAAGTCAGACAGACACAGAGGGGGCAGCAGGATGTCAACTCAGCATGTTGACATGCCACAATCTGTTAGCTCACTCTCATTAATACGGAGGCCAGTGAGAAAGGAGATAGACAGGATTGGAGGAGGAAATTTGGCAGCATCAAATAAACCCAGATACAGGCACTGAGATACCTTGAGATGCTTCATCTGAGGAATATTGTAAAATAGGAATAGAGCTCAACTCTAATTCAGCTGTGAGGAGTTTTGTTCAGTGGGTGGTAACTAATCCGAGAATTGGTAGGTTTTCCCCATTGCACTAAGGGACAAAAATACAGTAGAAATTATGATTTTTGTATAATACATGACAAGGTACTATGGGAGAGTACATTTGCTGTGGCAGGTCTTGCCTCCGTAATCTGTTCAATCTGTGGGCTCTGCAGAATTTGGATGGGCTTTTTGGATACCATCCAAGAGTCAGTAGCTTTCCCAGGCACTGTGTAGGTTGAATGTTTTTAGAGGCTTGAGCAAGTGAGACTGCTGATACCTTAAAGGTGATTTAAGTGTTGGCCGTGGTCTGAAGATACGTAATTGCCATAGTCTGAAGGAGCATGTGGAAAGGCTGGGGGTTTATTTTTTTTTTTTAAATTTGGCCACTTGCCTTTGTTTCTTGCAATTTGTAGCATCCTATGCTTTGATTGAAAGCCTTTTGATGTCACCAAGAGCCTTAAAACTTGTGATAAACATAATGATAGTTTAAATATATGAATCCAGATTTCCTCTTCTTCTGGTAAAGAGTGTTTAAGGTACTTGCATACAAAGTCCTGTGGAAATCTAACAGAAAATGATCCACTGCGGGGAATGTAATAAAGAAAGATATCACTGTCCTAGGAATCTGTAAGGTAAAAATATAAAAAATTAACTACAAATTTCTGTCAGCACTTAGAGATGGCAACAGTCTGTAGTTCTAGTCAAGTCCTGTGGACGTCTCGGTTTGTTTGTAGATTTGCCCTGAGCAAGTTGTGTATTCTTTTTATTTTAACACAGCTAAGATTTCAGAGCCAAAGTCAAATATCAGCATGATCAGTGACTGACCATAAAAATAAGTAAATGGAGCACTCCCCTGATTTTTGGCACTTCTGAAATGTTTTTTCTTGGTATTGTTTGAAAGAGTCTCTTGGGAGCTTCAAAATGAAAATGTTTCCTTATGTTTTCTCTTCCATTAAGTGCTGAACTGGAGGGCTACTCTTGACTGTAAAACTGGTAGTGTTTGGGGGTTTTTGTTTTGGCGTTTTCTTGAGAAAAGAAAAAAGCTTTAAATACTTTCTTTTAAGTTCTCTTGCATCCCACACACATACAGTTAAAACAAGATTGAAGACAGATCACGGCTTAAGCAGAAAAAGCAGTATTTGCTTCATATGTTGCAATACTTATCTAACCTTGGCTTGTAGTACCATGCTGAGCTGATAGAAACAGCACATAGTTAAGCACATGCTTTCTTTCTAATATCAGCACATGTGGGGACACGGAGTACCTACATGTCTGTTGTAGGTTGCTCCAGATCTCCTGTGCTTGCAGGAGGTGGAAGTTTCTCCTTTCTCTAGGGAGGAGACACCCCTCCCAGGAAGCAGTAGGCACAGGGGCCAGCAATGCTTCCCCAGGGTTTTCCCAAAGGAAATCCTTCAAACATGAGTATTTTAGGAAGCACAGGAGAGGTGCAGTTGTCTTGTGCTGGAGGCTGACACAGTGAACTGTCCCATCCCCATGTGAGCATCCCCAGCACGAGACCCTCTTGATGGGACCATGAGCTCTCCTGTGTTGTCTTGGTGACAGGAAAGAAAACTCAGCTCTGATCTTGGGCCTTGGAAATGTATTGTCAGATTGCTCTCCTTCCAAAAGCAAAAATATACACAGACATGGATTTTTCCATGGTCTAAACATATTTATAATTCTTCTAATAACCTGTAGGGTTATCCTGACTGGGTCTGTGCTACGACATAGCTGCAGTTCATTTTACCATTCTGATAAAAGCAGCATATTCCTTAAGCCACTTGAGATCTCTCTTCCCAGAAGAGAAATATGCTTGTTATTAGGCTGTGTAGGGCAACATAAATAATTGTATTGGGAGTGAGATAATATTTGTAGCTTTTATTTATATTGCAGATGCTTGCAGTGAAAGGTCTAAGGAGCAAACAAGCAAATACCTTCTTTTTCCAGTGTCTGTATCGTGCACGTTGTCTGTGGATACCAGACATTGATTCTGTAACTTACAAGTTATAGAAAAGCTAACTGTAAATATATCAACATTTTCTTTGTCATCCCAGAACACTCAATAATCTCTTAGATAACTTGGATGTAAGCCATGGAGTGCCATAGCAATAAGGTCCAAGGCTTTGAACTTGATTCAAAACTGTATGGAAACTTAGTGTCAAGTGCAAAGATTTTGATGTTCTTACAGTAAGTTCTCTTGCCAAAGGGACAAATTCCAATATTTATATTACTTAGGGGGTTTTGAGTGCTGTACGCTTTGTGTCTAATGTGTCATCAGTTCTGTGACCTACACAACAGCACTGCAACTTGCAGTCCACTTTACATTCCCTCCTGACTGTGTTCTTTGGCACTGCCTCAGTTTCGCCCCAGGTTGCTACCTTCTGTACATAGATACTTTATATGAAGAGAAAGCCATTCATGTATGAAGTTTCCAAGCTTTCTGTGTCAGCGAAAACACCGAAGTGGTGGCAATGTGAAGGTCAAGTGATGAAGGCATGTGACACTTTGGGGAGCTTTTGGGTTTATTTCCACCTTGAAACTTTGCTCATTCAGTGGTGATGAGTATTCAACTGCCTCTTTAGGGCAAGAAACATCATCATTAAGCATACTAGTGCAGGGATGAGAATGTGTCCCGTCTTTTTTTGAACACAATTTTCCCTCGTGCCTCACAGTTTGTATGCTGCTGTGGTTGAAAGGAATAGTCAAGTTCCTAAAAGTCAAGAGTCCTGGTTGTTCCCCAAGGGAAGGGGGGAAGCAGAGACACCACAGATTCTCGGTGTCTTTACAGCAGTGTCCATGCCAAGCTGGGAGCACGAGCTCCATGGGGAGACCAGAAGAGAAGCGTCCAATTTTCACCCCGCCAGCTCAAGGCTGGCAAACCTCCCTGCTGGCAGCCAAGCCACTGGGGGCAGCCTCCAGTTGAATTTCCCAGCCTTGAAAAATCTTCTAAGACAAGAAAAAGAGTTAGAACAAAAATAGGAAAAACATGCCAAGTGGCAGCCAAGAAGCAGAGTGCAGCTTCTAGGCCAGAGGCCAGCCGAGTCTGAGCACAGCAGAGTTTGAAATGCAGTAATTAGTCATTACGGGGAAAGAGCCCACTATCTTGCAAAGGAGCAGCAGATGTTGACCAGTATGGGTGGCAGTGGGGTTTTTCAAAAGGGAAGAGCTATCCTCTACTTACAGGAAAAGTGTGGTTGAGGGCAGAGGGGATGTCTTTTTAGGAAAAGCAAGGCAAGTCAACACCGAATTGGCAAGTGCATAATTCTGGTTCCTCAAGCCATTTTATTCTTTTTAATGATTTCTTTTTATCATTCTTTCATGTCCTGATTTCACAAAAAAAAAAATTTAAATTTCAGGATGAAAGTGGTCCTTGTGATACAGAGATCAGCCGTGGAGGTGTGAAATGGGAGGTGCGTGGGTATGAGAGCAGGCTGAGCACAGTGAGGATGTTAGGATGAGCAATGCCAAGCAGCCACCTTGCAGTCAGGGCACAGGTGATCAAATACATGTGGCTGAAAGCATTACGGAGTTTTAAGCCAACATAAAGTAAAGTACAGAATATTCTTTTTTTTTAAAAGTAGTTTTTAGGGACAGGTTGGACCTGTTCCTTCAGCCACACCCTATGCGTAACATAAGCCAGGTAATTTTATTCTTTCAGTCTTGTAGTGAGCCCAGTAGCTTGCGTTTGACTGGTTCACATCATCCATCAGGTCACCTAGTCTGGATCAGAAGACTTTGAGCAGTGATGTACTGTAGCACCTAGGCCAGCAGCTGGGGCAGGGAGTGCTCTGAGTAACACCTTTGGGGGAATATCTGGACATATATCTCTTGGCTTCCTTTCCCACATGTACTGCGTATCACAGCTGCATCAAGCCTTGCTTCAGGACAGTGTAAATCCACCATTTTTCTTTCTTCATTTTTCATATTCCGTCTGTAGTGGTGACTCAACAACATCTTGCACCAGATTTCTGAATTTGTCTAGCTTTACCATTCCACCATTTCTTCTTGCTAAGGTCTCTGTTCGTGACTAGGAATAAAAACAATTATATTACCAATAAATCCCTTCAAACCCAGTGAAGGAAATTTTGAAGCAACAGAGACTAGCTTATAATTGTTGCAGCCCTAGCTTTGGCTTAAAGCAAAAAAGCCCTTGGGTCCAGCATACGAAAAGATACGTAATTCTAGTTTCTATCTTCTGAAGCTCCTGAATCATCAGTAGGGATTCTACCCAAATTTGAAGCTCAAATATGACCTCAAAAGCTATGGGATTCTTGGATCTCTCTTTCCCTGGGAAGGGTGGGAGCAAAAAGAAGGCACAGAATGTTCTCATAAGCTTTCCCAGGGAAAATTATACAGTAACATTGAGAAAATACACACGTGGAAGGAACGTGCTCTTAAGATCAAGGCACTAGAGAGGGAACTCTCGTGTACGAGATGCATTTTCCCAATAGATTTTCCTTTGGTCCACTTATAACAGAGGAAAAAAGGGGAGTGAGTATGAGCAATGCATGCTTCTGTCTTCTCTGCTGTACTCTCCCAGTGCACCTTTTTTGTTTGGGTTCCTCAGCTCAGACCTTCTCACTCCAACATTAGAAAGAACATTGTGCTTTGAAACTGCCTAGTTTACATCATCACCCAGGCTTCTGCAGGGTGGTTTGGTCACCGTTTTTCTCATGAAGTTACAGTTATGCAAAAGCCATTTCTTTTCAGTGAGTTGAAAGTTTCTTCCTCATGTTTCTTAGAAGGATAACGAGAAGCAGACGATCACGTTGAAGCAGGAACTGAGAAATGTTTATTAACACTTGCTTTGAAAGTCTTTGCAAAGAAGCTAAAGAATCAATGTATATTTTAATTGCTTCTAAAGAGGAAAGGGTGACTCACCAACAAAACTCCACTGTTTGTGTTGGGTGGAGTTTTGGGGGGTTGTGTTTGTTGACATTAATATATTTCAAATTGCCAGTTTTAATTAAACTATCTGCTGCTAGTCAGAAATTTTGTTTCTTTAATGCAAAAGAAGATTAATTTTGCAAAATTCTCTTACCCATTAACATCAGGATATAAGTTTTATCAGATTAAAAGAAAACCACCCTTTTCTTTGTTCTTAAATGGAGGGTTCCTTGTTTTGAGCATGTAGCCATCCCAGGTCACTCAACCATAGAAGTCTGTTCAAAGGTATTTAAATTGACAACACAGCCTAACGCAAAGTACTTGCTTTTGTTTCTGTTTTCATTACAATGAGTTGCATTAAACAGGAGAAGTTATCAGGCTCAATCTTTCTTATCCTACACTTCTGTTTGGAATAGAATAAATTACAGGATCAGGTTCTTCTCTAGTCATTTCTGAATTTGGTGATTGTGTAACTGAATATGAAATTATGACCTAGTTTTTTGGAAGTGGTAGAATACACAAATACAGCCAAAGATTTCTTTGATGTGGTCCTTTTTTGCAGTCACAGCTCTTAAACACACAACCAAGCTTTTGCTAAAAACCTGTGAGACAAAAGTGAGGATTAGGAACCAAAATACTTGCCCTTGAAAGAATATTTGAGACCCAGATTTTCTTGTGGTGAGGAGATTTGGAAAAGGGGGAGTATTTGGTGTTGGCTTTTGCTTCTTGCGAAGTACATACCTTAATGGCAAAAGATGCCACATTCATGTAGTGTTAAAATAGAAGAGGAGGCTGTTGTCTCCATTACAGCCATGGTCTCAGTCATCTGTCAGACTCTGTGTTTTTTAAATAGTTGCATTAATTTCTCATGTTTGGGATGTTATTTGATACCCAACAGATAAGATTTTTGGGGTGTGAGGACTGTTTTTACTCTGGAGGAGCTTAATGTGGCCAAGAAAGAGGAGAATAAACAGTTAACATGTTCAGGAAACAGACTTCAAAGTTTGTTGTGAGAGTAACATTCTTCCTTCCCGAAAGTTCAAAATGCCAGAGTCTAAAAGCCACTCAGTACTTCAAAAGCAAATGTATCATAGTAATGCATAACCTTTTAGATAAGGTGTCTCCTGCCAGCAGGAAAAAAGAGCGAGCTAGTGTGTGAGAGAGAGAGAGGGACAGAGAGGTGCAGGGTGCAGCGGGCAGGGTCTGGGTTACAGCTGCAGAGATGGTTTTCCTCAGTGAAATCCTGAAGCAGGGCTGGAGGGGCCGCCAAGAGCTCCCAGGCAGCACTTGCCTTCATCCCATCTCACTGAAATCTCATGGCAGGAGGTGTGAAGGAGCAGGCAGCTGGTATGCCCCGCTATATGGCTGCTCCTGGTCAGTTCAGCAGCGTGAAAATTGTTCTTAGCTACATCAGAGACCATACGTGCTCTGTCCTCTCCCCATTTCTCAGCATTTCCAGTCCTGTTTCACAAAACTGTGTCTGCAGCAGTTTCAGGATGCTGACTGAGAGCACGCAGGAGCATTCGGCAAGTGTATTGCTGTATGCAGATTTTTTTGGAAAGCAAGTCAAAGTGGGAGTAATCACTTTCATGAATCATTGTGGTAATAGAGAAATTCTCTTCTTTATTGACCTGTGTAGCATGGCACCGATATCAATCAGTACCCTGTGCAGCTATGGGAAGCCTTATGAACATTATTCATTCAAGGAATAAACACCAGAAAAGCATCTAGGCTGCATTTTGTTCTAGTTGCAGCCTTCTTGGCAAAGGACTGTCTCTAATCTATTGCGACTATTTAAAGTTTCATACATCTATTCGTTGTTATTATTCCCCAATTGCCGCAAAGACATTTTAACTATTATTTTCCCTATTAAAAGCATCGTTCCCCTCCTACAAAGAGAGTAAAACATGTTACCCATAACTGGCTGATGGTCAAGCAGTAGCTATCTGACGGCATACCCCGTACATTGGATATACAGTGGGAGAGTAATTTCAGAGAGACCTTTGCTGCGAGGCCAAAGGCAGTTTTGCCTTCTCGTGCTGATTTCCACCCAGATGCTTAGTACACCAGCGGATTAAGTTTCCTTCCACCCCTCTGTAGTTAGTTGCATTGTCCCATAGAGAATAAACAGCTGTCTGTGAAGCACCAAGCATGAGCCTTAGGCACAAAGTGGTGGTGGTGGTGGGTCTGTTAGAAGAGCAGGAGCCTTCAGCTCCACTTCCAAAGCCACTGTGACCCTGGGCAGGGAGGTGCCCTGCTGCTTCATCAGCTTGGGAGCAGCAAAAGTCTTTTATGATATGTTGGTACAGCATCTAGCCAAAGCTTGGGGAAGGGCAAATGACAGAGAACTTTTTTTTTTCCTGCTGTATCACCAGATAGGCAGGTGGGTAGGTAGATAGATGGATAAGGATACAACTAAAAGTATTTCCACTGTTTCAAGCTGTAGCAATTAGACTGCCCTTCCCCACTAGTGCATATCAGATAGATGCATAAAGCCATACAGCTTCTTTTTTCCTCAAAGGTCCATGTACGCTTGAGTATTTTGTACTGTTTTCAATAGCAGTACAGCTGCACCAGGGCTAGCAAAAATCAAATGCCCATGTAGACGAGGCCTATTTTATCAGTGCACTCGGCAGATCTTTTTCATGACATTGTAGTAAAAACACCTGAGCCCTGTCTATTTTCAGATACAAGGCTGTTGAAAAATGAGTATGTTTTGTAGTGTACCAGAGACCGCAGAGACCAAGCTTCTTGGTCTATAACAAATACCGCTGGAGAACATTAAGCAGCAATTCGGTGTTTCATTGGCAGGAAATAGGATGTTTTTGAAGTGTGACAATGTGTCTGTTTAAATTTTGATGAGACACAGGTTCACAAAAGGTAATAAGGGTTTGTTAACTGTCCTGGAGTGCTGGCTGCAAAGGTAGGTGTCTGTTTTCACTGTCAGCTGATGGGAAAGGACGTTTGTTGGCCAGTGCCATGACACATTGCTCATTCATTGTATCTGTTCCCCATTTATTAAGTAGAGGGACAGAAAAGTGTCACTGGCCACTGAGCATTTCTCACAGCTGACTGTTACCTCAAAAATAAGCTATTCAAACCTGCTTGAGGTGGAAAGAGACCTTAATTAAAACTCAGTTGGAATTAGAGGCTAATATGGGCCAGGTATCTCAACAGCGCTGCAGAGAGGGGACACTTGTGGTATTTTATGTGTTAATTTGTTATAAGTGCTATAGGGCAGGCCCTGTCCTTTACTAGTTGCCACGGCCAATGCTGTTAGGGCCTGGCACGGGCTTTCTGTGCGCTAATTTCCACCTTCCTTTGTAAGGCTGCTATCCTGGTGTTCAAATGGGCCCTTTGGAGCAGATCTGTGCTTCAAGAGTGCTATGGGATTGTTGGAGCCTTGCTGGGTCATCTTGGGCCCTTATTTTCATGAGGTAGAAAGTGAGTTAATAAGGTAGCTCCGTTTCAAAGCCTAGGCATCTTTATCCACTTCTTGTCTTCTGCTGGGAACTGTTAGCAACATTTACCTTCTTCTTTCTCAGATGTCTGAGATGTACTTTGGACTGTTTCACATTTTTTGTTTGTGTAAAGTATAGTAAAAACTGCAAACAGGAAGGATGTATGTGATTGCCTGCTGGTTATGAAAGCTCCCACAAGCGCCAGCTTGGAACAAAGGAAGCACTGAAAAAGGCAACTGTAAAGAAGCAAAGGCTTAATTTTAATGCAGTTTAAAAATTCCAGCAACTTTTTTCTGAGTGTAGAATAAACATTTTAGTGAATCGAGTGAAACAATCTGGAGGAAACGGGGATTTGTGTTCTTCTTGATGGAGCTGATCCAATTTTTAGTGGAAATTATCTTTCAAAGCTTTACTGAGGCCCAGATTCAAAAAAAGCAGCCCTTCATATCAAGCCTGTTCAGATGAATCATTGTTCATTATTTGTGCTATACATCAGTGCTTAGTTGCTTCAATCGAGATAGATGTTCTGCCATATGCAAGTACATATTAGAGACAGTCTTTGCCAAGAGCCTTCTAGATAGCTGAAGTGGGGAAGGAGTATGGGAGAAGAGGAGGAAGGGAGGTTGAATGACAAACCAAGCACCAACAGAGAATGTGATTTCTGAAAAAAAACTCCAGTTTTGGAAGTTTGTGGCAGAGCCAGTGTAAAACCAAGGTTGCCTCCCGACACATCTTCCTCTAATAGCCCGCCATCCATGGACTCCCAAAACATTTGATTGCACCTATCTCTTCCTTGTATGCATTTCCTTAGCTGGGAAATCACACTGTCTCTGAGCGTGATTTATTAAGGCTCAAATTGAAATGTCATATAGAATGGGATCTGACTTGGTAGAGCTGTGCTTCTGTCCAAAGCACCAGCATGAAGAAAGACACAGCACATGGCAGAAGAGTGTCACCTTCACAGCTCAGTTTCTTAGCAGTAGGCTTAGGAGGAGAACTAATAAAACCATCATGGCAGTAGTGGTTATACAGCAGCCCAAATGCACCATGTCTTCATTTGATTCAGCATCAAATACAGTCTACAGTTTTTATGTCCATCTCCTCAAAGAAAAAAGCGTTAAATAAATAAAATATAGTTTTTTCCCAGCTGTTATGGATTACTATACTTATCCTGTGCAACTGAATCAAAAAGAGATGAAAAGAGGGTTAATTACCATATGTCAGTGTTTCAGATTCCACAGATTCCAGGAATTATGACACTATTCAAAAATTGCCAAAGATTCAGGGAGAAATATTTTGCTTCTCATCACCAAGAAAGTTCACTGTCTGGAAACGTCCCATCCCTCCAGCACACGAGATCCTGTACTGAAGCAGTGGCTGCACATTGCACCATATTCTTGGGTGGGAAGAAAGCATTTGAGAACTGAGTCATTCCTGTAGGCATATTCCATTTCATAGATTCAGTGGGCCAAGCTCATCACTAGATGTTTTGCAGTTAAGGAAGTAAGACAGCAGAGGTTTTGGTCCATCTCTTCAGAAGTAAGAATCATTTATCATGACTCCATTGCCTGGTTCCTAATGTGCGCCGGGGGGCCTGCGCTCAGCCAAACATGAAGGTGTGTTGGAGCTCTAGAGATAGTTTATCTTTCACTAAAACATCCGATCTTGATTTTCAAGTGTTACAAGGTATTATAGTTGTAGTGACGGACTGCCACATTCAGACACTTGCTTTCAGAGTTTGGCAAGAGGATACCTCTGCCACATCATCTACTCTTTACTTCTTTTTACTCCTATTAATAATTTAATTTTTTGTAGGTAGTTATAAACAACTGCATCGTTTTTCTCTACATTCTTGCTAGTTATGGTTAGATGTTACAGTGACTCTGTATTATTGTTCGTATAACTTTAGGAAGACAAAACCCACTGAAATAATAGCTTTCATTTCTGTAACGTTTTCATTCCAATTTCAGAAAACACAACAGTGATGAATAAACAGAAACTCTCTCACTCCACCAACAGGGAAACTGAGGCACAGCTGAACTAGGTGATTTGCACAAGACCCAAGTGGTCTGTGGCTCAGTTAGGAGCAGAGGTCTCACCTCCGGACCTCATGATCTCTCAGACAAACTGGGAAACTGTTAGGCCCCCTCAGAGGTTTTCAACTCATCTTTTTACCTTTTTTCCTCTGAAGAAAGGTGTAAAATAGGATTGCTTTCATGTGATGTGCATAAAGAAGGCAGCTGTTGCCAAGCTCTGAATAGACCTGATTAATCAGATGTATCCACACCAGGATGTTGTGTGCCTTGTGTGTAATTTGGAGTTGTATGTTTTTAACTCTAGCACACCTTAAAAACCCCTCTGGATAATTCTCCATAAGTCTTCTCCATCGATCATATGGAATTTTTCAGTTGAAATCTGCTTTCCATTTACTTTTCACCTTCAAATTGCAGTTCCCCAAGGTCCTTTATAGAGAACTATAAATTGTAGATAGACGTTTTTGATTCTTTTTATTCAAGCTTAATATCTTGCTCAGTTAGTGAACCCTTAGGAATTGCCGTGTGGCCCCTTATAACCGGGGTGGTAATAAAGTGGCGGATTTGCAGAAACCCTATAAAAATGTGTGCAACGGTAAATTGTATTTAGGCTACTACTGGGGAGAGAGGCATGAATGTACAATTATGAGAAGGATGTCCCTGAAGAGAGATTTCAATCCGTTGCCATAGTCTAAATCCTCTATCTTGTGGTGCACAAGGTAATTCAGGCATAGAGCAGAGGATTTTTTTTTCTAAAGAGATTATATTACCCATCTCCTCTGTTGATGGATTTTATTGCACAGGTTCACTGAGAGTTTTATTATTGCATTACTTAATCTGTTTGTGAGGTTCCTGAAACATTTTAAATATGAGTTCAGCTGTATGCCTGTGCTTGGCTCCTCTCAATCTGTTAGCAAGGCAGAGCCTGTGACCCCAGGTGAGCTGGCCAGCCTGGGACCCTGCGACCAGCAGTGCTGGGCAAAGCCAACTGCTGTGGTGGATCCCTTAGCACTGATTCCCTGGAGAACGGCATGAATGTTAAACAGACTTGTTGGATATCATCTAAATAACGGATTCCAGCCTTTTGCCTTCTTCCAAAATAGGGCAAGGGTGAGTTACGACAAAGATGGAGAGATGGCTGCCATGATTGGCAGCCTGCTTCTGCTTCTGAAGTTTCTTGTGCCACATCTTACTTTAAAAGCCAGCTGCTCAGATAACAAAGTGTCATTAAGAGGCACGACACTTGTCATACCATTTTAAAGAAGTGTTGTGGTGTTAAAAAAAAAAGCATTCCCATGTGGAAATCATGGCATAACGTCCTTAATAGTGTGATAATGTGGAGGGCAGTCTTATTTCTCTTCAAATAGATAAGAACTTTTTCCTAATTGACAAGAGTTTCTATAGTGTCTTGATAGCCCTGATTTTGAAATGGGACTTAATCCAGACCCTTTAAAAATAAACATTTTTTTTTCATGACAGGTTTTTTTCATATAGAAAACATAGGATTTTCCCTGCCCGACTGCAAATTTTTTTGTTGTTGTTCTCAGAAGAGCAGGAGTGGTAGATATATCTGTTGTAATAGTTCAGCATTCATACATTTTGTTTGCTAAACCGATCTGAAAGCAGCATGGGAATACAGATCTCTGTAACAGTGAATTCCCATACTGCTAATGTCAGAAATGATACAGTGTTTTAGTAAAAGAGCTACTTCCATTACTAGCAGTTGCAGGATTGTGATACCAATTATAACATAAGACAAAAAAATTAACAAAAAAGCCCTTCGTTTTGCATTCCAGTTCATAGTTCAGACATGGCTAAAAGTGCTTCTCCCAGCAAACTTTCTCTCCCCTTCACAAGATCAAGGCAGATTGCATCTATCTGATAGGTATATATATATGTGTGTATGTATATATATACGTATTTAATAGAAGCTCAATAGAAATATTTGGTCGTTGAAATTTGCCAGAAAGTTTGAAAGTTGCATGAGTTCAGTGGGCTCCCGAGGCTCTGTTGCATGGCAGCTTTAGATGGTTACAGAGACTTCTGCAGAGGCAGAGACCTGCGATGAGGCACCAAGCCTAAAGCTTTGGAGAGCTCTGTTGCTGCCAGGCTCTGCTAGTGCTTCAGGTTCATGCCTCGTGATAGCACCTGACATTGATGCCTTTGGTCGTCCACCAACAATACTCATTTCTCTCCATGGGGAATGTCCCTCTAACTGCAACTGCCGAATTGCACCTCACTTGGATGCTTACACCGACAGCATGATGTCTACTCTGATAGAAGCACGGTGACGTGCTGGTCTTCATCAGGTCTCTGCTTGTCACTGTTATCTGCTGGAAACAGAAAATCTCAGTGTGAGAACAGCTGTAGATGAGTGCAAGGAGGAGGAGGATGTTACAAGAGTGAGAGGAGGCAATTCAATTGCAGCCTGCTGTCCTCTGCTGGGGATAATACTTCAATATGTTGGTTTGAGAACTTTGCTGAAATGCCTACAGAGAAGCCCAGATGAGTGCATTTTTACTTTGAGCTCCCAAAGACACACTTTTAAATCAAGAGCTTGTGAAAGTTACCAAACTAAAGCCCTGATGGCAAAGGCCTGTCCAAGGCAGCACAGGCAGAGGTCAACGCCAGTGCTTTATCAGTGGGTCTCAGTTAATTTGGCTGTCTCTAGAAAAGTGCTGATAACTCCTCAGGCTTTTACCTGCTTCTTATTTTTCACTGAAACTGATATTCAACACAGCAGCTATGAAGATGCTTATTAACTCCTAACATCTGTGCATTAGGAAGCAATTGAGACTCTTGATTTGTTGCAGGTAGGCAGGTTTCCCATCAAACTATAAAAACATCCTTGAGTTGATGCTTGGACCTCTGCAGTAGGAGTGACTGAACCACCCCAGGTGTGCTCTCATTGGGTCTTCCTTGGGCTGTGCCAGGCTGTGGACTCCAGCATGGACCCTCCACAGTACTGCCAGGGCTGAGACAAGCATCTGAGCAGTCATGTTTGATTTCTTTTTTGGCTGAATTTTGTTCTCCCAAATGGATATGTGGTTACCTGCAGCAGCACTAAGTCCTGTCAACAAGAAGAGTTCTCTGCACACTACAGGGCTTAATGAATCCAATTTGCAGCCATTTTTTCATTAATGGAAGCCTGTAGTAATTAAGTAGAATGCATGCAAGTACAGACTTTTAACAGCTCGCTTTATTTTGAAGCAAACCCTCAAATGAATTTGCTTGAAAGTTTGTATTCATGGTTTACAAAGTAATGCTTAATGTGAGTAAGGCAGTAATACTGGATAGTGTCTCTGATTTAAGTCTTTCTTCCTGTCTTTTCCTGTGTTCTTAATGCGGTGAATGACCTGAATCTAGGGTTTAGGATCTAGCATCTGAATGTGGGGGTGAACTGAAACCATTTATCCTACCATGAAGATTATCTAGCAGCTGGATTTTAAAGGAACTGTGTCTCTAAACTCTCTAAAGTTGCTTTATTTTGCAGTACATAGGAAATAAATCTACTTTGCTCTTAATCTTTTTTCTCTTACCACCAAGATATAGCTTCCTTTTTGTGTTACCTGTGCCCAGCAATGTTTCTGATGCCAGTGAAATAGCAAGTATCAGACTTACATGTTCAAAAATTCCTTAGGGATTACATTCAGTACAACCAAGGCAGCCCACCTGTGTCTAGTAATCTCTGTGCTATAAGCCCATCCATGAATGAAGAAACCCCTGGATAGCCAGCTGGAGACAAGGAAAATGTTCTACTGTTGCATGGCTGAGTACAGTTAATCTGGCAGCCTTTGTTAGTCGATGCTTAACTGATAATGAGTCTCAGTAAACAGCCTGCATTCAATATAAACTCCTCTGTGTGTTTGAATGTTTCACCAGTCCACAATATAGTTTAAACTTTATGCTTCTAATTTTACTCAATGGAAACCAGATGAAATGAAAACAGGAATAGTCAAAAGAAAACACTGTGTTTGAAATATAGGCCTGTGAGCAAGGAAAAACCCTGAATTTTTTCTAAACCCAGATGAATCACTAACCCACTGTAAGACATGCCTAAATCACTTGAGTACTCTCTGTCTTTTATTAAGCTCAGCAGAAGAGCTTAAGCCCTGATAAAACTGACGCTGCAGCTCCTTTATTTTCTTGGATAAATAAGCATTGGGTAGAAGACGCCATGATTTCAAGATCAAAATGGTGGAAATCTGCCTTGGGACCATTTCACACAGTGTGTCAGTTGCTGTTCTGGTGGCTTTGCCTGGGTTATATTCCCCTCTGCTTAACTATCGGCCACGACCAGTTCGGCTGTATCTATATAGAGTTTCCTCTTTGTGGTGGATGTGTAGGAGGCTGAATTTTGGTTCTCATGAAAACGAGAGAGTGAACGGTAGCCAAGCATGGTGCGTGCAGGTGCTGCGTGAGCCGTCCAGTCATAACTCTGCTCTGCGCCTCAATTCAGACCTGAAACTGCCCCTGCTATTTAAGGTCTTAACTGCACCCACCACGACTTCAGCAGTACCGAGTTGTCTCGTGTTTGGGGGATATCGACATGCTTCCACAGAAATGAATCTGTGATTATGAATCTTATTTGCATTACAAGTGGAGACGGATCATTTTTGAAACATAGATCTTTAAAATGTCAGGATTAAGTATTAGCACAGTTTAAACTTATTAGCAATTAATAAACAGAAATAAACCTCCTAAATGAGTGGATTCTGGGAACAGACATGCTTTAGCTCTTCTTTGGTGAAGGATTTTCCTTCCTAAGTTCTAGCTCTTCATTCAGACTTTATCTTGTATATTGGACCCAAGCCTGAAAAATAAGTACACTGGGTAATAAATTAAAAATATACAAGCATAGAGACATGTCTCAAGGTATAAGGGGAGAGGGATTCTCTGCAGTTTTGGTACCATGCAAGTTTTCCCTTATCCCTGAGGTAAATGTACCTTCTAAGCAGCAAATGGTGTACCAGCTTTAAGTTCCCTGTTTACTTTTTGATGCTGGGACATTTTATTTTTTTGCAAAGCCATTTCCAGCACTGTTTCAGCCCAAACTCTCAGTTTCCATGAGTATCTAGGAAAAACAGGAGAGACCCACTGTCTGAATATGTAAGTTGCACACATCATTAGGTCTGTCTTCTCCCCTGGAGGTTTAGTTACAAGATTTCTGGTAAAGCGGAAACCAAATTGGTCATGCTGGTAGTACTGGTGACTCGCATATAGATGCTTTCACACTCAAAACTGGAGAAAAGTGGTGCAGTTTGCTGTGTGTGTAGCTCCAGCATGATAGATGTTTTGCGCCAGGAACAATGGACAACACCTGCCATGACGTTCTCAGTGAGGAGCTCCAGGGCACAAACCAAGCTACAAATTGGGCAACCTGAGATACTGATATGAAAATCTACATGACACTTTTCTTTTAGTCAAGACTTCTCCTTTGTTGCATTAGCTGCTCTGTGGTCTAACAGATTTCACCTCCAACTTTGCAGTGATCTGAAATGAAAGACAGCGCTTCCTACCATGGCAGGAACAAAAAGGATTGCAAGGGAAGAGCAGGCAGGGGAAGAGACAGCTTTGTTTGATTTAAAACAAACAAAAAAAGAAGGCACTTGGCAGGAGTGAAAACTTTGACAAAAATGGTTTGTGAAGGATTCACGCTAGCTGATACTGAAAGCAAGTGGTGGAGCCCAGACACTCATTTCAGAAGGAAGCTGGTCGGGATCTCAGTAACCCCAGTGGGAGTCTGTACCAGCGGGAGGAAATTCAACATCACTGTAGGACTGACTCTTGAACTCTGCTCTGTTGTTCCCAAATGCAGTGCCAGAAATTATTATGGAGGTATATTTATTTTTTCTTTTTTGTACTGGGGTTACCACAGTGTTGCATTATGAAGAGGTGCAAGCTAACAGGAGCAGCAAATGGCTTTTGAATTCTTCTGGTTTTTATCAGGCTAGGTGTTTTCTTAGGAATCGCAAAGTATTGTCATGCTGGAATCGGGCTCAGACTGGGACCAGAAATCCAACATTCCAAATGGTCCATGCCCCATGCTGGATTCTCTGACAGGTCCCCCAAGCACTGAAACAGCCATATGTGGATGGGGTTTGCCAGTATAGTCTGTCCAAATGAGTCGGTGAGCACAATGTCAGCTTCAGGAAAGTAAAAACAGTAATTTTACATCAGCTATTTATCCCCACTCACTGCTCCCAGCAGATTTAGAGTGCAGCTGAGAATCCATCCTCACAATTTTGCTGGTAAGGCAACTCTCTGAAAGATACTTCCTGCAACTAAAATATGTGTCCCAACTAGGAGAAGATTGTTTGCTCAGGAAGTGCAGCCAGGGAGTGAAGCATGGCGAAGAACAGCTGGGAGGAGCAGTATTGTGCCTTGTTGCACTCAGAAGAGCTGAGAGGAGCTGGCTGAGACAGTGGCATTGGAAGGCTCTGTGCCTCAGCGCGGTGATGTAAGAGCTGTGTGTGGTTAGCTGAGAGCGTACGGCAGTCACCAGCACACAGAGTAGTGTGGGTACTTAAAAGAAGCGTGTTGAGATTAAATGCACTACATCTTTCTTTATCACTAGTCTAAGATACAGAGTTGACAAAACCAATGTGCTTATTTACTTCTCCTTTGACTTTTTGTCCCTTGTTTACCATGTTTCCTCTAACCATCAGCAGATGCCTCTCAAAGACCAGGATGGCATTCAGCAGCAACAGCTTATAAAATAAGAGAAAGAAGCTGCTAGCATTCTTTCCTGTCACTTGATTGGAAAACAAAGACTTAATATTCTTAACAACTTTTTGCTGTTAGAGTAGGAGTTGAATCTCATTGCTCTTCTAGGCAGGGAAGTGGTGGCAACAGCTGAGTGAAATCTCAGCAGATGTGAAGGAGAAAGTATTTTGACTGGAGGTTTTGCTGCTTCTAAGGGTTTGTAGTTGTTGGAGTTTAGAACTTCTTGATTTTGATGGCAAATGCTTTTGGGAAAAACAGCCCTAGTTACAAATTTGTCTACATCACTCATCTGAGAGTGGTGTGAGTGTTCAGAGTCTCCTGCTTTAACTGATGGGCTGTATCTTTACTCCTAAAGGCTTAGTATTGGGAAACATAATCAAACATTGCCTTCCAATTCCAGTGTCCTTACTAGAAAATACTGCTAAGTTCCTCTGGGATTGCCAAAGCCCTTTTGGGTTTAGTGGTACCAACACTAGCAAGAGAAATACCTCCCAGGTTCTTGAGTCACAAGCAGTAATGTGGTGTTACATATGAAACTAAGCTATGTTAAATCTGCCTACTTGCCAAAAAGGCTTTCTGGGAAGGGACGTTAATTAAAAAATTGCTTCAAATTCACAATTCAGGATTCTGATCTTGCAGCATGTTCTGTGCTACTGAGTTGTGTTTGTGTGAAGATAGGTGCAGACAGAGCACACAGACTATGCATGCGACTATTATGTCTTTGTCCAATAGTCTGTGTTCTAGAAGAGGTGGTATGCTGAGAATTTTGATGCAGAATAATTTTTACAAGCATGGGGCCATGGATTAGGGGAGGGTTTGATTTGAAGAATGATTCTTAGTGACTTACCTGAGGGATTGCTCTTTATTAAACTAACAAGGAAAGAAAACATTGAGCTGTTCAGACTTCGAAGACCTCATCAAATTCCTCCTTCTGCTATGGTGAATTTGATTAGGTAAGGGAAGGGGTTTCACATGATCCCACAAGCTTTTGTGTTATAGTTGTTTCTTGTTAGTCCACTAAACAGCCTTACTCTCCTCACACTTGATCAGTGCCTGACCTACATGTCAGCAAACAGCAACTCCGTTTTATAACCTTTAAAAAAAAAAAAAAGAAAACCCCATCTGAGTTTTAATAAAGGTACAGCTAACTTGCAAAACGTCTGCATGTCTAAAGCCAGTTATTTTGAAAGGATATTTTAGATCTTAGAAGCCATGCCAAACTTAGTGGGATCTTTCTTCATGGTTAAAGGGTGACACTGGACTGCAGAGCCCTGGTAAAATTTCTGTGACTGGCAAAATTTCCCTGGAGCCCAGTGGCTGATTGTCAGCACAAAGGTACATTTGGACTGTTTTCAGAGTGATGTGCAGACATCAGCATTTCTTGACACCAGATGAACCATCTTAGTTCCTATGTTATAGACAGATTGGTGTTGCGAGTGCTCCGTCCCTAGGAGAACAGGCATTTTAGTGTTTGGGTTTTATTGTAAACTGGGTGAATGAAGCTGGAAGACACTGTTGGCCAGTGAAAATACGTTGACAAGGTCACATGTAGCCTATAAAATTCCTGTTGCTTTTAGATCCAGCTGACAGGCATCCTTTAGACTTGAATATTGCTGTGTAACCTTCCCAAGGACCTCCAGAGCTGAAATATTTGACAAGAAAACTGAAGCTCAACACCAAGGTCTTTCCTGCTCATGAATTTTTCATGTCTTTGTTTGAAAAATGCTAGGCAGTAAAACCCTCTCGTTATCTCTGCTGTAAGGCACAGTAATTAACATTCACACTGAAAAAAAAACCCAAACCAAAACAAAACAAAAAGAACTGTCTTGTTTCTGTTGAAGCTTAATTGCCTTGTTGATTTTATCTTTCAGGTTTGTGTGTCTTAGTGAATTGCCCCCACTCGCACTCTCTTCTTTCTCTTCCTTCTTCCTCACTCACCCTTTCTATTACAGATGCCAACATCAGTCTCGTGGAAGTCAACAAAATGTAGACCATTGGCTATGGTAAGGTCAGGATTCAGCCTTGAATCCTGCATCTTCCCATGAAACAGGACCAGTTAGCTAGCCCTGCAGATAGTTGGCATTATTAATGCTCTCCTTTGCATTTAGGTGCTGATAAACTATTTTGTCACAATCAGTTTAATAAAAGCAATGATATCTTACACTTGACAGCCAAGGCTGAAACAATCCTGTACAGCAATGACTCCATCCCGCTGTGCTCTTCCATTCTGAGTTCGTATCAAATTGATACCCTGTGTCACAGCTCTGTTAAAATCTTAATATTTGAAGTTATGGTCAGAACAAATCTTGTGTCAGAGAAGGGTAGAATAGATTGATACACACTGGTACATATCCAGATATGCCTAAATCTTACACTGGTATCCCAATAAAATATTGCCAGCCTGAAAAATCTATCTTGGGGAATTGTCTAAAGTTTATAAAAAGCCCTTAAAATATGCAGGAGTATTCCCTGCCCTTAAAGGGAATCATCTTTATCTGATGCGAGCCTTGGCATGTTCCAGGTGTTGCTTTTCTCAGGAAATGAGACCTGATGCTTCTCAAGGCTGCACTTTCCAGTTCCTTCTCTGATCTGTACTCATTAATAAATACAACCAGAAAAAAAGCATGGAGATCTGTGTTCCTCAGTCTTTCTACAGTAGCTGAAATGTACTTTTCACCTTGTTAGCATTCCTCATAGCCTGTGACAGTGGCTTTGAGTCACTATTACAAGTTTTGGTAGAGGATTATGAAGATCAAAACCTCTGTGCAACTGTTGTCCACTCCTACCAAGCCCACCATCTCTTTGTATTGAGCAAGAGAGAGATCACAGTCTGAAACCAAGTAACAGATAAACAAGCTTCTTTGCATTATCTATTATTATATAGTTACTGTGGCTCATTGAAAAGAGGGATGTGCAGGTCAGCACAGAACAGTAGTTCTAGACTATTACCCAAAAGTCAAGCACAGTTTCCCTGCTCACTGATGGGACTTCATTGGCTTAGGGAGTGAGGAAATGTGCATGAAACAACTCTTGGAAGTCCTAAAGCTGGCAGAAACCAGGAACTCCCCCTGCCATCCTCCTCCCCACTGACACAGAACCATTCTCATCACACACTCTGACTTCATTCCCCACACTAGACCTCAGTTTCCCAACAAGTTTTTAAAATTCTCGGTGCTGGGAGCTGCTTTTCAAATGCGCCGTAAAAGTTGCAGTGACTCAGGTGAATTGAAGCCTGAGACACCACCTCTCCCCAGTGAATTGAGGTGGTACATGCTGTATACATATGCTTATGCTGATCTCCAAGCGTGTTGGTGGTACTCATTTTATGCACTGCAGGCAAATGTGTGATTGCAAGTGTTAATGGAAAGATAACTGTATAGGTTGACTTGGCTTTTTTGGTGCAAAAAGCTATGTATTGTGCACAGATGACAAATTATTGTGCATTGTAAAGTAACACAGTGGCTTTAATGCATTCATCGATACGATAGCAGGAGTATAGGAACAGGTCAACCACTATTCAGCTCTCTGCCAAACTTTCCTAACCCCTAATTATTAGCTGCTTTATCAATGAATATCTGAGCCATCTTTTTTTTTTTAATGGAAAATCCTGAATCTAGTCCTTTTTGCTGCTGAAAGGGAAATGAGTATGCTGATTACCTACATGCCAGTTGCTCCATCAATTCAATGTAGGAAAACAATTACGGATTGGAAAATTTGCAGTTCATTTGCATTAAGAGGGAAAAAAATCTTTATTCAAAGATAATTATTGCTTAAGAACTTGCTACAAAAATACCAATGGATTTTTCTTTTTAAATATTGTTTAATATTCATAATAAGTTACACCAAAGAAAAGTACATATACCTACCTATCTGTCAAAGGTAGGACTCGTGAACAATAGACACTATTCTACGTGGGAATTGCAAAAAGCTTTAGCTAGGATAAGGGTCATTATCATCATTAGTATTATCATTTTATTCCTCCTTAAACTCTGAAATAAATTGAACTAAGGCTTTTCAACAGTTAAGTATCTGAGGGAGTTTAATTAACCCGTTAAAGAAAATTCCACTACAGAGTTTAAGACTGATGAGGAAAAATTTAACTTGGTGTATTTTAGTTGATCAAAGCACAATCCATGGAACAAAAGCTTCTGAACATAATGTTTTGAGCCTCCCTTAGATATTGAAGAGCATTAAGCCTTTAAAAATTATCATTAATGTATGTCAACTCCCCCAGTTTCATTTTCTAGTGACTTTGAGCAGATGTAGTTCACATTTATAGCCAGCATGATCTTCACCATCTGAACATTCATGATTTTATGAAATAAGACCCTTGAGACATAATGTTTTATTCCCTCAGGGTGAGATGTACCCATGAAGTGACTCAGATGGAAAGCTTGTATCTGTTACACTGACTAAACTTTCTCTCCATGGTGGCACCAAGACTGTCAAATCAGTGGGCGGCGTGGTTTGATTGGCAGTACCATTTTGAAGGTCGTTTTGCTCAATGTATTCAAAGTGAGACAGATGTGGCTTTTTTTTTTTTCAGTTCTTACTCTGATTAATTGCCTCATTCAATTTCAACTCTATTGCAGTTAAACATTAATTCAGTAGGACTTAATAATGTATTCATTTATGATCTTGCTTGTGCATTAATGACAATGATTTGCTGTTTTTTTAATTATAGGGATCCACGCAATGCGTATTTTACATCCACTTACAGGAAAATGCTATACACTCTTGTTCTTTTATGTCAGATAAATTAAACACTCAAAGAAGTGCTGAAGTACTTTATGAAATATTTCATTCTAAATATTTGCTGCAGCAAAATATGTGTTGCTACAGACACTAGCTTTAAAAACACTTGGAGGAGATTTGTATATACCTAGGGATTACATCTTTTCATACAGTACGTGAGTGATAGTCCTAGACCTCTACAAGAGCACACTACAGAAAAACGTGCATCCTGCTTAATAAGAAAGTGCCTTTGTTTCATTTTAACACTAATTAGGATGTTTGCTTTGTTTTGGCTTTCTTCTGTCTCAGTTCTTTCCAGTAATTCAGGCATTGGAGGATGAGTGGTTTAATGTGGTTTCTGCATCATGACAATATGCCTTCTAACCACTGGGCATCTCCAGCAGACCCCTATTTCCCTGTCCCCCAAATACTGTTTTTGAAGTCAGCTCACAAAGAATTTGCAAAGCTTGAAATGCAACTACGTTGCATTTGTAGTGGCTTTACGTCTACGTGTTTTTTGTGTTAGTGGGACTTTCCTTGATCACGTTTCTTATTCCATAAAACATACTGCAGTACAAAAACGGTTTTTGTTCTCTAGGCCTCCACGTCTATTTCTGCACCATAATGGAGATCAAAAGTAAATATTCATGCACCCAGTATTTCACTGGTTTGTGCCTACTGTTTTGGTACACTTCATCTTTATTTTATTTGAGAACAACAGGTAAATAACCATTACATGCAGCCTCTGCTCCCACAGATACGGTTATGCAATCTTACTTAATACTTATATAGAATTAGAGCCACACGTCTTCTCCGTGTGGCACTGGGTACAGCTGCCTACTGGGACTTCTGTCTCGATTCAGACATGGCTGGAGCTGAATGTACTAGTTTGCCTGGTAATCCTTAGCTGGTTACCAGATTGTGCATTAACAGTTTTCCTATGGTCGCATTAATACTACACATGGTTCCTGCTAGCATAATTACTTAGCGTAGCTTGAAAAGTCTGATCACCTACCGCTAAAATGACAGTTTAATGGGGATTAAAGTTTTGCTGCGCAAGTGTTTGGTAGCTTTAATTAAGGAGGAAAAGGCCAGATCAGTAGCAGAGTCAACATCTCTCTGTTGGATGGCATTCTGTTTTGATCCCAAGCTCTATATTGGTCCCATGTGAGTGATGTATTTGGTATGGTCTTTTTGCTGTAAATGATTTCCCATATTCTGCTCTCTAATAAAAAAAAAATCAGGATGCTGTAAGCTATGTATTGTTCATCTGGTTTCATTCTTTCCCCCCATTGTGCAGTCCAGTTTCAAAATTTCTGATGAAAGCTAGAGAGGAATTTCCTCTTTTTTTCTCTTTTTCCACTCTCCAGTCAGAGGCTACATCTTTTCTTTCCCTTGCACATGTCAAACTAAGTATTTCTTCATTCTCATTACTGCAGAACAACTCTTGGGAAGATACTTGTTTATGTTCCACTAAGGTCATTAGATTTTAAAGTTTTGGTTCAGCAAACATTTATGGGTTCCTGAGCTGAGATATCTCTGTATCTCATGAGCTGATGGGAGTATTTCTGGTGATGGTAGAGGGAGGTGAACCAGTGTTTTTCAATAATTAACAGCTATATCTTTCTATCTTAAATATCTTCATCCATCTGTCTTAAGTATCTTCACTGGGGCATTGAATTCTCCTTTTCTATTTCTTTTATACATTTGTTTATCCACTTGCAATTTAAAGCATTTCTTAGTGTCTCATGGGTTCTTCAGTCTTTTGGCAGTTAGTTTAAACTTCTGCACAGTTTTTTATTTACTGATCTGGATTGCATTGGGGCATTAACCAGTCTAATCCAGAAACTCTAATTAGCATTTCACATCTTCAAAGCATTGTACAAATGTGAACTAATCATATTAATCATGCTGAATTTTATGTTGCCTTGTGTGTTCTTTCTCATGTGCTCTGCATTACAACCTGTCATATTATGAACCATAGTATTTGAGAGATGAATCCAAGCTCTTCAGCTTTTTGTTCTCGAGAAGAAAGGCAATTGTCTAAAAATAGCTCCTAGTCCTTTTCTTCATTGTCTTTAACATTTGGTTCTATCATTAGTCATCTGAAAAATTACTATCCTTATTTCTATGGAATGTCCAGTGATGATTGCCCTAATCTGTTTACACTGATTTCTGCTTATTCTGATTGTTGATTCACTTAGCTGTTTTCTGTCTGATGTGGGTTCCAGAGTATCTAAATACCACATAGTATTGGTTTAATTTTTTTAAAAAGTGTAGTGTTCATGCCAAAATGGATTCTTCTTCACTAAACCCATTTAATTAATTTGGAATCTCCCTCTCTCTCTTTGCTATTTGTTTCTAAATAAAATAATAAGAAGTTCTTAGGATACCAATAGTGGGTCATTTAATAAGCGCGTTAGTACTATGCTAGGGCTTTCTGTTACAAGTGCAGCCCTGTTGCTAGTGCAGTGGTTCTGAATCACATCTTGTCAGGTGTGACTTAACTACAGTATCTACTAAAAATAAAAACACAGTAGGTTTATTTTTAATAGTCACTCCTTGAGGAAAATAAGCAAATTTAATCATGAGGAAAATCAGCACGGGAGTACCTAATAAAGTGTCCTGCTCTCACACTGTGGGGAAAGATTTAGAACCTGGTTCCATCATTCCCCCCCATCTACAACTCCTTGCAAGAGCTGTGCCCGAGTGATGTCCAAACTTCAGACAGATCGTTGTGGAGCAGTGTTAAACACCATAGGTCGATAACGAGCATTAGAGCATCTGAGGTGCGAGGGTGCTGGTAGGGGCTTCAGGATCCTCTAGGTTTTCAGGTTAGTGAGCATTATAGAAATTAGTAATTCATGCCGGCTGTGCTCACAGGATTATTTCTGATCTAGCATGATGTAATTTGCTTAGATGTTACCATGCTAATTACATGTTAACTTTCCATACTTACCACATACTATACCTCCCATAGGAAAATACTGTATTCAGAATGAAAAAGATTTAGAGTTCATACACTTAAAAGAATGCATAAAACTTTGGCAGGAACAGAATATTAAAGTGATGTATCTTCCTAATAACCAAAATAATCAGTACTGTATTGTTGCTGTAGGAATTTTTCAGTCAACCTTGGTTAGTTATTTGAAATATGTTAGGATGATGGTTCCCACTCCGATATTTCATTTGTTTGTCACCTTTTTTAGAATCGAAAACCTGTGAGAACAGATTGTGTTGAAAACTTTTGTGAACTAATTGCAGAAAGTACAAAAACTTGTGTGTGGACTAAAATTACAAATACACTTACACTTTAGAGCAAAATACACTTTTTGTGGTTATTAAATGGCTTGTACTGCATTTCTTGACATTACATTAAATCAGATCAATACATTAAATGAGGAAATACACCACACTGTGCATTTATCATGCACATCATTGTCCTTAGAGGTCATCAGATAAGCATAAAAGAAAGCGATTTCTCATTTCTTATTTTCAATGAGCAATTACTAGTAATGTTGAAGTATATTATGCATCATTACTAGTTCAGTGTCCTTTATTAAAAAAAGGAGAAGTGTAGAGGTTTAATGAAAGGTTTTTAGCTAACCAGGAAGTTGTAGAAATAGAGGGAATTCTCTTCAAGCAAATTTTTTATGAAAAGTGAATATTATTGCACATATTCTTCATGAGTTCTTAGCAGTGTGTTCTCAAAACAGGACTGTGTGATGAAAGATGCATCATTGCTGTCCTTCAAAAGTCAAGAAAGTCGATACATGGAGTTGCACAGCAAATTATTGTTCAAGTTAGGAACTAAACTCAGTCCTTGCCTGCACTCTTGTCTTCTAACCACTGCTTTCAAAACTTACAGTTTATGAGCAGAAGAGAGAAAGAAAAAGTGAATGTTACAAGTAACATTTGTAATAATAGCAACTATTTTATTAACTTCTGGTGCAGTACAGGAGTACCTTTATACCGTCGCTGGTGGAGGAACAGCCAGGGTAAAGAAGCAAACATCTAGCAAAGGTGGCTTATGTGCAGAGCAATGTGTCTCGTTCTGCTTCACTAATGGTAGCTATGGCAACCTCAGGACATTAACTTATGCAGTGATTGCAAGCCGTGAGCATCAAAGCAAGTAATTAGAGAGACAAATGGGAAGTCTTGATGGATTCTTCCATCAAGATCAAAGCTTTATATAAGTTTTTCATTAATTTGGGAGCAAGCACTGGGATGATTTGTATGTTCTATTAGGCTATCAATGAAAATTGGGACCAAAGATAGGTTGTTTTGTAATTTTTTAAGGAAGGACCACTCAACCCAGTCAAAACCCTTTTTAATAGCAGTGATAGTAAATCAGGAGTTCACTAGTTGTATCAGGCCATTGGAGTATTAAGCACATTCCTAGATGTTTTCAGGAGAAGTATAATGTGCTAAACTTAGGTTGTCCTCATCATTACCAGGATCTTTAACTGTAACTCAGAAATTTTAAGAATGCAATATTTAATCCATTACATGTGCTTCTAAGGATTCATAGGATTAGGGGATTCGCTCTCAATATCTTCAAATCAAAGAATGGTTTGAGTTGGAAGGGCCCTTAAAGATCATCTAGTTCCAAGCCGCCTGCCATGGGCAGGGATAGCTTCCACCAGACCAGGTTGCTCAAAGCCCCATCCAACCTGGCCTTGAGCACTTCCAGGGACAAGGCATCCACAACTTGTCTGGGCAACCTGTTCCAGTGCCTCACCACCCGCACAGTGAAAAAATTCTTCCTTACATCTAACCTAACTTGACCCTCTTTTCAGTTTAAAACCATTACCCCTCGTCCTATTGCTACACTCCCTTGTAAAGGGTCCCTCCCCATCCTTCCTTTAAGTACTTGAAGGCTGTTATAAGGTCTCCCTGTTGCTGCCTTCTCTTCTTCAGACTTAACAACCCCAACTCTCTCAGCCTGTCCTCTCAGGAGAGATGCTCCGGGCCTCTGATAATCTTTGTGGCCTTCCTGTGGTCTCACTCCAACCAGTCCATGTCCTTCTTATGGTGGGGCCCCCAGAGCTGAATGCAGTACTCAAATCAAGAACAGAGGAGAGTTACTGGTTGAAATTTAATGACCTGTGCTATATAGATACTCTGAACTGATGGTCTGTGGTCCCTTCTGGCTTTATACTCTAACCAGTCTTTGTTAATGAAAGAGACTGGGCAGCATAAACCCTGTGGACAGCATGAAGTCCTCAAGTAACAGGGTAGATAATAAATTGTCTGAAGCAACAATGAATAATTGTAATGTAGATCTTTACGCAAACCTTTGGATGGGCCAGTTCTCTCTATATAGGGAGGTTAGAATGAACTTGCAAATATCATATTTAGTATTTTCCCCCAACTCCAAGCATTTCAATAACCATAGGCTATATTTCCCTATTTCCAAGATTTGCTTTTCTGAAAGGTAACTTATCTAAATTGGGCAGGAGTTTTCCAAATCAGTGAAACTTCCACTGCACTTCATTGAGTATAAAGCTTCCTGCAGGATGCAGCAATTGTCCCTAGAGCATCAATAACTTCATTTTGTTGGGATTTTGAGGCAGGCATTAATATTTGGGCTGGGCTTTCATTTTTAATTGATGAGGGAAAAGACTATCTGCCTTTCTTTCCTTCTTGATAACACAAGCTTCTCTTTAGTAACTTCAAACACCCCAATTCTTCAGTTAAAGGCGAATTAAGTTTTCCTGTATTTCAAATTAGCTCTCTGAGGGTGGCATCAGCTCTGTTTCTTTTATGTTTAAGTCCCAGTTCTTTAATCTGTTTCTAATACATTCTGTTCAGCAATTTTGCATTTCTGTTTTAGTGGAAGCAATGCTGATTAATTCCTTCTTATGACATCTGTGGCTGCATCCTAGATTAAACCTACTCTAATACAGAGCCTATCATTAAGTGTTAAATATTCTTGCAAGGCTACTTAAATTAGATTCAACATCAGTGGATCATTTAGTAGAGAGTCGTTAATTCTCCATCTTACGGCAAGGCCACATTCTGGTGATGCTTTTAATCACAAGATTATTGAGGTATGATTTGAAAGGGATATGCTGCCCATATTTCGCCTTTGGGCAAATTATGAAAGGTCAAGTTGCCAAGGAAACAAACCTAAGATAACATTACTAATTCCTGAGTCCAAGAGTTGTCTTTCCTGATCATATCATTTGCTCAACATACATGCTTAGAAAAGATACCAGCTGACAATATCTCTGCCATTTAGTTCAGCAGAAAATGGCTTTATAATTCTTGCTTTTCTAGATAGTGTTTGTAGTGATGACAAGGCTCACCAGAATACTTTGCCTCTATAGAAGTCACAGATTGATTCGTTTGATGGTTTACAGATATGGTAAAACATTGTTTCTGATTTATAGAAGGGGAAAGGTTAGGATTTACATGTTCAAAGGTAGCTACAAACTTAAGATTTTACCAGTTTTGCCAGTGTAATCTACAGCTCTTTAGAGAATCCTGATGTTCATAAAGTGAAGAGCACCTGATAATGCAACTTCATTAAGGCACCTGAAGTTAAACACTCAGAATCACAAAGCCCTGAAATTTTTCTCCTGGTCATAAGTCAGGGCAGTGGCAGAGCCAGAAAGACCTCTCCAGTATTTGCTGCTATCCAGACTGTCGTGCTTCCTCTTTTTCTGTTATTTTCTTTTTTTCCCCTTTCGTATTCCAGGTGGTAAGCAGTAGTATAGGATTGGGTGCAGTGCAGGAAAACCTGTATGGAGTAGTAGCATGCTATGATGAGTCTCTTACTGCCCCTTTCTCCCTTCCATCCATATAAGTGTGTGTGTCTTTGTGTCCAATTCCTTGTCCTTCCTTTGGACAACTCATGAAAAAGGAATCATTTTATTCCCTGAAGTATCAGCACCTGAGATTGTGGTAGATTCTCTCCTTAAATTTCCATTCTGAACTGTGCTGTGTCGTAGGGCACTGCATAATGAATACGACCCTGCCAATCAAGACACTCTGTTTTATATCACTTATTACTAAATTGAAAATGGTGTTTTACTACAGCAATAAAGGGCTGGTACAGCATGAGGTACATTTTTATACAACTCTATGAACTTTGTCATTGAAAACATTATAGCCTTGAATTTGAGAGCACAGTGGAAGGCAATATAATTTGATTACATATATTAATCAAGTAGAGTACAACATATAAAACCAGTAATGCATAAGTCTGACTGGAGCCAGATAACCCTCTTGTGCATCTTAGAAAGATTTATTTTCAGTAATATAATTCATTTGACATGAAAGTATCATAATTGCAGTTGCTAGGAAAGATTTCTTTCCTTCCTTTTTTAGGGAAAAAAGCTATCATGCTTTCAAGAGCAGCTTGTTCTCTTAATGCTTTGCTTACTGAAAATTGAAAACAAAGATTTGTTTTTGTAATTGTGGCAATTTTTCATTAGCCAGCTGAGGTAACAAAGTGGTTTATTTTGAATGCTCTTTCTGCTTCATAAACAAAAATGTGTTAGGTATGAACTTAAAAGAATTTTTTTTTAAATGTTCATTGATTAGCATGAGACCCGATCATTCTCAACTTGTGCTGCTAAGAGCTGACCAGAAGCTCCTGAGCTTTTAGTTATCTGTGCAAGTGCTTTGCATAAATGCTGAGGAGAACCTTCCCACACTCTGGCTCCATGAAAAGGCTTTAACGCATATTTAAAGACACCTAATTACTCTGCGGTCCTTGAAAACCCCTGTTGTTATTATATCTGCAGTAGTGACACAGACTAATAATAGCATTATCATGAGTTGCTATTTATGCATTTTAGTGCTACATGTGGCTGCAAACCACACGTGAATTGGTTGGTGTATCACAGCTGATACAGCAAAAATCGCAAGTGAAAAAAGACCTATTGGCTGTGCCACACATCCCGTTATAGCAGGAAGAGCTATCTACATCATCGTGCCAGTGCACACAAACTGAGAGGAATTAAAACATTGTGGGATATTTTCCAGTTTTTCAAACAGATTTAATCATTCACCTTTGTTCATAATAACCTACTAGAAAATGAAGTTTCTGAAATTCAATGTACTCTTACTCTGTGACAAATACATAATAGTTTGTTCCATCTAATTAGCAGTTTTATTGTCATGCTAATAATAATGTTTACTGATTAAAGATGATAGAGTTCATTCCCAGACAGAAAGTGTTTATAGTCCCATTTCATTATTGGTCCACAGTGCAGTAAGTTTGGTTTTTCCATTCTTGCTTTTCAGTCTTCTATTCTTTTTCTCTTATTTCCCCTCCTGTTGAGATGTTTCCTCTTTCTTTTATTCTCTAATCGCTCCAGTCTGGATTAGCCATACAGGGGGCTGTCACTGCTGAGGAAAACTGACGTGTTGGAGCTTCTATTCATAAATGACATCTATCCACACAACTGAGCATTTTCATGTCAGTCCTGGAAGAAAAATGCAAATAAAAAAAAAAAATTGTGTAGACAATAGAAAGGATAAATGTCCTCGAGCCTACACAGGAAGTTTCAGGGTGGTTTAGCTAAGGATACTTGCATTCCCATCTTTCAACATGTACTACCAGCCCTTGTCTTGACCTTTGAGGTCAGTGCTGGTCAAACTACCTTTGGAATCTGAAAGCAGAACAGTGAGGTAGGAGGCTCCATCTTATAAATCATTACATTTACATCCATCGTTGATATTTCGGGGGCTGACAAGAACAAATGAGTATCTAGGCGGGTCAGAAGAAAGGAGCAGATGTACTAAGGTAGTGGGGAGACTTTACAATTTCACCTGAAATAGCAAATATATTTTAAAAAAATTCTTAATGTTTAAAGGTTTTGGCATTTAGTGGTCCAAAGAAGTGTTTCCCAGCTAATGGCATAGGCCTTGAACCTTTTATATTTAGCTTCATCAAGGCATAATTTTGTAAGAGTGAATAACCAACTACATTATTTTCTTATCAAATTAGTTTGCAGCCTCTGCTATATTCCTTAGATTATATTGAAGATACCCATATGTATGCCCTAGGCAATGTTTGTCCTTCACTTCCAAGACTTACCTACTTTAATATTTTTAAGATCTAAATAGAATGAAAGGGAAAAAAAAAGATTTAATTTGCATTGTATTAATGTTAATGACTACTGCTGGAGATTTGGGGGGGGGGGTGTTTTACTTTTAGTATTTTAAATCTCTTTTATTTCTATCTTGGTGAATTTCTTTGTTCCAGGGTAGCTTGCCTGTGGCAAGTGGGGCATCCATCCCTCAAGGTTTATTTTAAAAGCAGTGGTTGAAATCTGCAAGCACATGCTCTGAGAGTTTCCTTGGAGGAATAGGTCTTCTGTAGATGTCTCAATTCTTGTGCTAAATCTTTTACCAGATTTGAATTTTAATGTTCAATAATGCAAACATTAATGGTAGCTAATGGAAGCTTCATATTTTTTAGCCACAACAACATAAACCATGCTATGAGTTACATAGCAGGGGAATTAAATAATATTAATTATTACATTAATTATATATAAGTATTGTAAATCTTGTCCCTGACAGCAACAGGGACTTCCCTTCTTAGTGGCTAAAAGCATTCAACAAAACAAAGCAGCTGATTCATATAACCTTCCTATATTCATTTAAGTTATAAATGAACTGTACTTCATTTTGCTGAATTAATGTATGTTGAGAACACAGTAAGTGCTTTAGATTGTTTTCTAAGTCCAAGGTTCCTAATTGAAAGTCTGCTAAAATATTACATACAGCATCATAGTGGTGTGTTTCAAGGTGTGTAGCCTGTCCCCCCAGCTTCACCACAGCTGAATTCAAATTGGCTTCAGCACGCTCATCCTGCCAGGTCCAGAATAAATGGTTACAAGGCACAGCGTAGATTTGGCTTCATACTTAAATGATGCCAAGTCCGACTATGAAAGTAATCCCCACTTCTGGGTATTCATGTTAGAAATGTTTGATTGTCCAGCTTGCATTTGAATGGAAAAATCTGTGATATACTTGGGGGGGGAACTTCAGGGTCATCAGGTGGACGTCTTCATGCGTAGCCTGGTGTGTTCTTTTTTCACTGTACCATTTGGACTTACAGGGAGAAGTAAGGAAGAAGGAAGTTGGCAGCATGAGAAAAAGAGTGTGTGTGTGCATTAAAAAAAAAGGAAATAAAATAAACATTCATGTGAATAAGCTGTAACAAACCACAACAAGTTTCATAACCAGAAATACGTCACCTTCATTCTGGAGGGTAACTGTTACTAAGCAGGATACTAAGGTATTAAGAAATGCCTTTCCTCCCGAGTTCCATGCTGAAATCCCCTTCAACAGCTTCCCACAGCTAATAATGGTTCTGCACCAAGGAAAGACAGCCATGCATGTTGTCCACTAAATAAATATGTAAATAAAACCTCCACACAGAGTCACATACCATGGAGTCAGAGAAATGAGAATAACTAAATGCTTTACATTAGAGTGGGGGTGCTTTAACAAAACCTGTTATTCTGTAGTGGCCGAGTACTTTTTGGTGACTCCATAGTGGCGTGGCGTAGTAACGGACTAGATTTGCAGTCGAAATAGGAGAAGAAAACTGATGTTTACAGTAAGTGGGGAATTACTGTACAGATCATTATGGTTAAAGTGGCTTTTGGCTCTATCCATGCTAAGTCCTAAATTCCTCCTTAATTTTAAAGACATTTTAAAATAAAATTTTTAAATAACTCCCCCCTCCAAACTGCAGCAGCCTCTCATTGTAAATAATGGCTTTAAGCCACTTTTCTTCTGTTGGACATATCCTGTTTAGGCATCCTTGTATTAAACAAAATCAGAGCTGCTCTGGGCTGTGAGTCACTGCAAAGCATCTTCGTTTCTGCTCCTCCCTGGAGAGCATGAGGGACCAAAGCAGCTGGGGCAGGCGGGTCCGGGTAACTCCAAGCCAGGAGGATCATGGTAAAGAGGAGGAAGCAAGGCAAGATGTCTATTGCAAGCAAATGGTGTTAGTCATAGCTTAAAACTGTAGAATAAGAAAGTAACGGATGTTTCTCTGGTTCCTTAGTGAAAACCCATAGACAGCACTGAAGCTGTAATGTCTCCAAGAGTGTCTGCCTAATGAAAGAAAATGAGTGACAGGTGACACAATGCCCAAGCGAGAGGAGAATGAAAAGAACTTGCGAGCACTTCGGAAGAGAAGCAAACTGCATCTCTTTTCTTGTCAGAGTCTCCTCCATTTCGCAAATTGGTGAAATGCAGTGTCAGCCATTCAACTTTGTGTGCGCTGTCCTTTCAATTACCAAGCATGGCTGCAGGATCGCACCACCAGAGCCATGTGGAAATGAGATGGAATAGGAAAGAGGTGAAAATGCTTCAGTTCATTATTTGTGTGGTCCTTGCAAATGCTGGGCTAAATTTGGCCCGTAATTCACATTATCCCTTGGTATAATCACAGGTGTTACAAGTGAAAATGACCTCCTGCATTGTACAGTCTCTCTCTTTCTTGGCAAATATGGGCTGAAATTAAGCAAAACATTGTATGTATGCAGCTGGCTGTCTTTGGGCTTCCCAAAGGATCCATCCCAAGGGTACCAAGATTCTGCAACCGTGGATATGAGTCAATCACAATCACTAAATTGACTTCAAGGCAGCTATATCAACCTACCATTAAATACTTAGAATAAGTCTAAATAGTGAGAGAGAGAGGGGGAGAGAGCTATTATATATTGAAAGAGTTCTATTATATGGAGATATATAGATGGATAGATAGATCAATCAATCGATTGATCTGTTGATCTACTTTTTTCTAACCATACAGCAGAATAGATTGATTCTGGAAAAGACATCATTAAATCATCCAAAAATTATGGAAAAGCATTATTCTGATATCGTAAGACCTAAAGTAGGAGGTGTAGTACAGTAAACTAGCCAGAAAGCCTCTCTTGAATGTGGTACAAACATTGCTGTGTAGATGGCATTGAATGGTGACAGTTTCTATTTTTAAGGAGTGTGCCTTTATTAAATGCTTACGTAGCAGCATTCTTCTGTGTAGGCTCCAGTAAAAGATTGCATTATGGAAGGACGTTTTTACCTTTCCTATGGGGGGAGGAAGGGCAGGGTTGTGGGAAACCCAGAGAAAACTGGTGGCTCTTAGAGCTTTTTCAAGATAGTTTGGTCACTCTCTCCTGTGAACTAGGTCATTTTTAGACTTGGCTTGAAAGTAGGCAGCTGTAGATCTTACTTTGTAGATCTCAAGGAATAATTTGTGATTATCCCTTTTTTTCCAAAAGTGTTTCCCTGTATATAGGTGTAGTAATAAAGCAGCCATTTTCAGCATAGAAGATGTGCTTGTCAAACCACAGCAATGATTTTCCAGTTGCTGGCTTTTTTAGTCGTGCAGCCTTCTAATATTTCTGCTTGAATTCTTTCACGACAGAAGCAAATGAAAATTACACCGTGGTTTTTAGGTCTCTGTTCCCTGATTTTTGCTTGTCATGTCATGAACTTCTTCGAAGCAGTGAAATGGCAGCCCATCTCCCTGAGAGCTCCAGACAGATTTCTAAAGTTGTCTTGTTAACAGCTTGTCAGAAACCTACATTTCAGTCTCGCTGAGTTTATATCATGCAAAAAAAAAAAAAAAGTTGCTGGAAATTATGATTTTTACAGGTTCTGACATTTTTCTAAAGAACTGAAATGCTCAAGGCTTCTGTCTCCCTTAACAGGCTGTGCTGTTTTGGGTAATATTCTGCGTTGCATCAACTGAACATCAGAGCAACATTCAGTTTCTTCCCTTTAACATGTTCTTTGAATTATTTAAGGTGTTTTGATGTTGGCTAGAATTTGTAACAAAGTCCTCCAGCTTTTATCCTAAAATATCAAAAAGGTTGAGATTTCCCCCCC
>JANZLQ010000092.1:21676803-21697468 GCA_026212715.1 Elanus axillaris
GCATGGATCATCAGGGGACTTTCTTTTATGTTGTACAGCATGAAATGACTTAGTCAGGGTCTTCCTGATTAATTTATGAGTGCTAAGGAAAAGGGAAGGGGGGAAAAAACAGTCCTTGAGGGATTGACCCTAAGCTGCAGCAGATCAACTCAATTTTATAGAATGAAAAGAGACTTAAACAGTATTTTTAGCGTCGGTTCCTCGACCCGCAGAGGTAGGGAAGCTCCCTGCGTCTGGCAGGCTGAAGCAGGGCGGGAGGTACTCATCTCTCCGGGCAGCTGATGGAATGGAGTTCGGCTCTTTGGAGGCGCCGAGCACTTTTAGAGTTAAAGCTGTGGCAGATTGGTGGATTAATGTGCTCTGCCTCCAAGGGACAAATGCTCTTTTTTTTTTCTTCTTTCTTTCTTTCTTTTTTTTTTTTCCCCTCCCCCTCACTCCCTCCTTCCCTACTCTGGGCTTGCAGATGACAGCTGTTGGTCACTTAACAAAATGTCCTCTTGATTGCTGCTTCACAACAGGGGCCCCCTCAGACCAAACAGCACATAGCCCGTACAATGCATCACTGCCCCTCAAAATTAGTTATAGTGCTCAGGGCTATTCTCGGCTGCCATAGCTAATACTCTCTTGCTGTTCTTCTCTCTCCCTCTCGCCCTCCCCCTCCGCAGACAAAGGCTCAGCCTATACATCTGTAGTGCTCATAACCTCCCCCTTCCCCCAGCCAAATGCTGAGGAGAGAAAGGGAGGAGGGAAAAAAAAAAAAATTGCTGCCCTGAGGCTCAATCTGTTTCTTACAGCTCTACCCCGGCACTTGGAAGCCTGAGCTGGTCTAGCCATAGGGAGGCCCTGACTCATTTCATCAAACTGTCAGGGAGGCAGTGGAGCTAAGAGGACTCTGCTGCCTGGGGCAAGTTCAAGTCAACATTCGATTTCCGTCCTCCCCCACGGCCCCCGCCTTTCGCTTGGACACTTTCTGTGCTCTGGATCTAAACTTCTCCCCGAGCTGTAGCAGCTCACAGCTTCTTGCCAGGAGGAAGGACTTGTGGGACCTTATAAAGGACACAGTGGCAAAATTGCTGCAATAAATCAGTGGCCCTCTGACACTTGGCGGTAGCTTAATGTTTTGGCACTTTCTTTCCTGTGTATGCCTCAAGTCCCATTAGCAGGCTTTTCTGTCAGTCTGGCTCATGATAAAACTCTCTCTTCCTATCATCTTAAGCAAGCCCCTGCAGATATGAATCCAATGCCAGACTTAATAGGAAACAACACCCTCCCCCTGCACATACAAGCGCGCATCCATACAGGCTGCTGCTGCGAGAAGCTGCTGGGAAGTTAGCTCAGAGGACAGGGAGAGGGGGAGGGCTCTTAAAAGTAGGCTTGATTTTACTTCTTCCTTTAAAAGAAACATTAACAAACCAGGATCTAAGTCTGTGCTTCCCTGAGCCTCACTATTAAAAGAAAATTTGGTACCTAAAAATGGTTGGAAATAATAAGATAGCAGTAACATGGCCATCCTCTGGGACCGTGTGAGTGGGTGTGCCAGTTCCATAGGTATCTACACTGTTCATATACTGTATGCAACTTTTTACATATATATCCTACCCTGCCAGCTTGCATTGTAATATTATAGACTGTATATTTCATATTTTTGCCTCCTCTTCTTTCAGCCTTACACTGCCCCAGACAATTTTAATTGCAGGTACATGTCCTTCGGGCTGGGATCTGTTTTTTCACACGGCTAGCTTAGATGTCTATCACCCTCTGCTTCATCATAATATAAATAGCATCTATAGGTATGTGTGTTTGTGTGCGAAGTAAAAACAAGCCCTTCTGTCAGCTGTCTGGGCAGGAACCTGTAACTTCTGTGCTGTATAGTGTCTGGCACAATGGGGCCCTAGAGTCTTCAGGCTGTGTAGTCACAACCTAGACCATAAACCTCTGGGTTTGGGTGGAATAGGAGATACTACATTTATGTGAATAAAAAGAGGTGACTTCTGTGCAATTCTCAAAAGCTTGGAGGATGTGGCCCCATTTCAGATAACAGAGTGTTTCTCTGCACCTAACTGATGACATAACACCCAAGTGTTGCCAATCTTGTTGCATGCAGTCTTGCGACACTTGGTTTGTTTTTGTTTTCGTTTCTTGGAGCGCTTGTTCCTGGCATGAGGCAGTTTATGTGAGTATCTGATTTCATGTTAATCAATGTAGCGCTTTTCTTACATGAAGAAAAACTGGGTGATCTGGAAGTTAAAGTGTTTGGGGCAAGAAAAGAGTCAAAGGATGTTTTCATGGTTCTTAAACTCACCAGAAAACATCTAGAATCACAGTACAAACAGTGTTAATACAGATTGCAAGGAGCCTGATGCCAGTGGAGGTGCCCTGGAGTGCAGAGCCTACAGGTGTCTTCTGTGAATGCTGCTTTTTTTGAAAAGTCTATGCATAGTTCATTCAAGGCTTGCTCCCCTTCTGCACTCAAAACCCCTAAACTTACATGGCTAAAACACTCTGCAGCTGTGCTAATTCCTTGAATGCTGTGGTAGAGCCAGCAATGACACTACTGAACACCTCTGACTCTAGGTCCACCAGAAAACCTTTGTAGAGGAGATCTAGCTTTCTTTGCAGTGACACAAACCTCTGCAGTATCTATTGCTGTTATGTGATCTGATTTACGCTTGTGTCATGTGAACCACAGCAGGTAATGTTCATATTTCCTGTTTCAACCTTAGCTTGTTTGGGATGAGAGAGGGATTCGAGGTTTCTTTTCAGTTCAGCGCAGGCAGGTGTGCTACCAGTGGTATCTATGTCTCCATGGTAAGAGAAGGCCCTTCTCCAAATACACTGTTGACTTTGTTTTACAGTAGCCTCAAGTCCATCTTTCTTTCCTGTTGAGATGATTTGTACGAGGCAAGCAATGGAACACATCATAACTCCTTGCCTTGTGGGAAAGGCATGATGGAGGGGGGTCTTGAAATGGGAATTTCCACCTCAGCAGTCAAAAAAAGCAGCCACAGGGCCTGGTCTACACATATGGGAGCTCTGTCTCTGATTCCTCCGGCCTTTTGGGTGCAACAGGGGAACAGGTGGGACGGAGGGGATGGTGGAGTTGCTTAGGTGGAGATGAGGAAAGCGCCAACTTTTCTTACTGTTTCACTCCCTCTTCTCTCCCTGCTTCCATTGGCAGCAGCCACCAGCCAGGTTGTGCCCTGTCCTGGTGAACCCATGGCCAGTGTGGCAGAGTCTTTTTGGCACTGGGTCTTTGCGGGTGGAGGGACCACGTCTGCGAAACTTGCATCCTCCTCTGTGGGGAAGAAGGAGGGAGGGGCAAGGCCTTTTTATGGCGCAGAGCCGATTCTAACTGAATTAAGTGTTGCTTCTGCTTAACTTTATCTCATGGGAGGCTTTTTCTGACTGAATTCTGCCACTGCAAGAAATTGTTTCCAAAGAGCGGCACAATTAGGGGTTGGCTTTGCAAACATTCTTGGTGGAATTGAGAGGCAATTGGCACAACCCAGTGAATAATCCTTTTAGGAGCCTTTATGAACCCAGCACAATGGCTGTTTACAGTTTCGCTTATAGACCAGGAGTGTTAACAGGCCTTTAGAAAAATCCAGGTAATTGAAGCTTTTGTCTTTCAATGAACCCCTGTAGCTGTCAACAGTTGCCATTCTCCACATTTTCTTTAACTTTTTTGTTTTGACAAGGGCTTTTGTTCCTCCGACAACAGCTGCGTGGGAGGTGAGGGCTGGCCGGGTGGCAGCAGAGGAGGCCGCGCGGCCTTGGCCTGCTTGGCCCTCAGGAAGGAGCGGCACCGGCCTCCTCCTCACCAGACCAGAATAAGTTGTCTTTTAAGACGCAGAAAACCCTCTGGGAGAAACCAAAGTTTCTCCTATCGCTTCATTATTCATTTAAACATCCCAGCAATGCAACGCACCAGCCTCGGTCTCTCTTTGTCGACCCAGGGCTTTGCAGGGGGGGGCAGCGGAGGCGGGGAGGCTGGAGAGGAGAGGTGCGGGCGGAGACTGAAGGCTGTTACCACAGAAACTGAACCAGCCCATTGAAATTGTGTTTTTTAACACACACACACCCCGCAAAGGGAAGGGGCCAACAGCGGTTCTGTTTTTCACAGATCTGTCCTCGCGGGTTTGGTTTTGCTGTCGTTTTTTTCAGTGCCGTTGCGTGTTCAGCAGCCTGTGGGTTCCTGTTTCTCGATGCAAATGTGGGAGTCTGCTTCTTTAAAATAAAAAGAAGAGAACCTAAGTGAGTTCTGAAGGTTGAGGGTTTTTTCCATCAAAGCTGGCTGTATTTTCCTCAGGAGTCAGTGGGAGATTAACATGGGTTGGTAGCCATGAGTTTCAAGCTCTCCATTTTCCAGGATGCTGTATGTTAAGCAGAAATCCGAATGTTATAAAATCATGGTGTGTTAATTCTTCTCCCATGATCTCTCAGCATGTAGACTGTTTAGTAGCTTTGGGCCAGTTTGGGACTTCATTCTCACGTGGATTAAGATGTGGTATTTTGGTGTTTTAAAAGCTACATGGTAGGAATGCATACGGGGACAGTTTGTGTGCATGTGTGGGTCCTATGTGCCTGGGAGAGGTGGGAGAGAACAGCTGTTTCATAAGGCTAACAAGAAATTATGCAACTTGCTGTCAGAAATACAGTTTTTAAAGCACCTGTCTTGCAGTCACAGCTGCAGGGTGGGCTCTGTGTCCATGCAGAGCTGTGTTCATGTGTTCATCTGCGTCCACAGCCCCGCTGACTTCTTCAATTGCAAGACTGATGCAGTCATGATTAAAGTAAGGAAGATGTAAGCTAAACTGAAACAAAGTTCTTTGCTGTCCTTTCCATTTTAAAAACAATTAATTATGGAGTATTTACAGATCCTGAATGGGGAAAAATGTATCCTCGGAGAGCCAATATTTGCTTCATTTGTATCTCTGTTTATAAAATTTAGCATGCGGATTTGATGGTTCACTGGCTTTTTGCAACTTTCACTTGTCTGCATGAGACTAAGTTGCATATTGCTACAAAGCAAAATTAAGCATCTAAATAAAGCAATTCTGCACCTTTCAGTAATGCAAACCATCTGTAATAGGTTTTTATACTCATTACAGGCATACAAGTTTTTGAGGTCAAATCTGTTTTCAAGCAAAAAAAGCCTGTCCTCTTTTTTTTTAAATATCATAATGCAGTAAGAAATAGGAAGACAAGTTTTGTTAGAAAAACAGAGAGCAAGACTAACATACTACGTTGTATTTGAATAATAATGGTTACTAAAATTCTCCAAAATTGTTTACATCTGTTCCCAAATATTTTAAAGCTAAATTTATTAAGGTGTATAGTACTGCAGTTTTATTAAACCAGACCAAAACCAAAAGGTCTGAGTTTTAATAATCTTGAATGTTTTCTAGGCAATATATTTCTGAGTTTAATTTATTTATTTTTTTTATTACTTATCATGCTTTGACTCTGTAAGATTTAAAATTTGTGCTGATGTTGCCTAAGCATACAATTTTAAGCAACATAGGGCTGAGTGTGCTAACTAATTTTTATGCCATTTTTGTGATAGGTGTAATTCCAGTGTAACATTCTTTAGTCTGAACTGTGCAGGTTGAACCACGTCATCAAAATATTCTGCCTCTAAAACATGAGTGTGCAGGTTGAACAAGCACCATGATTAAAATGCTAACTTAGGATACTTTAGCGTAGACCAAGTTTAAAGGGTCAAATAACATGGTCTTCGTGACCCACTCAATTATGCTAGTAATTTAAGGGAACGGCACACTCCCTGTAGCATTCTGACTTGATTTGAGCCCCCCGGGTGGAGGTGAAAGATTTCCCTTGAGTTTTTTCTCAGGAGCATGTAAATAATAACAAGTGTACTGCTGTGACTGCATCGCCCCCCGCCCCCCCCTTGTTTTTGATGAATGTGTTCCTCTGTCACCGTGAATTAGCACTGTCTTGAGCAAGCACAAATGCAGCAGGTACTGGCGCAGCCTTTACCCAGCAAACCTGTTTCAGTATGTCTCGGTGGTGATGGACAATTAGTCCTCTTCCAGGCCAGAGCAGAGACTTCTAATTGTTCATAGTTATGTGGCATGGAAGAGTCAGCTGGTGATGATGATGATTTAGCAGGACTGATTTGACTTTTGATCTGAATGTCTGGTTTGTGAAAAAACAGAAACTGTGTTTCCTATAATAATTTTTATAACGCTCAGTGACAGAATAGAAGTCCCCAAAAAAGGCTCAAATGCCTTACAGGAAGGTATTTGCTAAAGACATGGCTCTCCGATGTTCTTGCCTTCCATGCACAAAGTAATTGGCTGGGGCTTAATCCAGTTTGCTGGCATTAACACTGGTTATTCCAACAGGACTTGCCCACCCACTGCTTCCCAGGCCCTGCAGAGCAGTATCCTGCCTTCCTGTAATTTCTTCCATTTTTGCTTCAGGTTCATTTTTCCCAAAATGGTTACAGATACAATTAGATCTGTGTGCATCCTTCTAAATGGTCGGATTTCTCTGTGAAAAACCTGCTGTGGATCAGATGGGGCAGTGTAAAACAGTTTCATTTTGAAAGAAAAAGAGTTCTGCTTAGTCAAAACTATAGAAAAACAGGTTCTGTAAACCAAGCATTTCCACTGCAGTTAAATGGAAATAAGGAGTCAGTTGGGAAACTGAGCAGTCTTCACTGTAGAATCACTGTGGGAGACCCCTCTACTGTATCGTGGTTCTTCATGTGCTCGGTGTGTTACAGAGAATTTAAGAGTAGAAGGTTCCTCAAGTGTTTGGGGTCAATCATTTCGTGTGCCAAACAGAAGAAGAAGAGATTAAATGGTCTTGCAAAAGCCTGCATAAAACTAAGAATGTAACAGCCAAAATTTCTGCTTTGTAACTTTAGGATAAAAGGATGTGACAGGAGAGATCCCCCTCCCTCCCTGCTCCATGAGGAGCAGGAGCTGGGCAAAATGACCAAACAGATCTATTCCTTCTTTCACATTCGTGACACCGAAGCGTGTGCATTCTCATGGACCACTTCCACATTTGTAGCTTGTCACTCCTGGCTTGCAGAGTCCCCTCTTGTTGAAACAGTGAACTCGATAGGGTGCCGCCAGTTACGAAAACCCACCCGGACCATCCCCATCAGCAGCTCGCTGAAGGAGAACATTCCCATCGTGCACAATAGCTACAAAATGCACTGGCCATTTCTGTCAGTATAGCAGACACCAAGAGATTTATTTTTGTTCTCCATTGTAAATCTTTCTCGGTTCCAGCCAGCAAGATGTGCATGTCCTGAAATGATCAGTGCTCAAGTTATCTTTCCATCATTTGTGCTGTGAAAATAGAGCATGTCATTTTCAGAGGCTGTAAGAGATTACACTCTAAAACTCTTGAAGTAAACACTTCCTCCTGGGATCGTGATCTCATTCAAACTAAAAAATGTACCAGAATTTATGATGTATTTTAATTACTATTCTTAGTACCACTCATTAAATTAGAAATTGATTGCCAGTTTCACAGTTTCCTTGTTAGATGACAAAGTGCTTATCAAGGTGAAGCAATGCAAAACTGTTACTATATATTCCACAATTTGGGATAGTAAAAAGGCATGCTTTTTGTTGTGGTATTCATGTTACAGTTGTTATTGTAATGCATCACTGATTGTCTTTTTTGTTTACAGTTAGCTTTCCCCCGTCCAGTAAGAGTATACCATATTTTTGTATAAGAAGAGAGAAATTGGCTTTGTCTGGTTTATGCTAGCAATCTAAAAGGCATTACTGCAAACATCAAAAGTGTGTTTCATTGAACTGAGAACATCATAAACAGCTGTCCTAAAGATTTAAGAGGATGATGCAAAATATCTCTATACATAAAGGTGTTTCTCAAAATCTTTTTTTTTTTCTCTCTAATCCACAGTGTGACAGCGAGAGTGATATTGACGATAAGGTAAGACTGAATTTTCTTCTTTCATGTGCTTTACTAGCTTGGAAATTCCCTCATAGTCAAAATAAGAATGAATTTGAAAATAATATTTTTCCTCCAGTCTTCATGTCAAATTTAAAAATATTTGTAATTGAATTAAAAAATGTTGGATTAGGTGCTTTGTGATCACTAGTTTTTGCTTACAGAAAAGAAACTCCCATTAACATAATAGTCCTTCTTGATTATTATGTGAGCATTCAGTGAGACCCAAGTCATAGCGTTAGTGCTGTTTCAGAGGAAGTCTCCTCCGATAACTTGTCAGGAGCCCATATTTTATTTATAGTAACCTTTGAAGATGTCAATTTTGTAATCAGTTTAGAAGATGGGACAACTGGTACCTACCCTCAAAGGCAGTGCGGTAACTGTCAAAGAGTGTTTTGTCATGTTGCATGCATATTTATTACAGAGCAATGATTTTTCTGACCTTCTTTTGGATACAGATGTTTGTTGTTGAAAGGTTGTAGTTGTGTGGTTTTGTAGAGGGATTTCTTGTTTCACCTTTGCGAGGAAAACAGAGAAGTCCCACTATATAGCAACAGTTGCACCATGCTTTTAAGCATCAAATGTATAAAAGACCTTAGTATCCCTTGCTGACTCCTCATCTGGCAGATCAAACTTGGCAGTCTCAGGTTAGATCTTCATCAAACTTTTATTATATTTTGGCTGTCCAGTCTCTTGCATTCATTCATGTGAAGCTGTGGCACAGAGGTTTCTACTGGATCAGCATTACAAAAGTAAAGGCTGACTTCAGATAGCCCTGTCTCCTTGGCAGCACACTTGGCTGCAGCCATACATTGGAGGTTACCATGAGTTCAAGAGACTACACTAAAAGCTTCTTCTGGTTAAGTCTTTTTCTTTTTTGAAATATTGTTAGAGCTTGGGAAGCATTAAGGTTTCTTCAATTTCTTCTTTTAAAAATCCCATCAGATACCAAATATCCCTGGAGTATGGCAAAAGCTGTGTTTTGAGACGAAGGCTTGAGTGAAGAGAAACATTTAAATCATATATATTGAATGAAAGATACTGTATTTATTTTATTTTATTTATGTGTATATATGTATAACATCACTCCCTGAAACCACCACCACCCCCCGAGTTCTGTTTCTTACAAGGTTACACAGCAGCAGAGCTGATAGCAAGGGTGGTAAGGGTAAAAAATTATTCCCTAAAAGCTTAGGTACCATGGGGTTAAAACATTTCTTAGACTGCCCAATCAAAGAAAGTAAAAGCAATCACTTAGAAAACTGTTTAAAGATCTGCCAGTCAAACCTCAGATGAAGTTGTAAGTGACATGTAGTTTTATTATACAGCTATGCTATTAATGATTATCTAAATTACACTGGTAGACCCAGCTAGCGGCATTACATCGGAGACTGACGTTTGTTAGATTAGGTTTGACTTCACCTTGTAGAGAAGAAATTGAAATCTGAACAACATTGATTAGCTTTCAGAATGTGGGATCTGAGGTTACCTTCAGAGGAAGCTGCATTGTGTTTGGCTGGTAACTTACTGTCCTTTACAGCAAATGAAAGGCTATTACAGTGTTCCTTACCATTAATACGGCATTTCTTTACATATCTATAACTGTAATTTGACCTTCTAGTCTCACATATTTCCTACTTTCTTCTTAAGGTGACTCCACCTTAATAACATTTCTTTTCTTCATAAGGAGAGCAGCACAAGATCATCATCTTTCTATCTCTTGCCTGATCTGTAGAGACATGAGACATGACATCGGTTCTATTAAATAGGTCTCTGGAATTAAGTAGGGTTGCTTTTCTTGTCAGCAAGGAAGTATGCACATGCATGTAAACTTACCAAGACTGAAGTGAAGAGGCTTCAAACCTTTCATGGGGATAATGTAAATGCAACATTGCCTTCCAGTTGGAGAACACAAGGGCAGCCTGGCTGTGTTGATACCTGACATACTATACTCCCCTGGAAACATGTTCAGTATTTGTCTAAAACTTAGCCTGGCTGATGCAACAAGGAGTTATAAAAATGTTGGCGTGAATGTCCTGAGGGATTACACTGAAGAGTGCTTTTTTCCCCCTTCCATGTATTGGCAAACTGTATCTTCTAATAATGCTCTCTGGCTATTGCAGCCAGATGGAGTATTCAAAGTACTGTCTAGCCCAGCATCAGGCTTCCCGCATTACATGATGGGTCAGCTTCATTTTACAGTGCTACAGAACAATCCTGCTTTCCTGCTTGGTCAGCAAGAAGCAGCTTTCTTCAGGTACACCTGCGTGCGCTAGCACTAATGAAGGGCAGGGCAGGAATTACTAATGTACTTTTGATTTGCATAACACTTTTTGTTGGTCATAAACAGTGGATCACTGTCATCTGTATATAACTTATGAGGAAAGCAGAGAAAAAAAGTTCATGTACAAGTACAAACAGAGTCAATGATAGAGCTAGAAGCAAAACTGAAATTTTCTACCTCCTACTTCTCACTCTGTACCATGCTACTAATTATCCACTATTTATTTAGTTCATAGGTATATGGGCTATTGAGCTCTTAATGTTTTAAAACATAGACGTTAGAGTAAAATTAAGGCTTTACCCTCACTGCATGGAAAAATATAAACATACACCTGATGGTTTTGGTTTTTTCCTTGTGCAGTGTTGTGCAGGACTCCAGGGGAGAAAAGTAATTGAGCATAGTCAGTCGTATGCGTGGTATATCAGAATCGAGGAGCCATTACTTTAGTGCAAGGTACAGTTTCACAGCATATTGTGAGAGTGTTTCCAAACAGTGCACTGCTGTTTTTAATAATCAGAGAAGAGGAGCTCAAGGCTGGGGACTTGTCCAACCCATCTACTTTCTGAGCACTCTCTGGCCAAGTATAACCTTTCACTTCTGCATCACTGCTGAAATCTCAAAGGAAGTAAGTGGGATGATACTTTATCACACCTATCATTCTGTCACCACGCGCTTCTCAAAGAACTGTTTGAGATACCCAAACTAATAAAGTGAGCTGTCCAGCCATTTAAGGAAGCGAGAAACTTAGCCAATCATTTGTTCCCAGAGTTGGAAATGCAAATCCTGTTTCTTTCAGGGTATATTCATTGAAGGACATCCATTTGGACTCGGCAACTGTTAGGAGAATTGCAGGGTAGTTTGTCGAAGCTGTGGAAATGATGTTGTGCTTTTTGTGAGGGAGGAAGGAGAGAAAGGGAGTTAGTGTGATAATCGTATTACACTATCTCTGCACTGTGCAATAGCTGCGATGTGAGGCTCACGGTCCATAAACATTGTTACTGAAAATATATACTTCCTTTAATAGCAACAACAGCATTAACAGATAGCAATTACCCTTCATTTTCAGGAACTATAAAGTCTCCATTAATTCAAGATTTATGTAGTTACAGCATTTAGCACAGGAATAACACCACAGAGAATTGGTTTATACACATGTAATGAGAGAGCTTATGGCATACTTTAGTGAACATTAACATAATAGAGTAATATAAACCATCAACAGTTCCACTTATTGTCTCTTACCTGCTTTAGCATCACTGTGAAAAGTGGCTAGCAGCTTGGTAATGTGCTCTGTTAAATGGTGTTCTGCAGAAAGCCAAAAGTCAACTTGTGTAAAACAAGGGAATGAGTAATCTCTGCTCATTACTCCAAAATGTTGCTCTCATTTTTTTAATAACAGTGTTCAAGATTGCATTAAAAAAAAAGCCTGTTTCTTTCTTTAAAAGTAATTCAGTGTTCATGTTCTTTCAGTCTTGGACTTCTGTCTGCTGTGTGTGAAATTGTGGGTTGTCATCTTAATTACATGGCCCCGCAGCGTAAGCAAGCTCTCCAAATCAGGGGTTAGATATCAGGCATTCCTTGATTTAATGTGATGCTAAGTAAGATATACAAAAAATGACACTGTATTTCTAAGCTGAATCAGTATTTACCATATATTTGTTCTGTAAATTGTGGTTTAGCTGTAGCAAGCAACCTTTGAGACAGGTGAAGCTGTATAAAAGACAGAAGCAGAAAGTTTTGAAGTCAGGTTTCTAAAACAGTGTTTTCACACTACTTTCTGCAACAACACAGTGAGTTTATTAGGCCCTGCTTGTGGCGATATGAATTCAGCCTTGTCATGCTGTTGTTTGCTGTGCTAATTTCTGAGTCCCAGTAGGTGCCTGGAAGCGTGCAGCAGCACATGAGCAGGTGCGATTTAGCACTTGATACATGGGTGAAGAGCAACACGGTAGTGCTATGATTACTTCACCACAGGCTGGGTTCCCATCCTGCTATGTGCTGTGTAGATGCAGAACAGCTCACGGCTTAAGGATGAGATTAGAGTGAACAGACTCAGATAAATGGGGGGGCGGGGAGCGGCATTGTTAACAGGAACACTGTTTCAGTATGTCAGCAGCCTTGTTGTTGTCATCCAACTTTGGTTTTGTAGGTATTAAGGTAAAGGGGAAGGTTTTAGGAGGCATTTGAGAGGGAGAATCTGGTAGCTTTATAGTCATGAATGGGAGGTTATTCTCTGTAGCGAAAGGCACGGTGGTAAGTAGTAGGGAGGTGCTTATTTGAAAGTTTAACAAAGCAGTGATCACGTCAGACCAGTGAGAGATGAGAGTTTACATCGATACTGAGTGTCAGTGTTGGGAAGAAAAGGTAAGTGGTGAAAGAGTCAAAACATGAAGAGTGATAGTTTGCATTTCAGGAAGTGGGAAGCTGTGTAGGGAGCAAAGCCATTGACTAGGGAGATGATCTTGCGGCAGTTTTTTCCTTTGTGCAAGGACACAGTTACATCTGCCATCACCAGAGGACAGGATGAAATGGTAAATGAAAGGCGAGGTAGCGAGAGCTTGACCAAGAACATAGTTGTGTGGATGAACAGAGGAGGCTCATTATGTTATAGAGAAAAAGGATATAGAGGACTTAAATGTAGGTTGGATGTCAAGATGTAGGGAGTGGTGTGAGTCAAAGAGTGTGCTGAGAACTACGGGCTTGAATGAGAGGTGGAAGTGATAAGAGCGGGAGCAATGAGGAGAGTAAAACTATTTGGAAGATCTGGGGGATGAAATTATCACTTCTGTTTCAGCTGTATTGACCTTGAAAGGGTGTCTACAAGCCCACAGGAAAAATCATAGCTTAGGCAGCAGGAGAAAGGGATGTAATAATGAAGAGAGAACCGGGAGTAACTCTAGTAGAAGTGGTCGCTCTATATATGCGTGTTTGTGTATGAGATTACCCAGAAATAAAATAAAGCCCCACGACACCAGATTAAGAAGTTCAGGGAAGATGATCTTAACAATGCTCAAAATTACAGCAGCAGTTACAGAGGCAGGAGCAAAGTGGACAGGAGCTGCTGAAGCCTAGAGAGAGAAGAGCTGTGTCAGTTAACTGGTGGTCAAGGAAGGTGCGATCTAGAGAAGGGGATCATGAAAGACTTTGGAAGTTGAGGTGGATTTCAGTGGGGGAGGGGAAGCCAAACTGCGCAGTGTCTGCTCCCAAAGATCCCACACTGATCCAAATTTCTGTGTGTTTTGTTGCATCTTTACACTTCTGCTGTCACAGCCTCATTTGTCAATGCACCAGTACAACATCAGTGTGTTATCTTGTGAGGTTAGAATAAGCTTCAGTCCCTGGACCTCTCAGTGCCACTCATTTGAAGTCTACAGGCGCTATTATTGGTAGCACTATTGCTGGAGGCTTCTTTCCTCCTGCCTCTCATATTTTATCTAGCAATGGAAAAAGTGGGTTCCATCTCATAAGGCTGTTGCTCCTGTGAGGCTGGAAGTTTCATTCCCACTCCAGGTAATCTGTTACTTGCTATTTTTGAAGTGTACCCAGGCCAAGGTCGCTGAACTGGTTTTGTCCATCATTATATTGTCCCTTTCCCTGAGAAATGAAGCTTGGTACTTTTCTGGCAGTCCCAATTCTTACTGATTGCAGCAGAAGGGAGAGATCAAACGTGGAATTGAACCAAGGGCTTTCACATGGCAGTATTTGCACTTCTGCTAGCATTACACTTCAATCTATGACAGTTTTCAGCTGTGACTAATAATGAGAAGTCTCCATTTGCCAGTTACTTCCCAGCTGGGTTTTCAGGCAGTATTTAACTGGTCTTTTTAACATAGTATGCTCTTGCTTATGGACAGCAACACTGAATGCAGTTGTAGAAGCATGTGCCTGGGCTGTGTTGCAGGCTTAGCTGCATGCAGTAGTATAGCATATACACATGTGCATGTACATATGTGAACAGAATCAGTGTTTCTTCTAAGGCTTAATTCTTACAGACTGAAAACCCAGTGATGTGGAGTGAAAACTAGTGAGAAACCTGACTCCCATACAATAATAACTGGGTAAAGGTGGTTAGTTCTCTTAATGGAAGAAAGTCTCTGTTTGACAGATGAGCTGCATATTGTTATTAAAAACAGATCTTCTTTTTACACAATATGAAAATACTGAATTTAAAATAACCTTGTAGCCCTTGAAAGATTCAGGTGCTATAAACAGGCAAATGTAATGTTGTTGCCATACAGGAAGACAAAAATTCACCACTCAGTGAATTTATTTTATTTCCTCATTCTCCGTGATCAGATTTACCAGCAAAATAGCATCCTGCAAGCCCACTGCATACTGAGTTCACTCAGTCGCTCTTCGGGAAATGCCAGATGGGGGAGAGACTTGGCATGCCCTCGGCTTCCATCATTCCACCCTGCATGTGCACAGAGCAGACATAAAGGTTCCCACTGAGAGTTGGGGCAATTGAGTTAGGCCCTGTAAGCACTTCCAGAGGAAAAGGAACCCTCCAAGTTGTCCTTCCCAACAAAAGGGTCTGCAACTCCAGTAAAAAGTATTAGTAACAATGGCCTTCCTTGACCTTTGTATATAAGTAAAGCAAGAATGCAACTAAAAAAATTAAACAGACTCAAAGCTTCAGCACCAGTGTTCCCCCCTCCTACTGAGATTTTGTGTTTTTCTTTTATCCAGACAAAAACTCAAATTTTGAGTACATTAGTCTGTATATAACAAGCTGAGTCATCACAGTCTGTGGTGTCTGTATTCATTCCTGAAAATGTAGAAATAAAATTTTCAGAGCAAACAATGAGAAGAGCCTTCTAGTTTGCTGACAAAAACCCATCGTTAACTCACTTAAAGGGACTGAAGGGATCTTACGGAGAGCTCTTGGGCAAGACAGGATAATACCAGTTCTGTTGCTGGCAGTCGGCATAGCCCTAGCTCTCTGCTTTCTCTATTGTTTAACATCTCCCTGTTCCAGTTCCCCATCCATGAGCATTATCTTATCTTACCAGGGACCTTGTAAAAAACTTGGAAGATCTGAGGCAACAGGGAAGAGAGCAATCTTGTACAGCTTTCTGCCCACATCAAGAACCACCATTATCATGTAGCCATAAATCCAAAGAGCTACCTGTGCAATGGCAGTAACTCTTGGAAGGTGATCAGATAGAACATAACATAGTAGGCAGGTGATAGGAAATGGCAATTGAGTTAGGCAATCAGTTAATTAAATCGAATGATTTAATTAACCATAAAGATGCCAAGAAGATGAGAATTTTGGAGGATACATACTCCAATAGCTGCAATTGCAGGCCCTCATTTGACTTGCGAAGTTTCTCATTACTGTATTCAAAAATTGTTTTACCAGGTTAAATAATACACAAGAGCATAGTATGCAGGCAGCACTGTGTGTCCTATGCAGGCGTAAAGAATCCAGCCCAAGAATGGCCCAAGAGTCAGCTTTGGGTTTTGTAGCTTTTCAACGGTTCTTGCTTCTGGGTCCAATTTGCAATAAAATCCAAACTAGGTTTTACTACAGGAGTTTTCCAGGTGCGTAAAAGGCAGCAACAACATTTGGATCACTAGTAAAGACTAGAAGTAATGTGTGCCTGACCTTGCTTGAAAATTCACCCTTACCTAAAGCGTCATGATTAAAATGGGTATTCTTTTGCCCAGGTGAGTCTCCTAACACTTAGCAGCTGCTGTTTTCACTTAGCAGCTGCTTATCAGCTGCTGGTTTTGTCTGCAAAACCAGTAAGGTGCTTGCTATGGGACCCTGAGGGAAGGGAGATGTTTCAGGTGGTGCTGCCCAGCCTTTGCTGTACACCCCAGGGGCAGGAGTCCCTAAGAGCTAGAGTCCTGGCTTTCACAAACACAAACCACAGTGAGGTAGTTTTCAAACAGAGAAAACCCAAAGTGAGAGAGATTAAAATGTTTGTAAATAAGTCTCCCTCTGCTCCCAGCAGGGTCACCCCTAAGTTCTAGTGCTGACTGCAGTACAGACACACCAGCTCCCCACAGTTCTTCACAGGCAGCAAGGAAAAGTCTTTGTCTTTCATTCACCCGTGAGCCTTCAGCTCCAGGTCTACCCAGGGGTGAGCCAGTCATTTTTTATGGTGTAGGCTGGCTTCCTCCGACCTCTCCCACTCCCTCCTAATCCCTGCAGTACTGCAGAAGCCTGTGCCAGCGGAGCAAGCTCTGTTCCTCGCCTCGCTGAACCTGGGATGGGGAAATGAACCTTCCTCTGCTCTGCCAAAGCAGTACATAGCAGACATTACTTGCAAACGTGGTATTTTTCCCTCATCACGAAGCTCCAGCTAGAATATCACTCCTGATTCCACATTAGGGATTATTAATTTCTCTGTATGTACTGTAAAGATTGTGTAATTCCAGTTAACATTTCTTGATGTTCTTTAATACCAAGTTCTAACCAGCTGCATTTTTCTTGAGAAGATGTTCTTCTTAGCAAATGGCTCAGATTTGATTTTGTAGTGCCTGAAAATTCAATCTGAAAGGTTCACTTGATTTCTTTCTTGACTTTTAAATAGTCTTCCATAGTTTCTGCATTTTGAAGGATTTCCTCTCGTTTTGTGTGATATCTGTATGATTATCTAAGGAATGTGATTCTACATTTTAGTCAAAACCTGCGCATAAGTTCAAAACAGAGCAGTGGTTTGAATGAAGCTTTTATGAGTTCTTCTCTGCAGAAGACAATATTATGAGTCCTGGCAGGATGAGTACAGGTTAAAGCAAAGGTAAACTCTGTGGTTTGGGCTCTGTGGTGAATGCTGTTGCACGGCTCCCATCAGCACTGTCTGGAGCATCAGAAGCATCAGCAGTTCTGCTTGATCATACCCACTGATGCCAAATCTTCCACTCTTCAGTGGGTCATACTGAAATATCTCAAACACACACAAAAGGCTTGGTTTCCAAAGCATACAGACCAACTCATGGCCTCTATTTCTTTGGCCTTTCCCACACCTGTGTCAAAATTAGTTGGAGATCTTTGCCTGAATCTTTGGCAGCAGCTGACTTAATTTGTGGTTTACTACTCCTGACAGTTTATTGGGGAAGCAAAGCGCGCCTTCATCTCCAATAATAAACAGCCCACCCGCCGACACTTTGACAGACTTAATGGTTTTTTATACAAAAATGGACAGACTTAATGTTTCGACTGTAGCGATCATCTGTCCTGATCTCCTTAATGAAATTAGATTAAGTGCACCTGGGAAAATGCTGAGACGGCACATTGCCTTCATCACCTTCCTTAATTTAAAACCAATTTGCGGGGAAAATATCCTCTGAAGCTGAGGGAGGCAGAGAGAAGGGGGGGGAGAAGGGGATTTTAAAATCTATCTGGATAGCTACTGGCAGTTTTAATTCCTTTCCCTGCTGGCAATGTGAAATATTAACAGTCTTAAGAACTGAGAGTTTAAAGACTTGCTAACCTTTTTGCCTTTTTTAGAGGGAAAAGAAACAAAACAAAATCTTTACCATCAAGATCACCTATAGGGACAAAGTCTGGTACATGCTGGGGCTTGGAGGTGGGGCTGGGCAGGGAAGAGAGATCTGGCTGAAATATGTAAGCTTCTTCTTCCAAGAGCTAGACAGTGTTTTCCTAAAATACATTGTAACCACTGTATGTTGGTGGTGCTTACTGTCTGCTGTTACCTTGATAATGATTTAGTTGTGCAGAAAAATAGTAATTTGCCCACATAGCTGTGAAATCAGCTGCAATATGTACAATATAATGTGACCTGAAAATGATTACAGATGTTCCTTGGGGTCATTCTGAAGAGAGCAAGAAACATGTCTTTTTAATTAAAAATAAAATGTTGCAAAGAATAAGCATAACTTTTTTTTCCATGAAGGATGATTCCTATTCTCTCACTCTTAACTCCACTGATTCAAAACACGCCAACAGTTAGCTCAAGGTCTTCTACCGGTGAGGTGGTTGGAGAGCAGAGTAGTCTGTGGTAGGCCTCTTTATAGCGGAGTTTTAAATGTTTACAGCCTTTGTCATTTGGACTATTACAGTCCCCGCTCAACAGTGCAGTTGATTTATCCAACTCCTGTCTCGGATTTCAGTGTTGCTGGAATAGTGGTATTCATACTAGATTTGGGTGGTTTCTGCTGCTTGGAGATGCTTTTCTTCATTTGCTTAGAGTCAGCTTTGTTCTTTCATAGCCCAGGCTCTGCAGAGATGTCCACCTTCTGTCTGGCCACTGTCAGGAACACCCTGAACCCACACCAAGAAGGAAAGTCCCATGTAACTCAGTGCTCTAGAAATGTGTTGCAGCAGGCTTGGCTTTTGTTCTGGTAATCAGTGCACAATCACTCATATTCCTTCAGCTACTAGTGATCACCACTCAGAACCTCAGTCATGGTAACCGCTGAAGAAAATGTCATTCAGAATAACTGTGTTGAAAGTCCCAGTTAAATTACACTTATTAGTGAAGATGGGCCCAATTTTCAAAAGTACTTCTCACCCTAATCAAAGTTAGCAGTATCTGTGGACGCTCAGTACATCCCAAAATCTGTTCAGCCATCTTCATCCACTTGACTGGTCCTGTCACGGGGACTCCTTATGTAAGTGGGAGTTTGCATGAATAGCCCAATTGCTGTCAATGAATAATTTAAATGATTTAAGCCTCAGACATGCTGCTTAATAATGAGAGAAATCAGCCCCATATGTCCTTGTCCATAAATACTGGAAGATGGGGATAAGTCACTTTTAAATGGGAATCATTTATTTTTAAATGGAATCGTGATAAGTGTTTTAAAGGTAATCAAGCATGTGTAGCTATCCTGAATATTATAAATATAAAAGAACATTAGCCTAAAATTGAAAGGGATTCAATTTATATATAAACTGAGTTAAGGGTATCATGCGAGGATAAAAGTGCAGGGTAACCTCTGATAACCGACAAAGATTTTAAAGTGTCTGTTCTTATTAATTGCCACAAAGGTGGCTGAAGTGACCAATGTGTGTATTCACGTCACTATATATTATGGACACTCAGATCCTGGTTATTAAGTGACTGAAGTCACTTTTCCCCTCTTTAAATATTTAGTTAACCTCACCCTACCCACAGAAGGTGAAGTTGAAGAAAGTTGAATTTCTTGTATCATGGTTATTGAGCTTGTCCCCCTAAAAAGACATTACATATCCCACCAAAAAGGTCTCCTTCTCATCCTTGTATTTTTAGTCCTCCTTTTTTTGTGAAATATGAGTTTCTTGTCCTGCTTTTAAAGGTCCTGCACCATGCTGCATTTTCCTATCTCTCTGTTTTTGTCAGATGGCACCACTTGCACCTCCTCTGCTTTGGCTGTGCTCCTGACCTCTGGGCTATAAGCTGGCAATCTCTCATTGGTGGTTTTCTGCATGAGATAGGCTGCCTGCAAGGACTAATCTGTGGTTCTTCCTCTCAAAGACTACCAAATGTTATACAGAGGATAGTGTGCATTTAGTGGTAGTTTGTATTTACAGCAAACATTACATTTTAGGATCCATAAGACAGGAGAGTGTATCCTGCCATGACCTAGCATTTCATGGTCACTCGTGGAGTACAAACAACACACAGAAATTATTTGTGAGCATGTTTTATCCAAAATCTGTTAGGAAATTGAATTAACATAATTACTAGCATTTTCCACTGAAGAAACTGAGGCTCCAAGAAAGTACAACTTACCTGCAGTCCTGCAGTGAATCAGTCAAAGTGTTGTGGGACACAAATTCCTGGTCTTCTTGTTCAGCTCTGAGAGCTAACCCCTCACCATGCGAGTCTGCATGGCAGACTGCTGTCTCAGCCAAAACTAACCCTTGGATGTTTGCCTCCTACACCCTGTCTCTGCTAGTTATAGATGATTCCTGAAAAAATAATTACCTTTATCTGAACTGGAATGTATTTTGGTTTTGCTTTGTTTACATATTACATTGAAAGTCTTATTCTTTCTGAGGTGTTAGAGCCTGTTACCATAAATTAATTGGAGAAGTGTCTTTTGAGGTGGTGGAGTATCAAGATGTTTTTTGAATGGCTGTTTCCTTTGAGCTCTTAACACACAAATCATTTGTGCAACTGCAACAAATTAAAAGGTGGCTCCGGAGAGGGAGAGCAAGTTTGGAAGAAGTGACAGCTTCTTGGTGTATATGTCTGTGTTTAGTCAAAACAAGCATGGAATCATAGGATTGTTTAGGTTGGAAAAGACCTTTAACATCACGAAGTCCACCTAACACTGCCAAGTCCACTACTAAACCATGTCCATAAGCACCACATCTACATGTCTTTTAAATACCTCCAGGGATGGTGGCTCAACCCCTTCCCTGGGCAGCCTGTTCCAATGCTTGACAACCCTTTCAGTGAAGAAATTTTTCCTAATATCCAATCTAAACCTCCCCTGGCACAACTTGAGGCCATTTCCTCT
>JANZLQ010000092.1:21698274-21715357 GCA_026212715.1 Elanus axillaris
CAGGATGATCTGCTCCATAACCTTCCCCAGCACTGAGGTCAGGCTAACAGCCCTGTAGTTCCCCAGATCTTCCTTCCCGCCCTTCTTTTAGACAGGTGTCACATCTGCTAACTTCCAGTCAACTAGGACCTCTCTGGGTAGTCAGAACTGCTGATAAATGATTGAAAGTGGCTTGGTGAGCACTTCCGCCTGCTCCCTCAGTACCCTTGTTCTTAGTTATCCTCGGCCTTTTGAAGTCTTTGTACCTCAGGCTTTGTTTTCTGCTTCATACGTCATCGCCAGCAGCCATCAACAGCTCAAACATCAAACATTCAGAAATTGGCTCATGGCAGGACAATAGGTGATGATGTACAGTATAAAACGGATGGAAGGGTGAGTTGCCTTAAACAGATGAGTAAAAACTTGTTTTCACTTAAAAATCAAAATAAATCTTAACATTTAGAAGGAAGGAAATGGGAAATAGGCTGCTTATGAGAGGAGGATAGCAGCTGATCTTCACAGTGCCTGTCCACAGAGCAGGATGCACGCTCATGCTCGTCCCAGCATGGATAATAACATCAGGGACCTGCACCAGTGGAGGTTGAAGGAGAAGACTTAGTGCATCTCAGCCCATGTGCCATGGGGTGGCTACCACTGGTAGTTGTACAGGCTGCCCTGCACCCACCGCAGCCCACCACCTCATGGAGGTCAGGCCTAGTCATGCACTGGGATGAGAAAGAAGGAGCACTTTCAGCATCCCCTCTCCAAGCCAGCTGCTCCCTCGAGGAGTGGGTTACATGGTGCTTGCAGCAGTGTAGGAGCAGGCATGCAGGCTGCTGTTGGGGAGCAGTTGAATTTACTTTGTGGAAGCGTGTTCATTTCATACATGCGTGTGGGAATGGCAAGATAGGTAGGCTACAGCTAGCTAGATTTATGGGGATGGGTTTTGCACCAAATAAATTACTTTTAGGAGACAAATCCCAGTGATCAGCAGTTCTGCTACTGGCTGTGGACAGCTGTTCACCATTGGCCCTGTGGAATAAAAAGTGGCACAGGGAGTAGAAAACTGCTCTGGGTGAGAAAAAGGCTGATGCCACTTCCACCAAGGTGCTTGTAGTGTTCCCTGACCATACTGAGACATGGGGAAGGCGAGAAGCATGCCTGCCAGCTAGATGAATAGTTATTTTTAGTAGCACTGTAAAGTCAATTAGAATGAAAGCAGATCTGTATTAAAAGTTAATTCATATTAAGAATAGCACTGTACTAGCTACCACTTTCATGTGGAAGCAGGTGCAAGTCCATCTGCGCTGCTTGCTTTTAATGTGGTCCAGTGCAAAAAAAGGATGTTTTAAGCCATCTTCGTAGCTTCAAAATTTATTGTATCCCATCTTCTTAGCAAGTCTGTAACTTCACTGGTGTTGAATTGATTTGTCAGTGCTGCCAGTTTGCATTGCCATAGATGTAAAGGAGGCAGAAGTAAGTACGCTTCTTACCTGGGCAGTCTTATAGTTTTCAGCTACAATTCTTGGCTGTTCCGCTGGTGAATACATTCTGTATAACAGCTGTGCTTGAAAACATTTCAGACAGGACTGTAAGCCCCAGTGTTCATTAGACCCATTCTGGATGTTAATTTCAAACTTTCCTCTTCCCTCCCTCCCCCATCTCCTTTTTGCCTTCCCCCTGCCCTGTGGTTGCCTTTCAAATCAATACTGTTCGATGTAGATAAACAACACAAAATGGATTGAATGGAGGTGCAAAAGGTGATGGTACTTACCTCTTGACACAGCACTCTTCTTCTCTCTATTCAGCAGAATGACTGAGTAATGCTAAGTCTAATTGTGTACCTAAGTCTCCTCTGCATCAGTTTGTATACATGCTGAAGGGCTGTGGGACAGTGGATTAAATGTGCCCCAGTGCCCTGCTAAAACGAGACCTCGGCTTTCACTCATTCCCAAACATACAAAGCCTACTGGTGTTAGGAACGTGTTTGGAGTCTGGGGTGTAGTGGCACAAGCAACCATTTCTTGTGGCTGATTGCTGAAACTCACTGTTCTGTGACCTTCAGTTGTGGCTGTGTTTCAGGCTTGTACCTTAGGCAAAATTCCCATTCATCGTGCCACTGTGAAGAGCAAACATTTTGGGGGCAAAATAACTCTGCGGCGAGAACTGGATAATGTAGTTCAAGTCCATGGCCTAATTCCTCTGATGATGTTGGTTAAAACATTATTTTCTCATTACCCTTTGTGAGCTGAGCTTCAGAGCTCTCCATTAAAAATAACAGCAGTGACTTGAATTAATTGGTTAGAAAACATTTCTTCTCTCAGCCATGTTCCACAACAAAACCTGGGGAAGCCAAGAAAAATGCTGGCCCAAATTTGGAAGAAGTTTTTGTTTAGAGGCCTGAAGCCTACATGTTGCTCTGCAGACACACACACACATACATGGGCCTGTTGTAAATGCCTTGGTTTTACAGGAAAAGAAGCCAGGCAGGCTGCAGGGCTCAGAAACAGTTGCTCGCCAGATTCTGATTTATTTGACAGCCTCTGTAATAAAGTAACTATTTGTCTAACTCTTCCTGATTAGTCTGAAGAGGTCTGCCAATCTGAAGAGGATTGACTAGTCAGGAAACCACTGGTATTTTGGCTTTTTTTTTCCTTAAGGGTTGTGATATTATTTGGAATAATTTCTCCTTTATTAAGTTTGGCATTTCAAAATAATTCACTGCTGCAATGCGAACATTTTCCACATCAACAATAAGTCTATTACAGAGAAATTTACAAAAACAAAATGACTTCATATTGCTTGCAGATGTATTCTGTAAAAATAATTGTTTTTCACTAGATTTTAATGTTTCTAGGCCTTTGTAAACATAATGCCTAAATACTTTTATTCAATAAACAAGACCCATTCAGTAATTGCTTGCACATTTGAAGTCCAGTAAATAAGGAGCAGATTTCGACCAAAATCTGTGTATTATTTAAGCTGCTTAGGTCACAGCCCTAGGGCGGAAAAGAACTGGTGAGAAACTTGTGTTTTCAGAAGTGGAGAACTGTGACTTCAGAAACCAAGACAAATAAGCCCCATTTCTCTTTAATTAGTGGATTCCTGCTTACAGGCCAGGCTTTCTTTATTCTTGGTTCAGTAAGGCTGGGAATTCAAAGGAGGCTGGAGATGTTAAGCATTCTGTTCTCCGGACTTTCTTTATAGTCTGGGGATACCAAAGTCCTTCAGGCTCTATTGGAAATCCCATCACACAAACCCATATTTTTTCTTGAATGCATTGTTTTCAGGTTGGAAAAACCATTGTGCATAGATAGAGAAAATGCACGCACACATGTGGGGGGGAAATTGTGGCTGATGTCACTAACTGTGTGCCTTGTTTTTATGTGTATTAGGTTTAGTATGTACTGATTTTTAAAAGCCAGCAGTACGGAAAACCTCATTGAAGCTAGGAGAACTGCTCTAGTAAGCATCTTGTGGTCTTAAGCTTGGGCAAAATGTCAACTTAAAACAAAACAAAAAAGGCAGTGCATGAATAATTGGATATTGCTTGTCATGCAAGAAAAATAACTTACAAAGCAAAGCAGAATCCAGAAATAAAATTGAAATAAAAACAAAAACAAATACCACATGTATTGTAATTCCTGTGTGAGACATGTTTGGTGGAGTCCTTAAATCAACCAGCTTACAGACTGCATTGATGAGCTCTCATCGTGCCTTACGAAAGTTAATACCAAGTGAAGTATTCTCTGTGGTGATTTGTTTTCCTCTACAGATATTTTGCAAGGCATGGAGACCTTTTAATGGAATCAAGGATGGCAAAATATCTCAGATGAGGTGGTTTAAAAGATAACATGCAGTTTTTCTGTGGACTTTGTTACCTTCAGTTCTCCAGGACACTGTATTCTCATGGGTGAAACTCTAGCCTGTTCAAAGGCAGTAATAAAACTCTCTTTAATTTAAGTATTACCAATATTTCAACTGGTATCAGCAAGAATACACCTCACTTCCCCTTAGGCCACCATGGTCTTTTAACACGGAAGCATAGGTAAATAATGGCAAAGTAGCCTTTTTGTTTGATAAAGAAGGTGGGTGCAGGAAATGAGCGGTCGTCTCTCATGGCGCTAGGAGTATTGGAGACACAGCAGGTCACACTGACCCCATTCCAGGTGACAACTCATGAAAAGCAAACCCTTTGAGAAAAACCGTCTTCATATATATCAGTCCTTAATCTTTTCCTCGTGTGTATGACAGTGTGCTTCTCTGCCATCACAGGTCATCCCCAGCCAGCTCGCTCTATGTCTAATTCCTTCTCCTTTCCCCCCCTCCTATCCAAAGAACAACAACTCTAAAACCCCATAAAGCTTTGCAGCTGTTTTCGCACATAATTAAATCGTCCTAGGTAATCCTTGCCTGGTGGCCTTTCATACGGCAGTGGGGGAATAGCATTGAAGCCACCACCGTGATTTGATTACTGAGATTCCTGTGCAGATCAGCTGCTCCACAAAGGCAGCTGTGATGTTTCTAGCACTCGGTAAAGCTTCGCACAGTGAAGAACCGTTCCTCTTTCCTTGTAGCAGCTGCCTCTGCCTGCACAGGGTGAAGGAGACATGCAGCAGGGAGAATAGCTTTGGATTCTGTAGTTGGCTGGTGCCGCTGGCTTGGATGATACCTAGCTTGTAGCAGACCCTACATGCAGTGGCACCACCAAGCACAGAGAAGAGAGAGAGTAATTTCTGCTTCTGTAGAAGCTACCTGGGATGGGCTTTCTCATGGGCAGAGGCGTATATGCATCTTTGACCTGGGCAAAGGTTGGAGGAGAGACATTAAGACATAGCAAGCTGAAAGGTGTGAAGTTATACAACTAGAAATAATCCCAGGCCCAAAGGTGTAATCTTACTTACATTCAGTTGGAAGAAGGGAATGTAAAACCAGGCAGACTTGATCAGAAGCATGGCAAAAACTCTGTGAGTTATTTACAAGCACTGTAGTGCTTCCTCTACCTGTAGCTGATCAGAAGCTTTAGCTAATGAAACAAGCCTCTTAGATTTTGCACAGCTTTGCATTTTGCATAGGGAATTGTGTCTATTTGAAGTGAACCCTGCCTTGGATACCTATGTCTCACTGATACAGCACAATTTTGTGGTTTGCAAGTTTCATTGGGGTATTAAGCAGCAGTGATTACTGAGTCACTTATATAGCACTAGGAAGGCCAAAATGTTGTGGGAAGCACAGGCTGACAAAGTGCCTGTCCCTCAAAATTTTGGCTCCTGCACAAATTTTATAGGCTATGTCGCATAACAGTGCCAAAAAAATAACAAAAGCCAATTGTTTTAATGAGAAATCTTCCTGTGAACCCTTGCCTGATGAACCTCTACACAGGCCACTGTGATCCGTTGCATTTCGAAACTCCCTTACTGGTTTTGGTTTTATTTATCATTTTCACATGGCCATAGAAGTGCCCACTCTTACACCTGCATGCCTTCCTCTCCTGTGCCCTAGCTTTTGGGTCTTATTTTATGGGATGCTTGATGTCAAAGCATAGTGTGAAAAGCATTGAAGAGAAGGAAATAAAGGGTATTTAGAGGTGACCCTTGAGCATCAAGAACTGCAAGATTCTTTGGGACCCTGCAGAGTCTGTAAAATTTTTCAGAGCAGGAGAGAGCTGGAAGGTATTCTTTACTCGAGGAAAGTCAGGAAAATCAGTGTAACAAAGAAGGGCACACCAAAGCCTTTTGTTCTCACTGGGTAATCTCTCCAGGGAATTTTATATGCTGAGTATTGCCATGATACATGCTCTTTATTATGTTTCTCAGCACACACTACCACCGCTGAAAGCACTTCCAGTCACTTGTTATCTAATCTCTGTCATCAGAGGTCAATGGATACAGGCCAAGGTCCTCCCTCGGCATATTTCCAAGCAAAAGCCCTGCGCCCCTTGTGAAAAAGCCTGTTTCAAATGGAGTATAAACTGGGATTTGCCTCACACATTGGCTAGGAATGCAAGTTCTTCAAAGTTTCTTTTGTGGGTCTATTTGCAAGAGATTTCTGAACCCTTGTTGCAGAAGAGGCTGTGGCTTAGATGCTTTGATAGTCAGTCTAGCGACTTTGTCATTAATTTCTAAAGAAAGCTCTGCTGGGTGATGCTGGAAATCACCCTTGTATTATTTTCTGTATCAAAGCCCCCAGGAGCTCCTGCCAAGGACCATATCCACACTAGGCTATGCACTCCACAAAAAGGTTGTCCCCGCTCCAGGGAGCTCGTGTTCCAGGGAAAAAACAAAGGAGAGAGGATGCGTGTGCTCTGAAGAGGTCCTATAAGTGAACATGGTAAGCAGTGGCCTCGTCATACCCGAGAGGCCTAACTGCTGTCAGTGGCGTTGCTGTAAAGGAAAAGTTTGAGGAGAATAATGAGGCAGCTCTGTAGATCTTAATGGGGAGCTCCTCCCCAGTGTGACGGGAGGCCTGGAAGGAAGCATGGTCCAAGAAGTGAGTGTGGGAGACTGGTCTCAACCTGTTCTCCTTTGCAGTTAGGTGTGTAATTGCTCTCCAAACAACTGGAAAACAGTGAGAGAAGGGGAGATGCAAAGGAGATGCAATGTTTTGTGCAGTAGCTGTGTTTTGTAATAACTTCTGTTATCAGAGGAACAGAGGTTTGCATCGTAAGAAGAACACCCAGGTTGATAGGCTATCCTGTTGTCTGACTAGACCTAAATGCATGGAGTAAGGTCACATCAGAGTAATTGGATTACCTAATAAATAGCTGGATGTGGGTCTGCCACAGAAAGGGAACACTCCCGCTTCTTTAATTGCTGTTTTAGCCTGCTGGTAGGAACGGGGAAGTGTTGGGAAATTACATTTACAATAGCAGGTTCAGAGGTATTGCTCAGGAATCAGTGTTTCAGTGCATCCTCTGCTCCAGTCTGTTTCATGCAGCAAGGGTTTTTTATGAGTATTTTGTCTGTTCCAATGATTTATTCCTAGCGTTATTCTGAAGCTGCCAGGGCAAGGTAAAAGATGCTTGTCTCTCAGTGTGTTTTTATAAGTCTAAAGTTCAGGGTTATTTTCTAAAGGCAAGATGAGTGTGGAAAATCTTGTCCAATCTCCACAATTTTTTTCCTTGAAACAGCATTTGTCTCTGTCATGTGCAGCTGATTTTATTCTTTGCTAGAAGCGTCTCACAAGCTTTACTGTCATCCTGGGTACAGAAATTATCCTTGTTTATTTGGGGGGAGCTTGAGAGGCATGTTCCCTTCATTCTTCTCAAAGTCACAAAACATAGAGGTCTTTCCCATCCTCCTGTAAACAGGACAGGAAGGAAAGCCAGATGTTAAGGTTGTCTTACAACTTATACCATGAGGCTGTGCTTTTATGCGCTTACAATCTGGCCAGACTTCATCATTGTGAATTTCTTTGTTGAGAATCTTCTTCTGACTGAATTATTTGGGTGAATTGCAGCTGAAACACTTCAGTACAGGGTGCTCTTTCACTTGCATCTCCTCACTGCCAGCAAAGTTCTGGAGCAGAGAAGATGGTAGATGGCAAAAGCACATCCCATTCACACTTACAGCTTTTCCTGTTGGCATCCAGCAGAGTGGAGGAAGACGGCAGATGCTGCAGGGTGGAGATGTGGGCCTGATGTAGTGATAAGGGAACCAGACCCTGTGATGGGATTGCTGAGTAAGCAGGGGAACCAGATTTTGAAAACAGAAAGGGTTTCACTACACAACTAAAGCACGCATGCAAAGGAGAGCTAAATTAAGGTTGTGCGGACAACCCTAAGTATTTTTTCCCTCATTTTTTTAAAATGCTTTACTTTGCATCTTTAAGCTTTTTTTTTTTTTTCATGCCTGGTTGTATGGCACTTGAAATGGATGAGACTATATAAAAAGTAGTGTTAAATTTTGAGTGAGCCAAAGAGCCGTCCTAAAGTGAGAAGAAAGAAAGTGTTTATCAAAATGCCTGTGTATGTTTTAGGGTGCAAACCCATGTTCTCTATGTGAAACTTGGATAGAAACACAGTTTAGCAAAGCCTTCTCTCCCGTTTTGCTGCTGCTGCTGCTTTTAGGGATGTATTGGCCTTTCAGAGATCAGGTTCTGCAGATGGTACAAACCATTGTTTTTTCTTAACAAGGTTTGCCAAGCTCATCCCTGGTTGTAAACCTTTATTTCCTGTAATTTAAACAAATGATGCATTTCAGAAGTGACTCAGTTCCTTAAAATAAAGATGTATTTCTGTTAGCTGACTAAATGGAAGCCTGGTTTATCTATACTGCTGCCTTTCCCAAAGCCTACTGCGTGGCCGATAATGCTGCATTCAGTTCTTCTCTCAACTTTTCTCTGTATACTTCTACAATATCTTTCAAGCACAACTTGAATCTGAAGAACGTGTTCATGTAAGCTTTCAAACCACCGATATTTGAGTGCATTGTAAAAAAGGAAAGCATTTTTTTCTAGGGCTGATGCTGCTTTCCAGAAGAACAGGCATGTGTTTGAGATGATCTCTGGCTTTGTGTCTATACCAGGGTACTTAGAAAGCTTAATGCAAGTCTGCTAAAATGATAAAGCCAAAAGACAAGTGAAAGCATATCCACATAGAGGTTGCCTTTTGAGCATAAGTGGCATTTCATTGCTGAACCGGACTGTAAAGATCTGAAGTTGGTTTGTGTCATAGAACTCTTTTAACTAATATCTGCCTTGTCTTTGAATCTTTACTTGCCTTTTCTTACCTTTCTTTACTGTTCCTGTGTTTTGGGTATCATAATACTAGTCTGAAGCTCAGAAAGCTCCAATTGCTGCCTCTAGTTAACGTTCTTTCTTCTGTCTAACCTGTCTGACTTGCTGCCTGATGACCCATTAAGCAATGTTTTTAATTAGCAAGTTAACTACTAGTTTGCAATGCAAAAATATTATAAAAACAAAACACTTCATTCAACATCTGCAAAATGTAGGTTAAATTATTTACAATACTACTTGTAAAATTCTTGAGTATATTTATTAAAAGCAGCAAAGTTTTGTAACTGGCAGCTTCCTTGTGTTGTACTGTAGTGTCTTTGGTAAGCAGTGAGAAAGAAGATGATGTTTGCTTCTGTTTGAAAGAACCCAAATTGTGCAAATTATTGGCTAGAACAGAGAGTTCACCAGATACTTGTGGTCAGCCAGAGAGATTTGCACAGGTCTCAGACACCTGCATAAGAGTTGCAAAACCTGTTGTTGGAATGAATGACATGCAGGGACTCTACCAAAACTCTCCTTAGATTTCAGCATAAGTGAAAACAAATGTTCTGCTGTAAATATCCCCCAGGTGAATACATTTATTCTCTTCACAGCTTTGAAACACGCTTCAGGCTAGAGAGGCTCCCTGGAGAGGGAATTTAGCGCTCTGAGCCAAAGGTCAGGGTCAGGTCACTCTGCTCCATTTGAAATTTGGCACCTAGGTACATATGGCAACGGCATCATCCCAGGGGCTAATTTGCCAAATCAGATTGCATCCTCTTTCATTGCTGTGTGCCAAGCTCTTATGTCAGTCTTCTCCCTGCAAAGCTGAATGCCGAACATCCAAGACCTGCTTCTAATACTAGCCGCTTTCAGCAGCTGAGCTCTCCTGGAAGAAAACCAGAGCACACCTACCTGATAATAAGAACAACATTTACATAGTGCTTTTGATTTCAAAACTTTTTTAAGCATCAAAGGCAAAGTTATGCTTGACCCTTGGAGGCATTTACAAGCATCTCTCTTCCTTGCTAATACACAAGCGCAGTGGGATGCGTGGATGGAAATCATAGCCTCCTGCACGCAGAGGCTAGTGCAGACCCTGACTCACAAGCCTCTCTGGGGAAGCCAGCACCTCCCAGGAGTTGCCCGAGAGCTTATAATCAAAGCACAGATGCATGAGAGAAGGAAGCAGAGACACTGGAGAAGGTAAATGATGAGAAAAGAGGTATCCAAGTATGCTTGTTTAGCTGAGTGCAGAGTCCACCATGCTCTCAACGTTATCATGCTTGAGTCAGAGTCAGGTTATTACAAAGCCCCACGTGGGATGCCATGGTTATCTTTACACTACAGGTTCTAGCAGCTTAATTAGGTTGGTCTGGGGTAGGAAGAGATTGGCAAAAACCTTTGCTACACATATGATTATGCTGAGAAACCAGTTTTTCCCAGTACAGCTTTACTTTGATAGGTTTTGTTACTGGGATGAGTTGCATGCAGTATTTCAGTGATACTGGTATTGATACACATATGTTGTTAACGTCTCCTAAACCTCAATGTTCTTTGATGTCCCTTCTTAAAGACGGAAAAAAATGAGGCACAGAAATCAAACAATGAAAGAACTGCAGCGAGTTTCTGCCAGTGATTGTACTGAGATTTGGGATGTTTTTATTCCTGCTTCTGTACCCAAGCAGCTATAAAAGGCATCTCTGTTGTGTCAGTCATCTGCATGCACTCGCTTTTGCAAGGCCTGGGGCAGGGAGACCGCAGGGGAGGGCAGAGGAAATGCTGAGATAGAGAGGGAAACTTTGGAGAACCCAGAAGATGCTGGAGGCTTCAGCTTGCTTCAATTAGTGGAAGTCAGTGTGTACCTCCTTCCCTCGATGCCTACCTTTGATCTTTCTTAAAGGTGTAATGCTAGAAACAGATTTAATCATGATACAAAATACCTGGGAAATGCAGTCTGTAGCTTTTATGATTCTTCTCCAAAAAGGACCTTGGAGATTTTAGCTTTTCTTTTCTTCTGGCCTTGGAGATAGACATGTTCATACAACCCTGCTGTTTTATCATTCGTATCAGTAACATGCTTGCTGCCAAGATCCAGCATTTCCTGATACAAAATCCATGCCTAAAAATTGCTAGCTCTGAAGGTTTTTTGATTACGACAATTGTTTTCTCTGCAGACACCGGGTGTGAACAGTGGGTCTGGATAGCATGTTCCCTGCCAGATAATGGTGCGCACACCCTTTGCCCTCTGTTTCTGCTGAGCAGTCAGTTGGCCTGATTTGTAGTGCTCTCCTCTGCCTGTGCTCTTTTCTCCTCTGCTTTTTCTCGTTTTTTAACATGACAAAAGGTTCATGTGTTTAACCTTTAGAGGCACTCCTGTTGGTCTCAGTTCCCCTTGCCAAGAGGATGGGGATGTTTCTGAGTAATGAAGTCTGGGAGCAGGGTGGGACTTCAGACCAGAAGGTTGTGTTTATCTGCTGTGGCATCCTCACCACAGTCATGCAGTTAGGACAAAAGATAATCTTGTATTTTGAGTGTCTGAAGCCTCCTAGCAGCAGATAGAAGTACCTCTTGGAAGAATAGCCAACTAAATACCCATTGGTATTAGGCTGTGTTCAAAAGTTGGCGAAGAATTTTTAGCCCATCAAGCTACTGAGAGCAAATGTGGTCCATGTTTTACCCTAATTCAGTAAAATAAAAACCAAGCCAAAATGTTTTGTATAAATTAGTCTTTGATCTTTCCTAATGCGCAGCCTGTGTTAGTGGTCACAGCTGTCCAATTCTCTCAGCCTGTTTCTGTTCTCCCTGATGCCATTTTTACATTGGTGCAGTTTCAGTGACGTCAGTGGAGCGGTTCCAGATTTATACCAGCAGTTTGGCAGACCCCTAATGTTCGAAAATCATGAGTCAGGCTCCAGAAAATAATGTGATTTTTCTTAAAAACCATTATTCAGAACAATGCATTGAATTAGGGTTGGGGTTTTTTTATCTGCCTTTTAATGTTTCTGCTGATGTGTGCTTTTCAGGGTTTTTTTAATGTATCTGTGAGGTCTGGAATATTAGTTTGCAGTTGCCAGTGAAAGCCGTGACTCCTGCTCAAGCACAGAACTCCTTTAAAACTTTTAAACTTGGAACCTGGAACTTTTGAAGCAGACCTTTTATCAGATACTCTTCTTGCTGTCTGTCTGGGCAGCACTTAGAGGGAAGTCTCTTTTTCTGGCCCAGGCTCTGAGCACCTACATGTATATAAAATGTAATAATTATCAACACAATCGATAACCACAATTTTAAGTAGCATAATCGTCAATATAACAGTCATCAGTATTTCATAGTATAATCCTGAGTGTTTTCAGCATTGCATCTCGGTAAGAATAGAGTGTAATTGATTCACCTCTTTGTTGACTTATTTTACCAAGTCTATAGGCAGAACACAAAACTTCCTACCCTAAGTGAGTTTGAGTTTAGTTTGAAACCACGATACCAAGAAGGTAGCCAAGTGTTCAAGCTCACAGTGAGCTAATATTTTATACTGATGGTTGGATTAGTTAAACTGCTCAGCAGGAAAGCCTATGTATGTATGCACTTACACAGATCTAAACAATGCTTCTTCATATACATATAGGAAGCCAGCCAGCTACTCCAGTGATTATGGTTTTGTCTTTCTGTTGCCCATGCCTGTGCCTTTTATCATTTATTTGGAAAGTTAATGAAAACAAGCTTAGTACAAGGAAAAGCACCCAGCAGAGCAGCCATCAATGCTGCATAAGTTTCTTCTTGCCTGCTTATAATTAATGCCTCTTCCAGCAGAGAGAGACTTCATGTGGCAAAGCCAGCCAGCATATGCATCAGACTGCTAGAACAGTGATTATTGATAATGGCTGGGAGGGAAGGCTGCCTTAGGTGGAGAGAAGCCAACATGTCTTACCTTGTATCAAGGAAAGTGTGAAAGCCATCGGGTTTTTTTAAAGTAATTTAAAAAAATGAGTATTTTGACTTAACCTTCCTCTGCCACATCCACACCAGCAGCTCTGAGTGGTGTCAGCTATGTTGTACGGCTGTTTTGAAACACTTAGATGTATTAGACATTCAGTCTGGTGTGCTTGTGCACAAAGCCCACCTGTGTTGCTCAAAAACAGTGAGCGAATGTATTTTGGAAATGAAAGATGAACTGAGTGTGGTGTTTCTGCTCAGTGTCAAGCATGGACTGTGTGAATTGGAATTAAATACACATTTTGCTTAATGAGAAAAGTTGTAAGCAAAGCAGAGGAGTGATGGATGGTGATATCCACTGAGGTGGTCATGCCCATCTCCTGGAGTAAATGTGGTACCATTCAGACTGGTTCATGGCAGCAGACTCATTGCAAACTCCTGCAAGTCTTGGCCTTGGGCTTTGGAGACACTGCCCCACATGTAAGTGCCTTCAGCCTAACTCAGACCAGGGGCTTTCTGCTGTGGGATTTTAGAATTTCTGTGTAGATGGTGAATGAATGACACAGCAAATTAATAGCTTTGTGAGGCTGCATTAATATTAGATGTTTTCTTACCCCATTTCATATAATATACAAACTCCCCACTCAGCATCTGCAACTGAAACGGGCAAAATTACAAAATTGTGCACATTCCCTCACTGTGCATGCTGCTCTGACATTGTGGGACAAGTACTCTGTTACTATTTTTAGTGCTGTACTGAGGATATAAAATGTACGAACAGCAACTGAAGTTGCTGGAAAACTTTTTGCCCAATGACTGAGAACACTAATTAATAGTGATGAAGCCAAGGGGTAATGAGAAGTCACTTTTTCAGATTAGGGGCTATGCTTTTCTTATAGAAAGCTGCAGTTTAGTTGATGCCTACCTGGGGTCTGGAGCAAAGGGTATTAAAAGCTCTGACTTAAATCCACATCAGCAAGAGGAAAACACATTTGACTGAGAGACCTTATCTACACAGAGTATTGTTGGTTGTGCAACATTATTTTCTCAATACACATTTCTTATTCTTGCAGCTCTACCTTTGGGACCCCCTGATAACAAATCACTATGTCACTTAATTGTCTGAGACTTCTTCCTTTTTGCAGGTTATTAACTGAGGTGGTTTAAACATTAAGTGCAGGATATCGCTGATGGGCCTCTGTTAAGCTACTGCGCTACTGGGACAGATACCTAGAGATATAGATATATGTGTTTTCAAGAAAAGAACATTTCTAGGAGAAGTTAGATTTAATAGTGACTGATGTAAGCTGGTACTGCTGTGGCCCTCGGTGTCAGGCACACATTCCCCTTGGCACCACCACCACTCTGTGTTTGTGCAGTGAGCTGGCCCAGTAAACTCATCTAGCTGAAAAATTGGGGGTTTGGGGGTACTTTTGTATGGCTTCTCTTCAGCTGGGTCAGGTCTGGATTTCTGTATTATTTCATGAATACTAGTGCTGGCACTGAGGAGGAGATGGGAACATGCAGCCAGGGAGCCCACACTGTTTTAAGCTCCTGTGGCAGAGCACCTAGGTATCAAAGATAGAGGAAGTTTATTTCTAATCAACCAGTCTTACTTTTCAATCAAAGAGTTTAAATTTATACACATAAATAATTCATGTACTTATTATGTTACATATTCAGAATGCAGAACACACATTAACTTGTCCTTGTCCCACTCTAACAGATCTATCTGCAAGTGTGATCATCCCTGTTTTATTAGGGGAAAATGATACCAAAGGTGAGATCCTGGTGTATTAAAATTGACCGCAAAATTCTTATAGACCCCAATGCAACTAGATTTTCACTTGAAATAACTGAGATTGCTAGCTGTTGCTTTTAAGGTAGTAGTGGCACTCTTTCCAGCGCCAGTGCAATGATTTTGTCACAGAAAGGATATTAAGGTAGTTATGTAGCAGAAATGAGTGAGTGTGGCATTGCCTCAGTGCTCCCCAGAATTAATAACCCCCTGAGGATTTGAATGCAGCATACCTGCAATGCCATCTTTAGTCCACAGGGCAATGACACCTCTCATCTGAAAAACAGAGATCAGTGTGATCACTAATGCTTTATGCTAACAAATATATCCTTGCCACTCACAGAAGGATAAAATCTAATAATAAGCTTAATTGTGTTCCATTTTTAAAAAAAAAAAATCTTTGGCTAGTTCCTGAAAGAATATTTTATACAATATACATGAGTAAGGCTTTAGCTTGGGGGAAAGTGTTGTGCCTTTCCAGTTGCTGTTCAGTTTTGTGCTGTTCTAATTCATTTTCTTTCTTTGATTTTTATCTTGGCAAGGTCTTGACTTGTTATTTTGCAGTTTGTGGAATTTCCATTTCCTTTTGACTGAAGATACAGTTTAACATTATATGTAAAAATTGTATTGCAGCATCACCTGAAATGTCTAAAGCAGACGCCAAGTCTATATGAATAATTGGTAAATCTTTCAAGTCTTATTGAGTAGCCATGGTTGATCCATCTCCCCCCCCATAAAGCTCCCCAGTTGTATGGCTGTGCCTTCTTAAACTTCAGCCTCCGTGTTGTTAGCAATCCACTCACAATACACACCACAAATCACTTCTGCCCCTTAAAAATAGCTGCCTGGAAGAGGGCATGGACCTGACACAATGTCCATGTGTTCCTGGCCAGGCTGCAGGTGGAGCTGGAAGCCCTGCCCAACACTGGGATTGTCTGGCACTTCCCCTTGCAGGGTTGTTGTCAATTGCTTGTAGCTTAGCCAAACTTAAGCTACTGGAGCTGAAACTTTCCATGTCATCTGTCTGCCTGCAGCTGATTTCCTTTTCTTTGAAAGTTTAAATAAAAAGGTTTGTCTCCCTCAAAAAATAAGATGGAGAAGTAAATTGGTTTGGTCATGTTATAAGCACTTGCAAGTAATTTGCTAAGAAACTTGCACACTTCCATACTTTGGAGCAAGAATGGGAAATATAGCAGGGGCTTAGCCTCGTGCAAGACAGATGCCTTTTACTATCTCTACAAAAGTTGCATCAGATCCAGCCAAGTTGGAATACTCCTGGAAGTATCCGTTTGCACATCTAAGGGTTTCAGAAAAACAAAGCTCTCATGGTTGCACAGGTAGGCTTTTGAAAGGAAAATACCCTTTCCTAAGTAGTTTGCTGGATATTCTATATGAGGAATTTCCCAAAAGGCAACCCCATAAAGAGATGTGTTCCGCCAGGAAAAAAAATGAATGCTCAGAAATGCTTAGCAGTAAAGATTACAAGAAACCCCAAGTGTACTTAAAGGGCAACTGATAAGATCAGTGAAAAAATACCCATTGCCGCTTGCCTCTGGAATGTCATATAAATCTGTCTGTACTTGCCTTTCACACTTTTAATTGAAAACATAAAGGGGTGAGGGGAGCATTTGAGCAGATTAGCTAATTGATTGATTGATTATTTACAAGGAATCAAAATTAGAGGGACAATGATGTCTTTTTAGAAAGGTGTTGAGGCAAATTATACAATTATCAGGTTACCCCTATGCACAGTTTGATACGCACAACACCACTGCAACCATTTGTATGCAAATCATGCATCAGGGTTTTTCTTAACACATTTTAAGAGATTTTAACATACCTTTCTCAAAACCTCAAAAGCAAAACCATAGTACATTAACAGTGAAATATTTAACTCTGGCAGCAAGTGCTTGCCTACCTCGTGGATGCCAGTAGAGGTTTCCATGCAGTATGACCATGGTTTTTCTGAATGTGCTGGGGCCAAATCCTTCTCCTGCTTGTTTCTGGGCCACATGAAGAATGTGTGTTAATGTGTACCATATTCTCAGCCATCTGTTGACCCCATCTGATTTGCTCATGCCTGTGCCTGTGGGGCGGCTCTCTGGTGAGAGCCAGCAAAGGTCAGGAGGGCACCCAAGCCTTGTTGTAAGCTGCCGAGTGGCAGTACCATCTGTAAGATTTTCTTCCTCTGCTTTTGTTCCAGATCCACCTTATTTAGGGTGGTAGGCAAGTATGTTGATATAATTGGTTTATCCTGAAAAAGCCAACCCCCACCCCCAACAGTCAACAGTCCCATCCTAGCTGGAGCAGACCCACCAAAGGGAGGGACCTGCAAATCATAGAATCATAGAGTGGTTTGGGTTGGAAAGGACCTTAAAGATCATCTAGTTCCAACCCCCCTGCCATGGTCAGGGACACCTTCTGCTAGACCAGGTTGTTCAAAGCCCCGTCCAGCCTGGCCTTGAACACTTCCAGGGATGGGGCATCCAGAGCTTCTCTGGGCAACCCGTTCCAGTGCCTCACCACCCTCACAGTAAAGGATTTATTTCTTCCTAATATCTAATCTAAAACCACCCTCTTTCCATTTAAAACCATTACCCCCCCTTCCTGTCACTACACTCCCTTTTAAAGGGTCCTATCCCACCTTTCCTGCAGGCCCCC
>JANZLQ010000092.1:21715584-21760170 GCA_026212715.1 Elanus axillaris
AGAATCACCTCCCTCGACCTGCTAGCCACACTTCTTTTGACGCAGCCCAGGATGCGATTGCTTTCTGGGCTGTGAGCACACATTGCTGGCTCACAGTCAGTGTTGCACCCACTAATACCCCCCAGTCCTTCTCCTCAGGGCTGCTCTCAATCCACTCATTGCCCAGCCTGTGTTTGCGCTTGGGATTGCCCCGACCCATGTGCAGGACCTTGCTCTTGCCCTTGTTGAACTTCATGATGAAGTTCATTCTGGTTGTGTTGTTTGCTGACAGCCTTCTAAGCCCATGGGAATAGGCTGGCCAGAAGTGATTTCTTGCAATGAATGGTGTCATTTGTGCCAAGAGTTATGAGACTTTTTTTTTTTAAATAATAAAGTTTTTAAATAAGTCCTGCAAGTATGATTGCCCGTACTTTTGTTTGGGAATGGGTAGCTTACCTTTTGGGTATTTTGAATTTTAAGCACCTTAGTAGCAAAGGCAAGTTCTCAAATGCTTCCCCTGGTAACGTTCACTCTTGGATGACTGTTACAATCTTGGCAAGCAAAGACAGAGGATCAAGCACAGAATCTGGCCTCCTCTCCAAATTGCCTTGATTTCTTATCTCCAAAGCAGAATTATTTTGCACAGATCTTGCCGTTTCATGTGTTTCCCTTTGCTTTCATGGTACTATTTCAATTAATGTCATCCTGGGGACACATGAGCCTGGTGTAAAACGTCATCACAGTGTTTGAGAGTGGTTTCGAGAGTCTGTTCTGCACATATAAAAAACTGTGTCAATACCTAGTCAGGCTTTTAAAAGTGGTGTTTATGGCACCATAATGACTCTGTATCTAGGTCTTGAATCAGAACAGGGTGTGGGCCCTTTACAATGTGAATACAATAACATGTATTAAATAACATTAAGAAGTTACTGCCAGTACACAGTAGCCAATTTTCCAATGTTAATACCTGAGAACAACAAATAGCGAGTGAGGTTGGCCGGGCGGATGGCCTCGGGCCAGCTCTTCCCGAAGCAGGTCTCTGAAGTCAGCCTGGCTCAAGGTAAGCTTGCTGTTTGGTGGGGCTGAGCCTTTGCAGCAACAAGCATCTATTTCCTCCTCCTCTAAAAGCAGGAACCCTGGCTGGGCTGCCTCTGCACGGTGCCCAGGGGAGCCTGACCTGTTCCCCTACAGCTGCCTTTGGGTGGCTGGAGGGGCAGACAGAGTTTAGAGACCCTGATGTGAAAGTGTGGATCTAGATCCCCAGGAAATCCTGTTAAACAACAACAGAAGTGCCTGGGGCAGGGGAAAAAAATCTGTCTGCTCTAAGCTGTGGCCCTCTCATTTGCATGCAACATATGTCCTCCTCGTTTGCATGTCAAAATAACCCTGCCCCAATTGCCTCAAGCAAAAAGATTAGATCTGGGGAGGAGGCTTACACCAGGGCAACTTTTAGCACAACAAAGAAATTCTAAAAGAGTAAAGATAATTAAAAACAAGAGAGGAAAGCTAGCTCAGTCAGCTTGCTTGACATAGCCAAGTAACTCCCAATAATTCAAGAAACCTCTCAGTATCCAGAACTGTCCATCATCCACCCTATTTTCCCTTGCCAGCACGATTTGGCATTTTAAAATTAAAATTGTTGTGCTTGTCCTGCTGACTCATATGTTGTGCATCTCTCTTCTGTCCAGATTTGGGATGAAATCTTGGCCCTATGCTATAAGCCTGTGTTATGCAGGAGGTCAGCATAGTTAATCAAAATGGATCATTCTAGCTTTATAGCATAAAAGTCAGTTAAGTCATTGGCAAAATTCCTGTTGATACCTATAAATGCAGAATTCGAACTATATAACCCCAAGACGTCCAAATGGCTGGCTGTATGATTCTCTCTCTGAGTCCAGCTTTTCTGTTTAGAAGTCCAGAGCTGCTCTGCTTGTTTACTTTCCTTCTTTCTGCATGCATGCCATGGATTTGAAGTGCTGAGCTTTTTTAATGACAAGAGCAAAGCCTTATTTCTCAGGAACAAAATGTAGTTTAATTTTTCAATTCTTTTTGAGTGAAAATGAATGACTTGAAAATACCCCTAATCCATTTGTTACCTTTTTTTGCTGTGGATTTTCTTTTACCTTTGCAATAAAGGGAATTTATTTTTAATAGGATGGAGGGGAAAAATTCTAGGATCAGTTTCCACCATATTTCTGCCTACAGCTAAAATCTCAAATCTAAACCATAAACCCTTAAAAATAGCGAGGAGGAAAGGACCATTAATAACCCTAAAACTAGTTTTGAGACTCACCATAAGAGCATTATCTGTAAAGGCAACATGTCAGTTACACTGATTTAGCAATAATAAGCAATAAAAATAAAACACACTGCAGGGCTGACACAAGCAGGAAAGCCTGAAATGTAAATTTTGGGATGTTCTGTAGTGACATGGCTGTCCGGGGCACAAAAGGCTGCTGTATTCAGGGCTTGTGCATGAAGGTACACCTGCTGCTTAGCATCTCACCCCAGTACTTTGTTCAGAAGCTCTTGCTCCTGCTCTTCATTCACCTCGCTAGAAAACGCAGTCTGGCTGCAGAGCTCGTTGCAGCACTGAGGACATAGCTGTCGACAGATCTGTAAAACAAAGGGCGGTTTGCCGTATGCAGGTAACCTACCAGACCTTCGATTTAGATGAGTCCTAAATAAAATGAAAACTAGCCTTGGATCAAATGCCCAATTATCTTTGTGTCTTCTCTGTGGGCTGGGAACTCTCCATGGGACAGATGGAGGGAGAGCTCAAACAAGTTATGCAAACACTATTGTGTTAGACTTGTGTAAGGGCTAAATCATTTTAGCCTCTGGGCTAAATCATTTGATTGGATGGAAACCATTTAAGATGAGACTATTTTTTTTTCTTGAAATAGTTTATTCCCTGACCACATTTAAGTAGCTAGAATGTTTTGCTTGGTGGAGTGTGTGACTGGGGGAGCGGAGAGCAAGGGAAAGGGAATTGGAACTCGTTTTTGTGGCTATCCCAAAATAACCCAAATGAAGACAGCCCAACCTGAAATGTAAGAATTCCCAGAGGCTGCTTGGTCACAGGATGTATTTCCACTTTGTATTAGAGCAATTCCCTGAACTGGAGAAGACAGAGGCAGTACTGACTGACTTGTAGGTTTACTGCCCGGTTGTTTATTAGCAATCCTGCTGTGCAAAAGCATTGAAGAAATGGAAGTTATTCAGAGGCGACTCTGAGCCAGACTTGATTGTTAGCAGCTTTAGGGATTTGGCTATTAGCTGGTGCGTTCTGTGGTAATGGAATATTGTAAAAATGTTTATATATAAAAGTGCAAAAGTCAAGGCAGTGTGTGTGTGTGTGTGTGTATGTGAATACCTCTTCATACAGTAATGGTTCTTACAAGCAAAATTTACCAGAAGTGTAATAGGACAAAAAGTTGCTCTGGCAGATTTGCTTAGTTTTTAATTTACTTTGCTAAAAACCAAGGTCCTTTACCCTACACTGCACATCAGGCCCAAATTATAGAGTTTGGAACCCCAGAACTGTCTGACCTGACTTCTGATGCTCAAGTCAATTCTTTTTATTTTGCCATGAGGTTTGCAGCAGGCTGCAGGATTGCGCATTGAAAGTACATCAGTGCTTTTAGGGTGAACTGGTGGTTTAGGTCGATCAGTAGGAGATAAATTGGAGCTTTCAGCACCCACTAAAGAGATGGAGGTAATTTTTTTCTCTTTTTCGTCAGCAATTTGCACAGCCATTTCCAGTAATGGGGATAGGACACATCACAGTTTGGGGGCCAAGGGTGACTTCAACAGCAGAGCATGAGCATGGAACCCTTTATCTCCATCACACCAACTCTCAGCTTCACCTGACTGCTCTGCTGCTCCCGTCCCCCAAAACTGCCACCCTTTTTGGACAGTCATAGGAGCATACATTAATTAAAGCTATCTTTACACAGTCAGCCAGTTGTATTAATCTCCAACCTGTGCTTGGTAGGTTTCTGAATAAATGCCCACTCGTGCTGTCAGGGTCACTGTTTCTGCCTGTTTCCAGGCTTTGATAGTTGTAGTTGCGTCAGCTTGCATTCTGAAGGTTATCTACCCAACCAGTAGGATTACAAGGGCAATATATTTCTTAATGAAAATGTTGATTCTGGAGTACAGTTATAGGGTCATTTACATTATTATGCACATAATCTCTACCATAATCTCTTTCAGAGCAGGAGTCTAGAATGACCTTTTAAGGTCCCTTTCTGTACTGCATTTCTATGATGCTATGAACTCCTTGCTGAAAACAAATAAATGTTATCAACATTCCTATAAATTATTCATTTTTTAAATCCACTGGTCATTATAAGATGATTGGCATAAGTAATAATCTATGTTAGGGATGCGAAGGAAAGTGAAATGATAAAAAGCCTCCTTCGTGTTCTGCTGCTGTTTGTCATCTTTTTGGAGAGAAAGAGGGGTCTGACAGACCTCCAGCTTTGCCCTTGGACCTGGGCTCCAGTCCCTGCATTTCCACTGCTTCTTTTGTGGTCTTGACAAGTCATTAGGGAAGACTGAAACACTGTTTTTGGAGCATCTTAACTGCACTTAAGCTGGCTGCCCTCCTGCTCCCATCCCCCAATCTGCCTGGACTCACAGGCTACATTAAGCTGAACTGTCCGTAGACATTCAGCCAATTGTATCCATCTCCAGCCTGTCCTGCTTCTGTTTGGCCCATAAATGGTTTTTATATGTGCTTCTTAGCGGTATGTTGATTCTTCTAGATTTCTAAAGGGCCTTTGCTTTGCATTTCTGGTTTCAAAACTGATCGTAAAAAATAGTTATTCTGTGCATGCATACTGTGCCACAAAATCAGCTTTCTTCTCCCTTTCCTCACTGTCATCTTCCAGTGACAAAGAGGCGAGTTGAGCTGCTTTCATGTAAGCTGCCCCACGGCTCAATCACATCTAACCAGATACTCAAGGCTGCAGCTTCATTTTGCTGTGCTCGGGTCAGTGGAGTAACCACAAATACGGGGCTCCGTTACTCCCTGGCTAACCAAACTGCTGCATGGGGACAACAGTAAAAGCAAAGAATAAGAAATAAAGCTGCTTATATTCATTTGGCTGCAATAAATGGGTTTAAACCATAATTCTTTGGTTTCCTCTGTAGACGCTTTTGAACACTATCCTTATAGTTATTATTTTTAATCCCTGTGAAGTCACAGCGTGGGCTGGACATTGGTGACCATGGTGGCATGGGTTACACAGCTCCTCGACATGTTGATTTTGAATCCCACTTTAACTTAACTAAATGTAGCTGGTGGGCTCAGATACGTACAATTAGCTCACTTAAAATGATGCCTCCGGTGTGCTAAGACACTTAAAATTAGGACCAGAAGTTAGGCAGTTAATCTGTAAAGCTCAATAAAGCCCCCTGTTTCATCCAAGGGTTGTCAGAAAATTCGTTCCACATCTGTACAGAAAAAAGCGAGGTGTAAACTGCCAAGAACCATTTTAATGATGGCTGGAGAAAAAAGCAGCCAGATGGCAGGCTCTGCTGTGGCTGCGGTTGGTATTTAACTGCTTTTTTATTGGAAAAATATGGGGTGAAAAATTGTGTGGGACTCATTAGGCAGCCTGCTGCGATTCTGATCAGCTTGCCAATCTGTTCAGTGTGGCAAAGATCCAAACAGCCATAAATTTTTAGCAGCGGCTTATAATCTATGACTTGGAGCTTGTTAAACCTTCTCTACTCCCCCCACTTTTGTACACTGCTTGGTTTGGGGTTTTTTTCCCTTTTTTATTTTTTTAATAAAAGCTTCAGGGCTCAAGCTGTGCTGAAAAAAAAAGGGGGGGGATAAAGTCTCTCACAAAAAGCTCCAGTGAATAGCACGTCTCTTTGCTCCTTCTTAAAGTAAGGCTCCATAACACAAGTTTAATTTTCCTGATCCTGCATATTAACTAAAAAATTGGGTGTGCAGCAACATCTAAAGCAAGAGAGTGAGTGATGTTATCTTTTCATTGGCATAGAGGAGCAGTGGAAATCCTCCTCCTCTTTTGTGATCTTCAGAAGGAGGAAGGTTGTCCAAGGAGAGAGTTGTTTTTGTGGGCAGGCAGCTCCGCAGTGTTTTACCTTTTTGCCGAAACAATCCCGAAGTGAAGAATATGCAAATTTCAGAATTTCATAGCTTAGAGCAAAGTGTTAGGATCACAGTGAGACTGGCGCTCAGGGGAGATGGTAAACTGCTGGCAGGGTTTTAATTTTCTGTCGTAGTGGTGTCTGAATTCTGAAGGATTCACAAAGGATCCTAAGAGGAAACTTAAAGCTTCCTTTTTCTTAATATTTGCATATTACAGAAATCAATTTCAGACAAAGGAAAAAGAGGTTTTAGAGGCTGTTGTGACATGTTTCCAAGTAACATACCCAGAACTATTGATCTGACCACTTTTACGGAGATGGAAAATAAGCAACTAGCACTCCTTCATGGGAGTATAAATATTGGTTTTGAAAGATTTATGGAAACCAGCGGCCAGCAGTGGTATATATGGGCTCTTGTATATGTGCTGTAAAAAATACTAAAGTATTTCTCTGAAATTGCCCCAAGTAGTGAAGTAAAATTATAAGCTATGGAGTTTTGATGCTTAACTGAAGCATTACTATACTGTAATATTTTTATAATGGTAACATTGAACTTGCGCATGCATTTGTATCTGTGCATGTACACTACATATGTCCTGTAAGCTCAAGGTTATTTCAAGGAAATGTTTTAAACAGAGCAGTGAGCCAGTTAAAAAAACGTGTAGGCAAATAGGTCTGTGCACAATTGCTGTAGAGCTGTATGCAAGTTAGATTGCTGTCAGAAATGGCTAAATCAAAATCTTTCTTGGCCAAGGCAAAGGTGTTAACTTGACTCCTGCAGAAAGTGAGTGGGACTTCAGCTGATTAACTTGGATTTTATGTGCAATCTTGAATAGGCCAGGTATATTAAAAAGAGCATCTGTATAACCCAGGTGTCAGTAATTTAGTTTTCTTTCTATTTGAACCAGCATTTCCAATAGTATGTCCTTTCTTACTACAGTTTGGGACAAGAGTGCAACAGAAATAGGTAAGAGTTAGCAGACCTCCTTGCAAATGCCGTTCATTTTGTTTTAATGATAGCCAAGACTTCTTTAGATAATTATCTGCACCAAAATAAGAGCCCTGATGGATGGATGTTCTTCTGGTTATGTCCAAGCCTTCCCTCTGTATGTGTACCTATTTCCCTCACCTTCTACTAAGCACTATAGCATTTATAGCTACTAGCTGATTTATTCTAGCTGTTGTCTACAGCACACATGTAAATAGGGAAGATAAAAGGTTACTTCTTTCCTTTCACAGAATTTATTGTAAAGAACAGAAAAGAACAGTATGAAGAAGCCTAGGGAAATTGTCTCGTATTTGCTATAAATATAATACAATCCGGAAGTCTTTATGTTTTGAAAAGAGGATAAATGAGCAAGTAGTGGTAACAAAATCCAAGGGTGCGGTGATCTACTTGAGGTCTTCCTCCCCTTTTTTTGTTCTGCCAGTCGGAATATTTGTATGTTACTGTTCAAAGAAAAACTGCCTGTTTTCTTCCAAATGTCATAATTTATGATATATGAAGGAACTTTTTATTCACATTGACTCGTCTGTGTTCAGAGAAAGTTGAGTTTTTCCTTCTCCTAGTACAGGACTTAGGGGTTTCGGGCTGGGGCTGGTTGTGGGTTTTTTTGGACATTTCTGCCACTTGGAGTGGCTTTTCAATAAACAAAAAGTTGAATCACGCCTCTGTCTTCCCAGCTGGCCTCAGACTTTGCAAAAACAGCCAATTTTTCCTCACTTCCAGGAAACCAGTTGATTCCTTCCCCTCCCCACCTCGAAATATATACATCATAACACAGCTCCTCCCCATGAAAAACTCCTTTCACCCTCCAGCATACGGCATTTCCTTAAAGGTGTTGAGAGGACTGTACTCCCCATTGCTACCTTCTTTCTTGTGTCTCTTTCTGCCTGTCTGTGGGGTGTGTAGCCATGAAAACAGCCTTATCACAGCCTGTCTAGCAATAAGATCCATGAATACTTTGGCTGTTCCCCAGGATGGTGTGAGCATGGCATGCCTGTCACTCACAGCAGAGCTGGGAGGAGAACGGCAGGGTGGCAGGCGAGTCGCTGAATTTTATTTCATGTGGGAGGAAGAGGCTGAAGAGGAACTACTGTAGTGTCACTGAATCTTATCATTTTACTGCAAAATGTTTTCTTAAAGGCGCAGCTCCTGGAATTCTGCAATGAGATGAGAAATTATGACTTTCACATGAAAGAAAAATTAACCCATGAGGTCACTAAGGAGACTTGGCAATAAGAGTCACCCCACTGCAAAGTCAGCAAGCAAATTAAAGGAATACACACTGTATTTACTTAATTAGATTTTAACCTTAACAGTTGGAAGCCGATTTTCTGATTTGGTGGGGAGAGAGGGACGAAGACAAATGGGCAAAGACTGATTTGGGTTTTCTACCTTTTGGCAGTTCGTTGGAAACAAGAATTGCCAACGCTTAAGACTCCAGTAGTTTCTGCTGGGAAAAGCTTTTCCTCCTTGTTTTGAAAAATTAAAAAAGGGAGATGGGATGGGATCTTCCCAGACACCACTAATCTTGCCTGTCTCTAGAGGCTTCCAGAAAAGGCCAGCTGTGATTTGGTGAGGTAAATGCTACATGTGGGGCAGATTCAGCCTCTTCCTCTATCGATCACCAAGTAAGCATCAAATAAGACGTAAAGACTGAACTCAGTTTGGGTCAGTAACCTGGAAAGGAAGGACCAAGTCCACTGCTAGTTCTCCAAACAGTGATTTTTCTTACTGCACTGTATAAAGCAGAGCATCCTCATAGCCAGCCTCTTCAGTGCAGGATGGTGTCCAGAAGGTGATGTCCCTCAGAGCTGTGTCCGTTGCTGCAATCAGGGTGGTGGGCTGCCAAGCCCCATGTTGGGGAGGGGAGCCCATGCCAGCTCAGAACAGGTCCCAGCTTGGCACAGCTATGCTCTGGTCCAGGTGCTCATCAGGGTCATCATCTGCTGCATGGGCTGTGGGTGAGCAGGGCTGCTCTCAAGCAGCATCTCCAGGACTAAGTCTTTGGGTTAACAGATGGACAGAGAAGATTTGTCTGTAGTTGCTATTATTTAAAGTGCAATGTGAATACCAGCTGGCTGTATTTAGTTGGTATCTTTTTTTCTATGCATCATCAGTGTACAGAAAATGTTTGCCTTATTTTAAATGCCTTGTTTCTATATACAGCAGCTTTGTGGGGGTTACAGTGCCCTCACCAATGCTGGGGTCGTGAGCCCCTTCCCCATGCCACCTGCATGAACAGACTGCTGTAACAGCCTCACTTTATAAGATGCTCTTTTAAATAAATAAAGACAACTCCCAGCTGATACTAGCCCTTTACTTGCTAATAACACTCAAGTCCTTTTGGCTCTCCAAAACATCCCTTAAGAGAGGGGATTCTGCATTAAGCAACTTGTTCTGTCAGGAGTGATTCGCTCTGCGACAGGTCTGGCCTGTGGAAGAGACGGTCGTTGTCTGTGCAGCCTCTGCCTGGGGAGGAGGAGACACGATAAATGAAACAGATTAGTCATCTACAGGAGGACTTGATCGTCTGTCTTCCCAGATCTCTAAGCTTCCAATGGAAGATCTAATTTTTCAATAAAGATAATTCAATTAGGCGGTTTTAATTAGGGAGTTGAAGCTGATTCCCCCACCCCTTCCTGTAGCTGTCAGCGGCTGCACAGAAGCATCCATGCTCCTCCATCCCCACTTCTTTTATTTATTTTTTTTTAATTCCTAATCATCCTGCTGGAAGAAAGCAGGGAAGGGGGAAAGATGACGAAGGGAGAACAGGGACATTAAAAAAAAAAAAAAAAACACAGCATGTTGTGTCATTAAAAAGTGCCTGGTATTACCCGGGAGCTTCTCCATCTGCTTTCGGTGGGCATCCCAGGAGGACTTGGCGATTATGAAGGAATTCTCGGAGGCCATTACTGGGAAGAAGAAAAAAAGGCTTGCTGCAGACAGCTTAATGGACTAATTTGTAACTGTGAGAGCAGGAGAAATGAGTTGTTGGCCACGTTTTAATTTGACAGCAAGTGGCAGAACGAATGCGAAATGTGATGAGTGAGCAGGCGCGTTCATTTTCACGGTGCACTTTGCAAGGGCCTCTTGGCTTTCCCGTGGGGGCCATCACTATTATTTTTTGCCTTCCCCACCAGAGCAAGGATGGTGGGGGCAAGGTGGTGGGGAGGTGCAGGGGGTAAGGACAGGTTGGAGGAGGGGAAGTGTGATAAAGCAAACAAGGCTCAAGATCCAATTTTATGCCAACACTTAGAAAGACAGGAGAGGACAGGCTAAAGAAATTAGCAGTGTGTCTTAACTCTTTGTGTGATGAGTGGGAGGAAGGTGCCTTATGAAGTGCATTTTTTCTGTACATAGTGACTTTGTTGTCATCGGATGTACATGCAGCCCAACCTTTTGTGATCCCCTTGACCACAGATCGTGGGTGACAGATCACCAGCCAAAGCAAAATCTGGCAGTCTTTCCAGGAGAAACTGGAGTTCCTAAATAGGCTCATAAAGCTGATGTGCAGTTGTTAACCTTTATCCAAAACTTGGGTCCTTGATACAGCCACTCAGAGGCTGTTGCCCTCCAGTGCCAGTGCCTCTACAGACATGTCACATCCCAGAGACCTCCACCGCTCTGATGCTGCCCAGTCCTACCTGTGCTCATTGGGCTATGACACTAATTCACGTGGTATCTGACATGGAGCCAGGCAAGTGTAGAAATTGCCGTCTCCATTGCTGCCCCCATACTTAAATGCTGATAGCGATGTGATGGGGGGCTTCAGCACCTGGTAGCCTCCCCTTGCCCTCAGGTGCCTCTGGGCACATCTCTCACCCTTTGGACTGAGGCTCCTGCCAGGGTGCAAGGGCAGTGCATTGCCTTCCCTGCATCAGGAGGGCTCTGTTCTACACAGACATTTTGTCAGATCGGTTGTTCTTTAGCTTGTAATGTTTAAAAATTGATGCTTCCCCACCCAGAGGCTGTAATAGAGCAGCTTGTATGAACTGAAAGATAGATAAATAAGTGTGGTACTGTAGATGCTACCTTCTTGGCAACCAATGCTTACCATATTTCCCCATCATACACTATTTTCTTCTGTTACGTGCTCTTTACTGAAGCTTACATAAGGGGAAGAAAATCCAGTTGGCTGTTGTGTTTTCCAGTGGGTTTTCTTCAGTGGCCTGTTGTTAAGTTGTATGATTAAAAGGAGAAAAGACTAATTCTGCCAGAAAACACACATGGATTGGTAATAGAATAAATTGATATATATGAGCTGAGATGATTATTTATGGCTGTCTTCCCAGGCTGCACTACTAAGGTATGATCATGCTGTAAATTGCATGACAGTTTCTTGCAAGACGGCAGACCAGATATCATCTCACACCCATGATTGGTTATAGAGGTGGTCTCAGGGAGTCTGTGTAAAAACCAGACAAAATTCCAGTTCCCTCACTTGGGCTGCTGTTACTCGCATCTACGTGCTGTATCAAGAGCTCATGTATGGGGTGGAGGATCCACTGCACGGCCCCTCTGTGTTGTGTCCTGGCAGAGACACCACCTTTCAGTGCCTGTGAAACATAATAGCTGCAGTTCAGAGGAGCCATAAGCATTCCACATAGGTTTTACAAAGCATCTAGAAGGAAAATGTTCTGTTTCCTGGATTATGGGAATAACAGATGAGGAGGAAGAAGGTGGAAGGACCTTTCCTGTTTCCTGCAAGTACGTTATCAAGGAAGAGAATGTGGGGTATGAAGAGGTGCATGTAGACAGTGGTTTCGCTGTGCAAACACTTGAGTGTTTTGGTCTGTCAAGGGGTGGCTTGTCTTCTTGGAGAGTGTTGGCTAGAGCAAACTGCTGTCAGCAGTGCGTCTTCCAACACTGTGCCTGACAAGGGATCCTGCTGGATCCCAGCTCCAAGCATTGCAGGGGCAGTCTGGGGACAGCTGCCCATTGTTCCTTCAGTCCAGGGGAGGATATGCAGAGCCTAGCCCAGAACCGACACATCAGCAGTAAGAGTTCCACTGGCTTCTGTAGGTTTTTCTTCAAATTTTTATTAGATGTGAAGTTTTCAGTGAAAAGCAGCATGGATAGGACACTGAACTGGGACTCTTGTGCTGTTGACTTGCATGGGAATCCTTGTGAAAATTTCTCTTAATTTCTTACTCCTCTTCATTCTTAGATTTGTTCAGGTCTTGTCCTTTTGAAACCTACACTCTACTACTTGCAGGAGGGGAGAATGGGGAACAATGTTGCCATGTGTCTTGTTCGCATTAGTGTTACTGGTTATCTCATTTAGGCACTGCCATATTATCATCAGCAAGTGGCCTGAGCACAGAAAGGAGGAAAAAGAGCTCTGAGTTCCCATCGCCTTTCCTCCTGTTGACTCCCTCTATAGCTTCAGACAAATTAATCATGTCCCCTTCTTATCTTTCCCATCAGTAAAATAGGACTGAGATATAGCTTGAATGAGTGTTATGCAGTAAGTAGCAAGTAACATCCTTTCAAAATACAAAGTACTGCACTTGCACTGCCTATGACAAGCACAGAGCTTTCACTCGAGTACGGGCATCACATGCAGGCTCTGCCATCCCCAGTGCGTAGTGGAGCTGCGTTCAGCCCCAAGCTGTGCTGTATGGGCTGTGGGTATTGCAAATGGGCAATGGCTGGTAGCTGAGAGATGCTACTTTGAACAATTTTATCAACGTACTGAAATAAATTACTTTCATTGAAGTGTATGTAGATATAATGTGTTTAGTGTACCTATTTCCCAAATTAGGTAGGTATGTATGAGCACATGCCCAGTGTGAACTCTGAATTCATGGGTGCTGATTTTGTACTGATGTAGCTCTGTGACACTTGAAGAGGAAGTTGAAGTTGAATTTCATTGTGATAGTTGCATATCATTTCTGAAAATGAATATCAAGCAATTAACTCATGAGCATGTAACTGGAGCTAACATTTGTTTTCTTTTCCTTTTAACAAAAATACAAGATACATTGAACTCTTCTCCTTACAGCTTTCTCTTTTCCCCTTTGATCTTTCTCACTGTAAGAAAAATTCTTTGAAAAAGCTTTCTGCCTTTTTTTTTTTAATGTAAAATACTGCATGTGACTTTAGAAATGTGTATCTACTGGACTGGACAGTTTTTCTGTTTGTTAGCTTCTTTTTTTTTAAGAAATCTGCAGATGATACATAGTCCTCATGTATAGAAGTCTTACCAACAGGTTTAATGGTATTGGTTTGTCTTGCAAGATACAAACATTTGTCATCCTCTGGTTTGGGCGTCTGCTTTGAGAGATACTTGAGTGAATTTGACACTACCTGAGTTGGTTTACAAAAACGTATTTTTATTACTGCTGAGGGCGGGTACACAACATCCAACTCCCCTTGATTTTCTAAACATTTCTTTAAAGACAGATTAACCTTGCTTGAAATCTTCACGCTATTCACCTTAATTATATGTAACACTAGGCTTTTAAAACTGGGTGGGAGAAGACCCAGGAAGACAGAAGCATACACTTGATCGTGGCAGGGAGAGAGGATGACAAAGAGGAGGGAGAGGATTTTCCCAATCAGAACACAATGTTGGCCTTGTGCCTCCTTAACTCATTAAGCCTCGGCTTTTGCTTTGGTGTTTTGATAGAGAGTGACAGGCAAAGGACTGTTGCAGTGCTTATTTTCATTTCACCTACTTGTCCGTTTCATCTCTATCTCTGAACACTGATCTCCATCCAGAAGAGAAGGCATTGGGATTTCTCCAAGCTGTCACCCAGCCCCAGGATGTGATCAGTGTAGAGCAGCAAGGAACCTAAATATAAGGAAGACAGAGTGTGTATGGCCATATTTATCAAGAAGACTCAGTGAATGAAATCCATGCTGCCTCCAGGACTTCTTTTCACACCTCAATCTGCCCCTTTTGAATAGAGAAACACAGCCCTCTGGTTTCAGTCCTGAATGCACAGACGTATGAATGGAAACTGAAATTCCTAGATAGCAGCAGGCAAGCCTGTTCATTTACCCAAGCAAGACATGATCTTACATGGGGGAGTCGCACTCACTCCAGGCTGTGAAGGCCACTGTAAGCAGGTTTGCCGGGCTGGAGAGTTGGGATTAGGGAAGCTTCAGTCTGTTTCATTCCCAGGTAAAATCTTTCTTTTAAGGCTCATGGAAGCTTTTGGGGGTCTTGTGTTCTGGGTCTGTGGTACCTCGAAAAGCAGAGCCCCAGAGTTCGGTGGTTGTGTAAATTCTTGCCTTAATGCAGCTTCCCTTCTCGAGACAGCAAGGCTCCTGCTGTTGCCACTGCTGCTCGCCCCCCCTTTTACCTTCCAGCTCAGTGCGTCTGTTCCTGGAGGCCCCGGGAGGCTTTAACAACCACTAGATTGTTAGTGACAGTCAGACACTTTAACACTTAAAGTAGAAGGTTTGATTTAATCGCAAGGCTGTCATTTATTATTTGTCTGCTGTGTTCCGCTGGGGCGCCCGCTGATCAACTGCCTGCTCCCAGGAGGGCTTTTTTTTTTTTTTTTGTTATGTCTAAATCCTCAATACAAATTGCAGCGCTCCTAGATCTCCCAGCGGGACCCATTACCGCCTGTGGGGCATTAAGGATCATTAATAGTGCTGTCAGCAAGCTAGCCAGTTGGTTAGCTTCTCATAAATAGGAAATTAATCCATCTACTTCATTAATAATGCCGAGTGTAGCTATTTTGTTGCACTTGATGTAAGGGGCCTTGTGTTTGTCTGTAATACGATAAGACAGGACTCCAAATTAGCATTGAATGTCTGATACAAGAGTGCAGACTCAATTACTTAGTGGAAAGGTTTTTGTTTTGGTTGGGGGTTTTTGTTGTTTTTTTTCCCCAAATGTCTTTAAAGTTCTTGAGCAGCAAGAAAAAAAACAATGTTGATTTGCTTCATTATTTGTATTTTGCAGGTTCTGTTTCCAACACTTGCTTCTGCTTTTGAAGAATAAATTGTTGGGGAGGGAGACCAGTGAGTCAGAAATGGGGAACACACCTGGCAGGAAAAGCAAAATGCGTTAATTAGAGACAGGGCGAACTAGCTGTGCTCATCTTGCCTTCTGTGCTGAGGGTTTGGGGGAATTGTTTTGCTTTTTACTTGCATCTATAGTTAAGGAGTCATTACAACACTGACGGGTGTTATATTTCACTTTGTAGGAGGAGGAGCAGTAATAGTATAGGTTAAAGAAGAAAATGAGCCATGATAAGAGTTGTCTAGCTTTTTATGAGGAAATCATTTGCCTACCCAACAAACACAGAGTCCCTGATGGGTGGTATTGGAACCACTCAAAGGATATGAAGAATTCTGAGTACATTTATCTGTTGCATTTCTAATTAGTTTTACTCAATAATATCTAGGCACCAGAAACAAAATAGTGAGTTACATGGCAATTATCCATAAAATTACTTCATCCTATGCTTCGGTGCTGTTCGGATCTTCCTGTGTTTCCTTCCTTCCTATAACTTTCTCATCAGTGCGTGGGAAAATGCAAGTAATTTTTCAGCCTTAATTATTAAAGAAAAGCCTTTCAAGAAAGGAATGGTTTCCCTCTTGCCCTTGAAATACTGTACATTTGCCTTTTTTGTACTTCAGCCTTGTGAGTTTCTCTTCAGCCAAACAAACAAAAAATTCAGCTAGGATAACCAACTCTTGCTACAGCTAGAGTTTGCAGTATGGGGAGCCACTCAGCTTCCTGGGATTTTTATCCAAAGCTTTGGGCAAACTTTGCTGGCAGTCCCCTTCATGATACTTGAAGAATTTGCTTTTACTGGCTTTCGAGCAGTATGTTCTTAAGTAGCATGTAGAGGAGGGATTATAAACATATAACTATGTCTGGGGCTCCAAGGCACTGCCACAACATAAATAATAATCATTATAACTAATTACTATTTGGGCATTGGGGAGGGAGAGCACTTGTATTTATTTTTATAATGGGAGGCAAATAAATTTCTGAAATATCAAGAGGAGGGAGGAAAGAGCTTCTATAAAGTGATGAGATAAATAGATTTGGAAACATTCCAGTTCTCAGAAGCTAGTAGTCTGGAATGGTTATTTTCTGTTGACAAACTCTTCAAACCATGTGAGCTGTGCTTTATTTATTTACAACATTCCTGCAAGTAGAAATGCGTTTTCCAAAAGTGGTGTGTGACTGAAGAAGTACAGTGCAGCATCAGGGATGATCCCAGTATTCAGAGGAGCTGCAGGAAGGGATTTGGGGAATTTCCATCCTAGGCAGTGGAGGTGGTTGCATTGTTTGTGTTAGATGAACATTGCTCTACAGTGCCATCTGGGAAATGGCCCTGAAGGGCAAAATATACAAAGAAACACAGGAGGCATAGACCCTATCTCTAAAAATCTCACTATGGGTGCCCTCAAACTTCGCAAATATTCATTGTCCGAATTCCAGTGATGGTTCTGAATTTCACAATTGCCCTCTAGGATAAGCAAGAACAAAAGGATAAAGCCAAACAACTTTGAATGTAGAATTGCACTGGAGGGGGAAGGAGGGTTCAGTGTTGGAAATTCATATATATAGATTGTGCAGATTGGCTGTTTCCAGAGTATTTTTTTTAACTTCTGCCTTCTCCTGTTTGGAACTGTGTTGCAGTGTATGGTGAGTAGCAATCACAGCAAACTGTCTGTCTCCATGTCCCCTCACCTATGTACTATTAGCAGAAGTGGTGCCGAGAATCCAGTGGCCGTAAAAAGCCCAGCTGCAGCCAAAATCCTAATGCACTGCCAATTCCCAGTGCATTAAGCTTTGAGGAGTCTGCTGTGTATTATCCCAGGCTCTGTCCAGTTTCTCTAGAGGTTTTCTGGTGCTAAAATCTTTGCAAGCATTTTTGTCAAATGCTTAATGCTTTAAAACTTAACCTCATTACACTCCAGTCTATTTCTGTATTGAAGGAGAAGGGAGCATGGGAAGGATCTTTTCCCTGAAAATAAAAAGTCCAGCCAACGTAAGTTAGATGCTTTGGAGGTTCTTTTATTGTAAACTACAGGAAAGGACTTTGGCAATGTGTTGAAATTGTTAGATTAAAGCTTTCCCCTCCATCACCCCCGTTCTGCCATTAAAGACCAATGCTGCTGTAAACAATTTATGGCTTTCTTAAAGGAAGTCAGATAATCCTGGCTGATTTGTGGCCATTCCTTTATTGCCTTGCCAAACTCTGCTTTGTCATTTCTGGTTGGAGGAGAAAGCACACACAGCCACATATGTTCAAGTTTCTGACCTCATTTTGACTGTTATGAGAGAGTGAGCACATGTGTCTTTGGGAAGAAAAAAAAAAAAAAAGAAAAAATCCCAGAGTAAAAGAAGAATAATTTTCCTAGTAATTATGGTTTTTAAGAAATATGGGGTGTAAAATATACCATTAATGATTTTACAATCACTTGGCCAGTCAGGCAGGAGAGCTGGCTGACCCAACCTAGTAGAGAGCACCACTCCGCATTAGTGTCAAAATGGATGTTTAGTCGTGTGCAGCCATGGTGAAATTGGAAGTGGAAAGGAGCCAATGCCTCTCTCAGAGAGAGGGGAATAAAAAACCCTCTCTCTTGTTTTACAAATCTCTCCAGGGATGATGGAAATGGCTCTCTTCAGCATCCATCTCCTGCTTAGTTCTAGATCAACACATGTGGTAGGAAAATGTGTTCTGCATAGATATGTAATGGCTTCAGAGAAACTGTGAAAATAAAAGGGGCACATTTCTCTCCATTGCAGCCCTCCTCCTCCTAGCATTTTGAGTAATCATGTTACTGATTAGTGACTATTTATTGTTATAGGCAGAGCTTGTAGTTGTGCATATAATGACAGTGACCTGGCACATTTCATTATTAGATCTGGTTTGCAGTAGCATGTGTGCATTGCCCATGTCTGTTTGGTCTGGTGTGTAGATACAGCCTAGTTGGAGGCTAAACTACTCAAGTTTTAGGATGGCATAGTTGTGTCAACAAAGCACATAGGGAAAGACAGGGATTTAAAACAAATAAAAATGAAAGGCCAAACACCATCACAGACACAATTTTATCAACAAGAAATCCTCTCATAGGTTCAACTTGTTTGTTTTTTAGGAAGTTAGTATTCTCTGGTCAGCAGAAGCTGGGTCTCCATCTTCAGCAAAAGCTTTCTTGGTAGACCCTTTGTGGCATACACAAAATGTAAGCTGCAGGTATTCATAGAAATTAGAGTTGGAGAACATGTGTTAGGTCACATCATCCATCCTGCTGACAAGATAGTACTTTCTGTTAAGTATATTTTCCAGTTCTTGTCCAATTCAGCCTTAAGTGTACCGAATGACAGCTTCTTCAGCCCCCCTTAGGAAATTGTTCCAGAGCCTAATAGCTCTCGTGGCCAAACAGACAGCTCTTTTGCATGCAAAGCCTGGTTCTCACTTAAACTAAAGGGCATTCGTACCTACTGTGGCCCTGTGAGATAAGATGTAACAGAAGCTGTATTTGTACTCATGTTACATTCTCCTGTGCAGCCAGAATACCATTGGGTGTCCTGAACATAAATACGGATAAGTCCAACAGAGCCTAAACTGTCCTGTTCTTCCTTTCATCTTGTCTTACTCCCATCATCTGTGCACTTCAAATAAACATCCCACCTTAGTTGTCACTCCAGCAAACTGTACTTAGAGCCATGGGTTAGAGAGAGGGATTTATGACTGTAGAGTACATCGTCATCTGTGGGAATGGTTTTGCTTCTGCTGGAAGCAGCGGAAGCATGACAGTATTCAGCAGTTGAAGATTTTCAAAGCATAGAGCTTCTTGCAACTTGCAATTGCAAAGTGTTTCTTAAGTATTAATAATGTAGTAAATCTTATGTCTCTGATGTGACCTATATGAGCATTGCCATGAAACAGATAATGCAAGTGAGGTACAGAGATTGATTTTCAAGGACTCTCCTCTGAAATACCCAGAGCAAAAGTTGTTGAGCACTCAATACCGCTGTGACCATAGGAGGCTTTGCAAATGCTCAGCTTCTCTGAAAGTTGGGCCAGAGAGGTTTCAAGAGGCATATCCAGAAATTCAGGGACACAGAATTACTTTGCCTTTTTTTCTCTTAGAAGTTGTGATTCTGAAATTTGTGTCCAGAGCCATTGTCGTGGTTTAACCCCAGCCAGCAGCTAAGCACCACACAGCTGCTTGCTCACTCCCCCCACGGCAGGATGGGGGAGAGAATTGGAAGGTAAAAGTGAGAAAACTCATGGGCTGAGATAAAGACAGTTTAATAAGTAAAGCAAAAGCCACGCCCACAAGCAAAGCAAAACCAGGAATTCATTCACCACTTCCCATGGGCAGGCAGGTGTTCAGCCATCTCCAGGACAGCAGGGCTCCATCACATGTAACGGTTACTTGGGAAGACAAACATCATCACTCCAAACGTCTCCCCTTCCTTCTTCTTCCCCCAGCTTTATATGCTGAGCATGACGTCCTGTGGTCTGGAATATCCCTTGGGTCAGTTGGGATCAGCTGTCCCGGCTGTGTCCCCTCCCAACTCTTTGTGCCCCCCCAGCCTGCTCGCTGCTGGGGTGGGGTGAGGACCAGAAGAGGCCTTGGCTCTGTGTAAGCCCTGCTCAGCAGTAATGAAAACATCAACACTGTTATCAACACTGTTTTCAGCACAAATCCAAAACATCACCCCATACTAGCTACTGTGAAGAAAATTAACTCTATCCCAGCTAAAACCAGCACAGCCACATGGCAAGTCCTCGATGAAACCAGACTTTCCACTTCCAAGAATCTGCATCCTTGGAACTTTCTAAAAAGCAAGAATATTGAGTCTTGTACCATAATGGTATATTCCTTCAGAAAAAGACTGTCTCTCGATTCTGAATCTGGAGGTATCTTGAAAAGCTGCTAGTGAGGACATTCTGATCTATATTGTTCAGAAATGGCTGCAGTGGAGGTGGCCTGCACTGGTTTTAGTGCCACTGTGCTGCTACGTACTGTTTACATACCAGCTTCATTTTGATTTCTTTCTCTTTCCGTCGGTCCAGCCCAACAGTGCATGAAACAGCAGACTAGACTGGAGGTAACTCAGTTGTAAAACATCATTTGACAAACTGTTAAAAGCTCTCCTGAATGGAGCATCATCCATGTTTGTGGTGGGTTGAGATGATTATGTTATGAAATGGCATTCGATGCAGAACAGTGTTGCCACAGCAATAATTTCCAACATCCAGTTCTAACAATAAGTCATCCTCAGATCCTTACCACAGAGGGCTGGGCTCTTTGTTTACAGTCAAAATGAGAATTGTGAGACTGCAACCCCACTTGGCTTAAGCAAGAGCTGTGGCATCTCACCAGTGCTGTATTAATAAGGAAACCAGTAAGAACCTACATGGCTGAGTCACATCTCCAGCATGCCGCGACCACTCTCCTGAAAGACATGTCTGAGCGTGGCTTCTTGTTGGACAGTGTCAGCAATTCCCAGCAGTCAGCCAGAAGGGGATCTGCCCCTGGGAAAGCAAGACCTGGGGTGGGAGTGCTGTGCTGAGCTCTGCCACACTACAGCACTCACTATGAACACCTCAAATCGTTTCTGTGAATGCACACTTAGAGGTGGCTCCTTTCTCCAGTTTCACTGTCAAATCGGAGTTGCATAAGCCTGGGGTGTTACAGCTGTAGTAATGCCTCCATTCTTTCAGAAAGTCATCGGTACATGAACTAATCCTTTCAGAACACATGTAACATCTGTAGGTTCTTACTACTTTCCTTATTAATACAATGCCGGTGAATAAGCAGGAGTTGTTATGATGCACTCTGCCAGGTGAAGAATGCAGCCCCGTGAACGTGAGGCTTGGACCTCAGGATTCCCTGGTTCCAGGTTCTGTGGTCAGCCTCCTTCACATCACCTGCAGTCCCATGAGACATCTTTCCCCTATGGCAAAAGAATTTTCTTTTCTTTTTGAGAAGTATTGCATAATAAAGGGACAACATTGTTATAAATTATTAGTAATGAACATGTCACCCCTTGAAGTATATATACTTTATTAGCCTCTTCCTTGCACAGCCTATTTTTCATTTAGTTATAATTTCTCCCACTTATTCTTTCCTTCATAAATTTTAGAAGACTTAATACAGGCGTGCCCACAATAGTGAAAACAGCCATTGAAGATATGGGTGTACCTTTTTTTCAGCCCATTTTTGAAAAATGCTTTATTTTGTGTTTAGAACAAGTGATTTTTTTATTGTTAGCAAGAAGGACTTTTTTTGGTTTTAAAGACATAATCAATAGCGATTGCAGAAGAGCCCAGCGGAGTCTGGATTTGTAATGCCAGGGAAGCCAAGATAGGCTTTTGAGATATGATTCATTGATAGCTGATGATGGTTTAACTTAAATGATAAAGGGATTTTCCCTATCACACTGTGTCTTGGTGATAATGTTCCACTTCTTCACTGGCTTGTATCTGCCAATTTCTACTACCCACAGAAAAGAGAAAGAGAAATAGTAAGTGAAACACCAAGAAATAGGCTTTTTTCAACCATTTCTGTCAACTGCCAGCTTCAGCAGTGGTCATGAGATCTCTTTGAACTGTGCAGTCTCAAGCAGGAGCACGTAGAAATAAGCATTTGGCGCCTTCACCGACCTCTTGGAGCAAAGCTGTCATTGCACCACTGCTTGCTCTCTACTGGTGTCCGTATCCAGAGGTTGTTGCTGAACCCATTTCCCCTCATTTTGGTTCAAAATCGTTGAACAATCCCAGACTGTCACTTCTTTATTGACACCCTGAATTCATCAAGCTCGTAAAATTCAACTGGATGTGAAATGCTGCAATTAGGCTTCAGTAATACAGATGGTTTTAACATGAAATCATCTCTGCTTTTAATCCTGTCCCTTCCTACTTTTTCATATCACAGTGCTCCTAATCTTTGAAAATGTAGTTAGTTCCCTCTGCATGGGGCGGGAGCCCTGGGTTCCCCTCCAGACCCAACCCGCAGCAGCTCGGTCAAGGCAAACCCCATCTGGCTTATTTATGAGCGGCACTAATGGGTCCTCAAGGGACCCCATCAGCGGTCTCATCCAGTACGTGATGGCCGCAACACAAACCTCCAGGGGAGACAGAGGCGGGTTCTAGGAAGAAGCTCAGGATGAGTGGAGGCACACAGAACAGGAAAGCATGGGGCATCTCTGGGGGATGGAAAAATTATAACCCCCACAGCTACTGTTCTGTCTGTCATGAACTCCGAACAAATGTCCCTGCATCATCAGGTCAGAAATCTGCACAAATAAAGTTGTGTGACATGTTTTTCCTCTCCCATGTTTAATGTCTACCCAGTCAATAAATAATTATTAAGCAATGATACAAGAGCTGCACTCTCAGAAAATTCAAACTTTAGTTTCAGGAAAATGAATTCATCCACGAAAAACACCTTTGTGCAGTAAAGACTTGAGAAAGTAAAATGAGATTGTGGGCTTTCTTTCCCCAGGCTTGGATATTGCTTTATCAATACAGTTCTGTCAATAAGCTGTGAACAAACGCAGGCCTTGTCAGATTTACTAACTAATCACAGAAAAGTGTTGGCAGGGCTTAAAGGATTGAGTGACCAGACATAGTAACTCATTTTAAGTGTTCCTGCTTGCTGCTTCTTTTTCTTCTTTTTTTTCCTTTCCCGCTCCCTACTTTTGCTCTTTTAAGTGGATAGGACAGCAAATATCTTCATCTGGCACCTTCTGTCACACAGAAAGGAAAGATGTGCAAATTGCACAGATTTTGCTTGTCTTCAGCCTAGTTCTTGAGCCACAGCCACAAAAATATGTATGTGCGTAAATAATATCACTCATTTAGTGCACCCAAATCTTTACAAGCAAATATGCATATTATGCCTGTGTGTACTGTCTGTGTAAGCACACTGTGTGGTAGATTTTTAATTGAAGGAGGTCCACTGTCTCTGATGGCCCTACAGCGATTTCCACCCTCGGCTTTAGTGGAGCTGTTCATTTGGGCTCTTGATAACAGGTTTTCCTTTAACTGAAAAGATGAAACGAGTACATTAGAAATGCTTTTTTTCTCTTTCTCTCCATAATTTCTGTCATGAATTCCTCTGTTTTCACTGTTCGTTCCCTGCTGGCAGTTGCCATCTGTAGCAATTTTTCTTCTGCCAGAAGGATTGGCAAGCATCTCCCTCCAGTGCCCACATCAGTGATGCCTGGGCGACAGCCCGGGTGCCAGAGAGCTGCACTACCTCCACCTCTCCCCCAGCCTCCCCCACCCACACATTCATATGCACACAGGCTCAATATGTTGCTTTTTGAACAAAGCTTTGCTGCCGGTGGCCTGAGATATCTGTCAGCCTATCTTGGGACTCCCCAGGTCCAGCCATGGCGTGCATCTCCTGCAGCCTGAGCGTGCCTCAAAGAAGTAGGGCTGCATTTTTCCTGCACCTATTTGCAAGTGTGGGAGGATTATACTTCAGTATCACTTGGTTGAAAGACACTGCTTGGCTAAAGCAGTACATACAGCTCAAATTTGCTTTCTGTTGGGAGACTTGGACCTAAAATTATAGTTAATTAAGTCAATAGACCCTGTTAGAAATGCCACAAAGCCATGACCATGTGAGGAGAATCCTCCTTCTGAAAACACTTTTTTGGGTTCAAGGCATTAATCTTTGCAAGAGTGAGGTAAAGAAAGAAAGAAAACATGATTCAAGTATGGGCATTTTTTAGATCACAAATAAAAGACACTGTGTTGTCATGAGGGGGAGCAGATCCTCCATTTTCTGAAAAATGCAAAAAAAAAAGGGTCCTTATTGCAAATTTAAAGTATTTCCATATGTGTGAAGGTTGTAATGGTTATTAACCTGCTGTTTTGCTGATGTGATTTGAAGGATGGAGCCAGTGTTCTTTGTTTAGTGGCAAACTTTAGATTATTTGTTGTAAAGGAATTAATATATATCTGTGTACACATATATGCACAAGATATATGTTTGCACATAGACTTTTGCTTCATTTAAAGTACCCATTCTGTATTCCTAATGTCTGAGACTCTGCATCATCTTGAAAGAAGTTCAAACAAAGACAACTTGTAACTCAGTGTAGCAGTGGCAGTGATCTAGCAGCTAGAAGATGCGTTGGGGTTATCACAGCTGCCATAAATATCGCAGAGCCTGTGAGGAGTTTGGTGCGGTGGCCTGGCATACGCAGAGGCAGGCAGGAGCTCACTCTTGTTGTATTTGTCTGTGTGAGTTGGGGTGAGCAGGAGGGATATGAATCATCCTGCTGCAAGGTACGGCCCTGCAGTTGGAGGCAGCGGAGGACCCTCGCGGTGCTTACGCCGGCTTTCCCCTCGCACCAGCAGAGGATTGCTGCCACAACGCAGTTTTGGCGATGGGCAGTGGTGAGGGCTGGTATTAATTTCTCCGCATGTAAGCACAGGCGTATCTACATTAGTGCAATGACAGTGAAAACAAAGTGGTCTGCTATTTCTGAAGTTGAAAGAGTAACATATGCAGGAAAGACTGGGGTCTCTGGTGAGTCAGGGCTTCTTATTTGTGCCTGTGGGTGAATTTGGCCTCAGCACAAGTGGTTGCAGATCTCACAGGACCTGTGTGTGTTAGGCCTGGATGTGGTCTTCCGCACTCACTTAAGCCCTGCGCCTGTGCGTGACTTGAAGGGAGGATGCGGCATTGCTAACCCCATCTCTCCCTCCGCGCTTTTCTTCCTCTCCAGAAACCCCCGAGCCCTGGCTCCGGCCATGTTTCACAGTCAGGCTTTTCCCCTCGTTTCCCTCGTGGCAGCCCAGAAGGACCTGAACTCAGCTACCTAACAGCACCTAATGGAGACAGCGTGGCTCATATTTCACCCCGCAGTCAGAGCCGAGTCTCTGCTGGCGCGAGAGCGGTTTCGGTGGCTCTGGCTCTGGTGGAAAGACTAAGAGCCTCTCTCTCCCCCAGCTGTCAAGGAAACTTGAGGAGGCATTCAAATGAGAGACACATGGATGTTTATAATTCACAGTTTTGCCATTGTTGTCACCAGAGATTTGTTCTTCCTGCTTGGTGAGGGGAAAAAAGGAAGGATAAAATTGGTACCATAACATGGCCAGACATAACTTGTTTGAAAGATGGGCCTCCAATTATTTACTTAAGGAAATAGTGGGAGATTTATTAATAACCTCTGGCGACTTAAATAGCTCTAGTGATTTCCATGTGTGACCTGAGGCCTCAGCCTTCCTGGCTGATTAGACACGAAACTCAACTAAAGAGCTGACCTGGTTGGTTTCAAGTGCTCTGCTGGTTAACTCCCAGATGTGAGGCCGAGGAAAAACAACGTCTGTCAGAGCCATTACGGAGCGCTCCACTACAACAGATTTAATCTTGCCCCTGATTTCAGAGGAAACAGTGCAGTAGGAGGGCTGAAGCTGTAATGAACTCTTAACACAAAAAACTATTCTCTTCCATGCATCTGAGAGTGAGCAAAAGTCCTCATCTATCACTGCCTGCGCCGGCAAGTCTCCGCTGCTGTTTGTGGATATGCCATTTTTTTCTTCTTGACAAAAAAAGACTTTTTTTAAACATAAAACCCAGAATACTGTATTTTTTTTCTGGCCATGCGTACCAGTATTTCCTGGGGCTGGTATCCATATTGCTGCTGGATGGTTTTGCCAGATGTTGTCTCTATAAGATAGCTGGTGACCCTGAAATATCTCTTAGGCTTTACGTCACCACAACAGGATCTGCTCATTCTCTTTGTTTCCCTCCTAATAGAAGCTGCCATAGGTTGGAAACAAAACCTTTCCCCAAAAAATCACCAGAGAACCCTCTTCCTTCCTTCTTATCACCTCCAAACAAATAGGAGAAAGGTATGCCATGAGGGGATAAGAAAAAAGAGTAGACCAGAGGGAAAAGGTTGGAAGTGGAGACCACTACCACTGCTTGGATTTTGCTGGGGTCAGCACGCTGATTTTAGATACTTCTTAGCTCAGGATGGGTAACGTACCACCGTTTCCAGTATGTTGCCAGCTGGCAGGGGTGAGAAGAAATGTTAATGCCATCACTTACGGACTTTCTGTGGGACTAAAAGGCAAGATGCATATTAGGGAAAGACAACAGAAATTAAAAGGGCTAGAATTGCATTAGCATAGCATAGCTCTGATTGAAATTAAGGAGGTGTTCAATTACAAAATGGTTGCTGGTATCTGACCTGAAAAAAAGTGTGATGCAACAAATTGAATAAAACAGCACTGAAAAAGAATTTATATCTACTTAAAGAATATGCTGATGGCATGGAACTTGATGTTGTGTTAACATTCATCTTGATGCCTGTCTTCAAAATGGCTTCAATACTCAGGTCCTGCGCATGCCTTTTCTTTTAATTTTGCAAAATTTATGGCTAATAGAAACTGAAAGAAACAAATGTTTGTGTTGTTTATAGGTGGTAGCTTTAGAAAGGAAAAAAGAGGCTTGTGTGCTTCTGTGTGATTTATAAAGAAAGCTAAAGACAAACTGGGGAAGTTAGGGGGTTGGTTTGTTCTGTAAATCTTGGTGATTTTCTGCTAGACATCTAGTCCAGCATGCACTGTCCAGCAGACCTTTAAGGACTTAACGGAATCCATGAAATTAGACATCCATGAAGGAGCATCAGATGGAAAAGTTGAAAGAAGAAAATACTTTTACTCAAGCCATCCAGCCTTTCTACTGCTAAAGTTTCTTGTGTTAGAAATACAATGGGTAAAATCTCAGTAGGTATGTAAACATATAGTTAAAAATATTTGGGAAGGTCTTTGTACAGCACAAGGTAACAAGAAAAGCACAAATGAACTTTTTTTTAAAAAAGTCTTTTCTGAGATTTACAAGTGCTAAGAAGTAAAAAAAAATCCTGACGTAGGCATTGTTTGTATTCACAGTTGTACTAGTCAGTAACTAAGGACATGATTTAAATCATTGAGCTTAAACTATGCAAAACTCAGCATGGACATTCTTCTTTCTTTTTAAATCAGGATTAAATAGATTTATCTTGATCTTAATTTAAATTTGACTAGGCTTAAATCAAATTGAATTTGAAACAACTGATGTAAGTTTTGCTACACGTTAGCAAAATTGTTTTTTAAACCAGTGGAAATTTGTGGATAGACAGGATGCTACTGTGAACTAGGGTATTTAATTATTTAGATGTCTCTAGCTAATGGTTAACCAAGGATTTGGTTCATGACGTTTTCGTTATGTCTTGCAACAAACTCATACAGGTTAATTCCAAATCTGTGTCATGCTCTATAATTGAGATACTAGACTAAAGAACATGATGAATAAATTGTGCTATTTTGGGGCTCACAGAATATGAAATTTAAGCTACATCTGGGTGCTTGCAATTTGGGACTCAGTTGTGTCTAATAAATAGATTTGAGCCATGTTATCAAATTTCATGGGTCTCAGAAAATGTTTTGTTTTTAAGGGGGAGGTCTTAGGTTTTAAATGAGGTCTTTTTCTCTGCCTTACCCCAGCCTTTGGGGGATGAGGGAATGCATTTAGATCACATTTTTAAGCTTCACAGTGCTAGAAATTTATCATTTTCTGTCTCATCGAACACGAAGATTCTCACAGAATTACACTTAGAGATGGGCTTCAAGAAAAGCAGCAACAATCATAAGACTTAAGAATTGCACTGTAAATAAGTCTGAGAAGGAGCTCTAGGCCTCAGAGTTACGTCCCTGTATGTCTACCCCATTGAAGCAAACTCTTCCTGCATAAAATGCCGTAATAATTCAACTTTTGCAAGACATTTGGACACAGCATTGTTTAAATTACTTAAAGGAATATGAGTCAAGAAACTCTGCTGAATATGTTCAGCTGTTTCACCAGAATTTGATCTAAAGAATAAAACAATAATAGTACAGCTGCATGATACCAATAAGAATAAACAATTTATTCTGTTATGTTTAGTATCTTCTTTGGATCTCCTTTTTAAATGGGAGTGGCAAGAAGCACAGGATACTTTGTCAGGGAAATGATTAGTAAAGCTTGTATTTTTATTGAGAATCATGAAAAACTTTTCAAGATGTGAAAAAAATAGCAGCATTCTGTATGTTACGAAATTCCCTGCTTTACAACAAATTTTAGAGCTTCGTTCAGATCCAAATGTTGTGAACATCAGAGGAATTACCATATGGGGACAGTTTGTCTAGCACAAATATCCCTGCTCCATCAGTGGTCGACAGGAGATGCTCAGGAAGGAATATAAGAAACAGGATCGTACAGGGTGAACCTTTCTCCAGTCTTATCCTCCCTGCGTCTGGCAATTGGCACTGTAGGAACTTCCTGAGCCAGAGGTCGTATCCAGACCATTGTGTTTAATTGCCACTGGTGGACTTATCCCCCATGAATTTGTCTAATCTTTTTTTGAACTCATTTATATTTTTGGCCTCTGCAACATCCTGTGGTAGTGAATTCCACAATTTAATGACATGTCATGTGGAAAAACTGCTTCCTTGTGTTTGCTGTAAAAAGAAGTTTACAGGTTTCATTCAGCAAAACCGATTCCAGTTCAAGTTAAACATCAAAATTAAGCACTTCTCTGAAGTGAGGTCTTGAGCCAAAGCTCTCTGAAGTCAAGAAGCAGCTCTGCATTTATTATTTGTTTTGCAGAATTAAAAGCATTTTAAGTCTCCAGACTTGTTTTACACTAGCAACATATTTTTCTGTCACTCAGGCAAATTATGTGAAAGAATTTGGTCATACCACTCAGAGGATGGATTTGTGATTCTTACAGCTAATTCAGTTGCTGTTATTGATGGTGTTAGTAGTAAAAACCCACTAATACCCAGCCTAGGAGTAGAGTGATAGCCAACATATGGTGCTAAATGAAGTCCCCGAGTTTCCTCAAAAGCATTTGTGCTGGAAGTAGCCAAGTGTTATTTGTAGTGGAGTATGTTTTACTTCATTTTGACCACTTCAAACAAGCACGTTGGATTGGCTTGCTCCAGTTCTCGGTGACATTTCAAGATTTCAGTCAACCAAGAATTGGCCCAAGAAGTACTTTGGGCCGGGAGAGGGAGCAGATTTGGAGCCTTTCAAGAGAAAGGAGCACACTTCTGTTTCCTACTGTGTCATCCTCCAGCTCAGCTTCCCTCCCCTCCTGCAAAAACAGAAAGTACGCCTGGGAGTCCTCAGCGAGCTGCTGGCTACATCCAGAAGCCTGGAGCTGGCAGGCTAAGCGCTCGCTTGGAAGTGGTGGGTCCCTGACAGCAGGCGTCCCTTCAGAAAGGAAAAGACAGGGAAAACACAATGAATAACCAAAATAACACAGTTATCCCAAGTGTGAAATGGAACATCAGCCTCCTTCTTCATTGATGGATGCAGCAGGGCAGGATGCAGAGCGAGGGAGAGGGTGCCTGGTGTTTGGCCAGCAGATGGAACTTGGGGCAAAACGAGAAGCTTTCTGGCACACAGCCCTTACAAAAAGGCCCTCCTACTGTGGAGGCTTCTTAAGGAAAGATCTTGGCATTTGTGTGTTTTATCCAGCTATTCAGTGTAATGAAAAGAATTAACCTCTGCCTATAAACCTCATCCTGTTCTTATGGTGGTACAGAGGGGTTAACTGTGCAACCTTGGTAGAAGTGATAAGGAATTGTTGTTCATCCAGTGCCTCCACTTTCGTATTGCCAGGTAGCTGGTATCTCCACATAGGGCTTTTTCGCCTTTTTCTAAAATAAAAGTGTGGAAACCCACGCATCTTTCCATATTATTTTCCCTAAATATTCCATCTCCTAGTCTCTTATTCTTAATGGTGGAAGTTTTTTCTGCAGCTTCAGGGGCTACTTGAAGATGAGTGGAGTTGCAGAGGGCAGAGCTGTCCTGCAGTTGGTCATCTCACTGCCCTGGTGTCCCAGGAGAGCCAGAAAGAGAGCAGGTGTTTCTTAAGCAGGGATTTCATTTTAGGTGTTAGTATCAAGAGGTTTAGTTAAATCTTTGCCTATACTGTAAATTCGTTAACGTAGGTGCCAAAAGCTAAGAACCAAAATCCATTTTTGAGTTTTCAATTTGTCTTGATTTCCAGAGCTCCTTATCTCATATTGACTTAGGTATCTAATGACCCAATTCATCAAGTAGTTTAAGCATGTCGCTAATTTTAATCAAGTGCGTAATCCCACATTTAGTTAGGCACATGTGTAAGTATCTTGCTGAATGAAAAATGGGTATAAAGCCTAATTTAAGGCAAATCCCTGCTTGAATATGTTGCCTTTGTTCTTTGTGAGGAAAATGAAAAAAGGAGTATTTTCATAAGGAGACATTTTCAGGGCAGCCAACAGATCTTCAGTGTGGAGCCAGAAATCTGCAGGCGAGCTCTTCCCCTCCAAGTGCTGTCTGTAGTGTACAGTAGCTGAGTCTCCTCCGAGCTCCTCCTCATCTGCTGACCCTCGCCTCCCTGACATCCATTCCCCTTGCCTAACAATGACAAATGGAGTTATAATATTGGTTGTTGAACCATAAGCTGTAGATAAATGTGCTTCTGAGAACCACCATTAAGTCCCTAAATGGATTATATATATTTGGTTTAGAAACCTAATATTTAATATTAGTGTACTCTCCAGCGGTTGGCTTTATTTCTCTTGATAATCTATTCCCACTCCATTTCCTTTTAGATTTCTAACCTCATTAAACCTTTCATATTGCAGTTATTTTCTGTTCTAAACAAAATTAAAGACACACCATCCCCAGGTTTTAAGAGTCTAATTTTACTCCCGAACTGGAGAAAACACAGAGATAAACATTCTTTTCAGTGGTGAATTTTAAAACCGCTTTACGAGTCAGCTGGAATCGCTAACCATATTGAGGATTGTAAAAGTCTGTGAAAGGCAGCATAATAAATGATGCTTGAAATGGCATTTGTTGTATGGGAGTTCAGATGCTTACATGGTATCTTTCCCTTCTTGGTTTTGTATAAAATGTGAGGATGTATCTCACGTTGTACAGTACCTTAAGAATTTATAACATTTTGCTTCTGGTCTGATTGTCTGCAAGGAATCTCAGTTACCAGCAGGGGTTCCTTAAATTCACATGGCCGGGAGAAAGCAGTATCTGTGTAATACTCTGCTCCCAGTGTGCGCATTAAACTGGTTTTTCTTGATCGAGGACACATTTCTTCCATATCATCAGGCACTTTGGCACATTGCTTGTTCTGATATATATAAGTATTGCACTCTGCCTTACCAGACACAGCAAAATTGTGTGTTTGACCATTCTTCTTGTTATACAATGCCCTGGCCCCTACAGTGGCTACTTTAAGAAGAAATGCAATATATGTGGTGTTGAAAAGAAATCTGCAGGCTGGAGGAAGCTCTCAAATATATTCTATATTTGCCCAAATCCACTGCTCTTTCCCTTGTTTTCCTGTAAGGCCCGTAACACCTCTGCTAATTATCAAATAGCATTAATCACATTAAACCACGGTTATACACGTCACAGCCCATCTGCTCCTATGCTTTCCACTTCCACCAGAGTCATATGGCTGAATGATGACATCACGTCAATGTGCAGCATTCCCATCACAGCTGATAGTGATCTCGTGAGTACAGGATGGGGGCTTCACTGCAGGGTCTAACAGGGCTGCAGTAGGTTTCCGTTCAAGGAGAAGACTTGTCCGTAGTGGCACAGTTTTTGTTTTGCAGGTGACATGAAACCTTTCTATGAAACAGCTGAATAAAATCCCACCCCCCTTTTCCTTAAGGGTGAAGTCTCCCTTGCAGCCCTGTTGTATTTGGTGACTGCAACAGTAGCTCGCATAGTTTCGCTACTTCTAATTCCAGTGCCAAGACCTGCAGTGTGAATACTAGCAATTAGCACTTTGCATCTTAAAAAAACCTTGGGTTCCTTTTGCCTCATGGCAGGGGAGATGCTGTTACTTGCCATCCCTATCCTGCAGCAGGGAAGGTTGAAGCAGGGGCAGGGTACCTACGATACTTACACTGCACATCAATAGCCAGAATTACCACCAGCAGCTCCTGGCTCCCTGTCCTTTGCTCATCCATTAGTCTATAAGGTGACAGCTAACATTTTAGGGATTTAAAATCAGAGACAGGGGTCTCCACAATTTGCAAAAGCTCTCAACATGCCACAGGAGCAGGCCCGGTGACAATAGGCATTTGTTAGACATAGAAAAAATTATAGTGAAAATTGGCTGAGCAGTTTCTGATCACTGAAGTCCCTGCTGATAGCTTTGTGCTACTCTTGTTCAAATTCACAGTAAGAAACAGCATGGTGCTAATCGCTGAGAAGTTCTGGGAGAAGGCTGGTCAGCAGGGTGCTTATATGAAGAGTGATGTGATGAAATGATAGGGAAATAGGTCTTTATCCTGACCCTTTTCCTCTCCCTTCCAATTGTGCAGAGCAGTTAACAATGACCAGAAGCTTTCCTGGCAAACTGTGACTAGCAGTTTTGCTAATTTACATTTGTTTTCAAGGGTTCAGCATCATTGTCTTTAATAGGATGCTCTTGTCGGGGATTTGGTCATGGCTGTTTATGAGGTCCCTACATTTATGCTCTCCTTCTGTTTTTTTCCACCATACATAATGTCATTTTGATGAGGACAATGTCCTTGAGTGCACTGTGTTGCAAGGGGATGCATTATTACCACAAGTCTATTTTCAGCCAGTTTCTACCAGGTTCATTACACCCTGTGAATTCATTATGCTCCTGCTCACCTGTGTTAGATGCATGTGACAGTGTTATCCTCCTTTCAGAGGGCAGAAGCGGGCAGCTGAGCTGCTCAGTTTTAAGTTCTAATGGCTGCTTATTTAATACAGTTTTATCTTCACCCACCCATAGCAATCATCACCTTAAAAATCACCTCTGTTACATCCATTCTGTTCTCCACTGCCGAACAAATCAATGCACCTCTGACAGTCTGAGATTGTGTGAGTGTGCAGAAATCCTGAGGAATCAATCGCACCCAGGTGCATCAGAGGGGATTAGTGGTTTTCTCCAGGGAGAAGCAGCTGCTGATACTGGCCCCTGTTCTCATGACTCAGCAGCTCCACTCCAATTTCCCATTTCAAATACAGAGCAGCAAGCTCTAAATCTTCCATGCCTGAATGCAGAGTGGATAGCCCAATACAAAGTTACATTTCACTTTGTACTGGCAGATGGAAAGCCATAATAACATCCCTTTCTTCATGATGAGTGATGGGTTCCCACAATGCCGGATAGACTCGGAGTGCCGCTGCAGAGGCACAGGCAGTGCCAGGAGGTGGATGCTAGTGTGAGAATCCAATGTTGTCTGGTGTCTCACTCTAGGTGGGATAGTTGCCATCTGTTCTATAATGGTGGTGTCTCAGACTGTTTGCAAATGCTCTCTAGTACCCCAAAAATGCTGGGCTTTGAAGCAGGCAAGGGGTGTGAAAGCCTTCAAGGTAATTGCTCTAGATTTCAGGTTAATGGGAGGTCAGGGTGAGCAAGCATGCTTCTACTCCATTGCATAAGTGAAGGAGACAAAGGATTTTAGATCCAGGGCTGGTACTTCTCACCAATATTAAATTTACTCTTAGGCATTAATATGGAGCACCTGAATCAACTGACACTAAGCAACCATCAAGATGAAAGAGTCAGTTCCTTAGGATGTAAAATAGTCATAATCTTATGCCATAATGTTAATGAGCCTCAGTCTTTCAGGCTTGCCATATGCAAGCCCCCTGTTGGCTTTAGTAGACACTACCATATGAGGTCAAGAATCAGGCTTTTTTTTCCATTTCCCACATTGGAAGAGACTCCTTTCTGCAGAGAAAATCTGTAAGTTTGCCTGTAGGTCAAAATAAACAGTTTTTCCATCAAAGGAGCAAGTTTCCTTCCTGTTGAGCTCGCTGGTGCTTTCAGAAGCTGTTAATGATCATTTATGTCCAACATGCCAAGTCAACCTTTGGTGTTCCTGTGTCTGAGTGTGTAGTAGACGCTCAGCATGCCTTGGACTGACTGCAAGTTGGGAGCAGATGTTGGCTCCATGACAGGTCTGTGTCAGCAATGTGTTTTGATAAGAACAGGCTATTCCCAGCTGGTTTCTGAAGAGTTTTTCTCTTTTTCTCTGCTCTCCTCCTCTCTTGCTTTGAGGCCTTCTTCATCAGGCTCAGAGCATGCATTCGGAAAAGATGTACCCAGCTTTTTTCTTGATGTTGTTTTATTTTCTGCATCATTCATGTTTTCAGCCTTTTTTAAAACATTGTCCTTCACATGGTTAGGAATCCCCCAAATTCGACTTTTCCCTCACTAACTAATTTCTCCAGAAGAAAACTGCATTTCTTTCAGTTTGGCAAGAGCATGGAGAGATGCAATCCCTGCTTAATGTAGCTCTGCCACCAGAAACCAAATAAAAATCCAGATTTAACACAGTTAGCTACATCCATTCTGGGAGCTCTTGGTCTGCAGCCCAGGGCTGAGCTTTGGTATCACTAATCTGGGTGTGCTGTGGGAGATGGGCACAGCTGAGCCCAGGGAGTGTCAGCGGTGGAGAATCACATCCAAACGGGAATGCATTCCCTGCCTGCAGCCCAGCACTGCTGTCAGCCAAACCCTGGTTTTCTGTCAATGTGTTACTGGCCTCCAAATAAAGACTTGAAGAGGCGGAAGCTTGTGATGTCTCTCTAGTTTAAATGTGGGAACCGAAGTTCACCCACTGCTCTTCTTATCTTCGATCAGATTCAGTGTTAGATTAATGTTAGAAGACTGTTGAATGGGTTGGGATAATTCTTTATTCCACCTCCACCTTCATACATCTGTTTACCTGGTTAGTTGTGGTTGAAAAATCCTGCAATCCCTTATTTTAAATATATATGACATTTCTGCTGTCTTGGCAGGGCAGGAGCTCTTTGCTGGGCCCACGCTTTTAGAGGATGCTTTGGAATTTGATTCTGAGAGCCAATAGCCAACTTCCTGGTGCGATAATGAAGCAGTGTGTGATTGTGAACTAGTTACTTGACCTCTTTATACTGTACATCTATAAAACCAGGGGGAAAGTAGAACCTCTTGGAGCTCCAGACAATTCATGTCTGCTGCATCTTCTTGGGTTATGGTGAAACTGCACGAGCCACCCTGGCACAAGCAGATACCAGTCCTTCTTTACCCGGAGTCTGTAAGAACTGGTGGTTTGTTCACCTACTTTCTCTTCAAGTCTCCCAACTGCCCACAGCAGTTTCTAGGTGAACAGCACGTTGGGGAACTGTTTTGTAATGGGAAACCTTCATTTCCCTTTTAACCAGGACTTCAACCCTGCAAAACAATCAGCTCTTCCCTTTCCATTGAGAGGCAGCAGTATCTAATCAGGTTTCACTCCTTTGTTGTATCTATTGATCCTCAGCACTGTAAGATGCAAATTGCCATGCCTGACAGGATTCAGGGTGTTTTATCATCAATGGAGAGTAATTATCCTTGGCTGCACCAATATTGGATTGTTAAGCCCCAGGATAATGCACAAGGTAAAGACATTTAGAAGGCAGTCCACCTTGGGGATTTGTGTAAATGTGATGGATAGAGTGAGAGCAGGATAGCTGAATTACAGCCCCAGGGACTGACAGCTGCATGGGGGTGTAGCCTTGATAATCCTTACAGAGAAGCTAGTGCTGCAGTTGGTATTGAGACACAAAGTGTGTCTAAAGCTGCAAGTTTCCCTTTCTGTTTAATCCTTGTAATGTGTATATGCTGAAGAAGAAAACATATGCAAGATTTTGAATGGATACTGTGCGCTTGCAAGACTAGCCAAGGAACTTCTTCTGTTCATTTATTTATCTAACCATAATTCAAGCTTTTCATGTGAGCATGTTTTAGAGGCACGAGGGTTTTGGGTGCTTACTTCTTTGTCTGTGGATTCCAATTCAATACTAAAAGTAGAATTATAAATGAATAAGTAGGAGATACTTTTCTTTTTTGAAAGTATCAGGTTAACCATTGCATATTCTGGTATATAAAGTAGTTAAGCTGTCTTAGCTGTGGAGAGAAAATGTATGTCAACAGAGATGCCATGTTAGCTGACTAATCCTCGACTGATAGCAGCAAACCTGAAAGTAGACTCAGGGAAGAAAATCCCTTTTTCCAGAGCTATCCATATGAGCCGAGTCTTATACCTGTCAATTTTTTTTTTTAAACCAGACCATTTCCGTAGTTGCAAAATAAATAAGAATAGAGATACAAAGAGGAAAAGTAGTGATGGTGCCTGAAAACTCCTGCTGAGATGAATGTTCAGGGTAGTTCCCAAAGACTGTCAGGCTTCAGATACCACACTGAACTTGCAAGCTGTGAGTTCTGTTAACATTTTTTAATTTTTTTAGTTGCAGTTCTTTCTTGTCAAGCAATTCCTTGTGTTTGACCAAGGCCATGACTAAGATCAGCCAACTTGCTTGGCATGCAAAGCATGCTTTATTCTTGTTGAAGCTGCTAAGGACGCTGAGGAGTAAATGCCAGAAACTTAAGCAAATAGTCCATGCTTTACCAGAACTGCGCCAGATTTTGCAGCTATGTGCAGCTTTGTGCTGGCAGCATGTGCCCTGTGCTGCCACAGAGGCGCTGAGGTTACTGTATTCCAGTGGGATTTTTCTGACATCCTTCACAAGTGCCCCTGGCTGCTTCATTTCACACGTTATCATCAAAGTGTGCAACAAGCTCCTTACATTGCTCCATACCTTCAAACAAGCAGGAAGGGGGTTTGCTCTGCCATCAATTTTAACTACAGTTTTGAAATAGGAGAAAATTGAGAAAGATTAAGAAAATTGTCTCGCATACCTACGCTGTTTGTCATGTTTTTAAAAGGGAGTGAGTCTTGCAGATGTTTTGATTGCCAAGTCAGAAATACAAGGCTTGGGAGGGTGGAGTCCAGGGGAAGTCACGTCAGGGGGAATTGGCGCCACTGTTCCCTTTCTTCTGCCTGTCAAAATAGCCCTCCCACAAGCCAGGAGAGGGTTCTGTGAATGAATGAAGAAAAACAATGCGATAGGAGCTGATGCTGGTTCGGGCTTCTCCCCACCTGTCCTTGGCTGCTGGAGCAGCCCAGAGCATTAGAGATGCCCTCCAGGGCTGTAGGTGCTGCAGCCACCAGCCCCATCTGCCCTGCATCCGGGCACGCTGCTGAGCTCTACTGGCATCGTCCACCACCCTGCAGGTAATTTTGCTGCCAGCTGTGAGCACAGGAGACCGGCAGCCTCTCAGGCAGATGCTGCAAGCAAGCAGCCCGGAGCGTCAAATCTGTAATTGGCTCCCTGCAGCGCCACGGCTCCTGCTTCACCCCACATTTTTCCTGGGAGACGGCAGCACCATTCCTCCCATGGTGCCCTGCCAGCCCATGGACAGTCTGGGCACGGGACAGGTGTCCATTAAATCACCAAGTGCATTAGACATGGACAGACTCGAGTTGAAGCATTTACAGGTTTCGGTATGCGCCTGCTGCTGTTCTGCCCGTGCTTCTCCCACGCTGCAGGGGAATGGTGGGGTTGCTCCAAGCTGTCGGAATTTGTGGCCGATTTCTGGAAATGTCAGTGTATGTAGGGGATTAGCTTTGGGGAATTATTGTTGCGTGCTCCCTCTTCCCCACAATCCCTCCTTTTTTCCTAGAAGCGACTCAAAACTGTGCGGTTCTGCAGTTTAAATTTACCATGGCTCTTAGAATTCCTTGGGAGGCAGAGAAGCAGGTTTCTGACCAGCTGACAGGCTTTCTCCGCAGTGCTAACCATTGCTCTCAGCTGGGGACACAGAAGTAGATCCATATTGTAGCTTCTGCACATGAACCAATGACAAAATTCCCAACACAACAATCCTGGAGTTTGGGGAACTCTAGAGAGATGTGGGGAGACCTAGACCTCCATTTTGTTGCAGGGCCCGAATTTTAATGAGACCAAGCCAAAAAACACGTGAGGTGAGAGGTTTGGCCCTCAGATGGGGGGAGACGCCAGTTCAGCACCAGAGTTTATGGCTGAGACCTCTCATGCCCCATGGCATAGTACCATAATGCAAAGCTTGCAGAATCCCACTGTCGATACAGATACTTTAGATGAAGTATATATGATGGAGGATCAATACTGTACGGCATGCATGTTAAAATACGTGCACTCATGGCTGTATTTGCTATATTCCGCGCAAAAGTAGGTTGGTTGGTTTTTTTTTTTTATTGGGAAAATTGTTAGATTTGATGGCAGTATGTAATTAGTAGTTTGCCAGCAATAATTACAGGGCTCTGCTCCAGAATAAATGATGTAGCATTCCTGTGCATATAATATGGTATACCACAAAATAGGAGTTGGAAAATTGCAACATTGCTGGATCATCATATAGCTGACATGTTGAAGGGGTTTTTTGCTCTGATAGTTTATGAAAAATAGTAAGTATGGTGCACTGTGAACCGAAAGGCTTTCTTTGTTAAATTAACCACAATTGCAACCACAAATTATGGCTTCACAAACTATAGATTTAAGACTGGCTTTTCATAAATAGAGCTTCTTTGTGTTTTAACAAAACATACATAAAAGAATGGAGCTGTACAGTGATGCCAAAGTAGCACTTTCAAAATCATCAGCCCATTCAAGCCTTTGGAATACAATCATAATATTTGTTTAAAGTTTAACATCCAGAAAGGGAATTCACAGATATTCCTTAATCTTAAAAGAGTTCTGATGTGATTTCTGAGTGCCCTAAAGAAATAACATCGAGATAGCAACCTTATCTTTTTAAGTTTGTATACATTTGGAAGTTTTACTCATACAAGTGAATAATTGGTCACTAAGTGACTAAGCAAAGGTTCTGCAAAATGAAACATGACAGAAAAATCCTTATGTGGATTTTTTTTTTTACACATAACATGTCCATATATGCGAAGGACCCAAATCTTTCAAAGTCGGAGGTGTTATGCCAGTTTCTACCAAAGGAAAATTTGCCCCAAAAGAGATTTCTCCAATACTGGGTGACTGTTGTAGATTTCTCCAAGTTTTAAAATATCCTACAGTTTATTGGCATGCTCATCCCAATTTTGAAAGGCATACTTTTGGCAGCAGCAAACTGAGGAGGGCCATGTGTTAACATCCTGGTTTAGCAATATGTATTCCCACATGCTAAGCTCTCGTACAAATGCAGTTTTTATTGCTGTTGACTTCAAACAAAGATGCTTTGACATCTAAAGTTGTATATGTTACAGATGCAATGCCTAACCATACTCACGCTGTATATTTTAGGATGAGCTGGCTGTGGTCCCAATTATACAATCAAGTATAAACACTCCTAGGATACAGGGCCCCATACGGAGAGTCACTTATCTTTGTTGTGCTGTGTAGTACTGCACTGTAACATCTTGCCATGTCTGATATTTTGTACTCCAGCTCATTTGCACGTTGTTGCTTAACACAATATATAAATAACATATAGGAGCAGGCAACATCGCTTGTCTTCTGACTTTAAATGTGGAACAAGTATCGTTAACGTATTGCTTAGTCGCTCCCAAATCCACAGTCTGAATATCACCTGTCCAGGGTAGCAGGCTCTCCGATACTTTCCCATTCTGTATTTTCTCATCCTTACAGTAAGAGTGAGAAGGAGGATAATAATCCAGTTAGGAAGCATTTCTAAGGAAAAAAGTGTATTTATTGGCCAAAATCTTTTGTGCTAAGCAGAGAAGCTGCAGTTTAAGGCTTGGTATTTTGAAATGGTGGTTGGTGGTTGGCTGTTCAGTTTTGCAGCAATAGGTTGGTTTTCTGGAAAAAATCCTTAGGAAGTTGAGTAAATCATTCTTCTCTTTCCACCACTGTCCTCAGAAGGAAACTGGAGTTCTGCTTTACTTCTACACCCATCTTTACGAGAAACCTGAGCCTGTAAGGGCCAGCTGGGGCTATCTTCTTCTGTCTTCATAAAAGCTCCAGGTTTTGTCCCAGCTGCTGTAACAGCTGAGTGCTTGGGGAAGGAGGAAGTTATGCACCCACTTTCCCACTTTTGCTTGGATTCATCCCCTGCCTATTCTGTTTAGACTTTCCCCAGCAACAGAAATCCTGCCACTCCTTTCATTTGCATCCAGGAGACAGTTAAGCAGGCACTTTTGACATGTAGAAGCACCCCCTCATCGCTCAGCAGCATCCCTTTGGGGCCCCGTTTGCAGGCTGATTGCAGTGGGGTTTGCCAGGAGAGAGGTCCACGAGAGCTGACAGGTCCAGGGGGAGATGGGGGGCCCCAGGAGCTGCATCACGCCCCTGACCACACTTGGCAGGAGTCCTAAATACAAGTCTTGCCTGTCTCCTTGTGTTTGCATTCTTCAGAGATAACTGGATTTGTGCGTAAGGTTTTCACTCCTGTAGCTGGCAGCATGTACAGGAGTTCTTGTAATAATAATTAGCTGTAAATATTTTGCATCTAATTCTGAAAGATTACTTCAAAGAAACATTTCTTCATATCGCTTGGGATCTTTTCTTCTGTTGAAATACACATTCATGAGTGAAGTACTGCAATTACAAGGATGTTTAGAGAATCACAAAGGTATTTATTCTTGTCCTGGCTAGTTTATAGTAGCAAAAATTGCAAGTGGAAAGGCTAAGAAAATGTATTCTAAAAACAAATGTGTAATTGTTTTGTTGAGAGTTAGAGTCAACAGTGTTTATTCATGAGGCTTAGCTGCCCCAGGCAAGAGCAATCAGACTGGAGGTACCACCTCCTGTATCCTTGTTCTCTTTAATTGGAGCCATAGCCTTGGATGCCCTGAGGCGAAGGGCCGTCTCTAACTGTATTCCGTTCGGTTTATGAACATTTGAAAGTGCAGTGGAAAAAAACATTCTTTTGTTTAGACAGTTTCAGGCTTCCCCTCCCTTTTCTGTTCAGCAAGTGAAAATTGTATGTCAAAATTAAGCTCTTGAGCAGCTATAGATTTTGCATGTAATGTGATACTCCAGTGGCTAAAGTTTTGCAGTGTTGTTAGGCCTGGGAGCGGGGCTGTGCGTCACCAGCAAACACAGCGATGGAGAGCTGCAGTCTTGCTCCCACACTGTCTGCAGCCGGGCCCGTCGGGTCTCTCGGCAGCAGCTCCGGCAGCTCCAGGTGCCTGGCAGGCAGGCTGGCGTGCCCCGCTGTCCCCCGCCGCGCTCCCTTGCCCAGCACACGAATTCTTTTAAAGCAAATCAGAGCATATTTTAACAGTTTCACTGCAAATTCCTCTGTCGCTTCATTTCTATTTTTAGGCCCTGGTGAGGGTACCTAGCGCAGCTACCAGCCTGGAGACAGATTCAATAAAAGATTCAATAAAACTTCTCTCCCGCTGCCTCCCAGCAGTAGCTCAGGTGGGGGCACACAGTGCAGGAGGCGGCTGGCGTCTCTTATTGAATCTAGCCCTGAGTTTATCCAAGCTCTTCCTGAGTGTTCTTCTACTCTCTCTACTGTAAAACCCTGATTTCCTCCTGACATCTTTATGCAACGCTACGGTTAAGTGCTTTCTCCTTCTATTGTCAGCGCTGCCAGTCTCAAACGGCTTGAAGCTTTTAGCTCCAGAATAAGAAGCATGGTCTAGCTCGGGGTGTGAGGAGAGTCCCCCGTGCTTCCTTCAAGCACCAGTCTAGTCTGATGGAGTCCTGTCTTGAAGGAAGGCTCCCCACTTGGGACAGGTATCACTTCTAGAGCAGGAGGCTGTGATCCTGCAGCCTGGAGTCAGACCTGAGTAAAAAACAGTAGCCACAGCCTATCTGGTCTCATGTCACCTCTCTGTGAGCACTCACGCTGCCCCCACGCCCTGGCATCCCAGCACCTTCAGGAGATTAGCTCAAGCTCGGGATGGAGTCCCTTGCATGGTCCGCTCACCCTGTGCGTAAGGTGTTGGCAGTCAGAGAGCATCTTGAAAAGAAAACAAGAATACCCCCTATCTAAGCTTTGCTTTCACACTGCACCAGCCCAATGCCTGGCCACGCTGCTCCTAGAGGAGAGTTCAAGCAAGTAACGCCCAGTGTTGTCATCTTGGTTTGCACATTCAAGGCCTGAACCGAGAGCACTAAATAAACATCTGAGATTGCACCCTGAGTGCGCCACTTACCCACCAATCCCCCATCTTTCTGGAAGGGTGTTAAATGGTTTCTGCTGCCATTGATACTACTTAGGTTTCTTCTGTCCCGCTTCAAGCCAGCTTCATCCCCCATTGTGTCCGGCTGCAGTCGGAGGTAGGTGAGAAGGGAGAGGGACAGTGTGACAGCTGATGGATGGGATGAGTCCTGGGCTCCAGAAACACCCATCCTTGGCTCATGGTGACTCGCTTGGTGGTTCATCCTTCTCTGTAGGTCCATGCGAGTGGAGATTTTGAGCTCTTCAGCGCCCTTCCGGGGGAATAGCCTTTCATTTGCCACCTCTTAAGACAAACTTACTGAGTGGTTTACCAGATATCCCAGATTTTCTAGGATATCACCCCAGTCATATCTTCACTGCAGCAAATACCAAGGCTTTAAAAGGCCCCTATTTATTTAGTTATTTCATGCATCTGGCAAGGCTTTAGAGCCATCCCTGAATGATATCGATGCTAGTAAGAAGTATGTCATAGCTCTGGAGACTTTATCTAAATAATCACATGCTTTCTGGAGTGCAGTTTTCAGATTTGAGTTATCAGATTTAAACTTCTGGTCTTCTTAGGAAAACACCTCCCCCTCCATCCCATTTCATTGCCCCTGATCCAAGGTTGGACCGTCTAGAGGATGGTGTAATACTTGCTGCGTATTTGCCTTGACAAATGGTTAATTCCCACTCGGATCCGTGGGGGTTTGGAGTGCACCAGGGACAGCAGGCTCCTTGGCTTCCTTGCCGAGAGTATTTGTTTAAATGCAGCAAGTCCTTTCTCCAATGTTGTCTTTTCAAAATGTGGAGGGGTGAGCCTTTTGATGTTTGTATTTACAGTGTTTTCACATCTGGATGTCATTTGTGACACAGGCTCTCCTCCTTTTTCTATCCCTGTGTCTTCCTGTAAAATTCATTTTGAACATATACGCTCATGTGGCTTTAATGTGTAGTAGTCGGCCAATGTATTTAGCAGGCCTGTAGTAGGCCAATAAAGAGGTACCTTGGGTCACGCTGTGCGCTCTTGTAAATTTATCCCGAATTAACCCTGATTGGCATCCAGCTCCCCTGCTGTAAAGATACAGATGTGCGTGCTCTCCAACATCTGCTGTTTCATGAGGAGCTGTGCCATAAATCCACGAACCCCGTTGACCTGGAATCTGGACTGAGGGTTTGGGGATGCTTTGGCTCCTGTGCTCCACAGTCAGGAGAGCTCGCCGGGATGGCAGACGCAGGCGGCAGTGCTGCTGGCGGGAGGGCAGCTCCATCCTTGCATTTGCACGGGAAAATCCTGTTGGTGTTGCGAGAGGGTGTTCTTCTCCCTAAGCAAAGCCAAGATACGGCCTCAGGCGTAAATCCTTCTTGTGGCTGCCCATTTGTTTCAAGCAAGTGGTTTGAATATCCTCATCCAACAGGTTTCTTCGGGGCTTGTATTCATTCAGCTCCATCTTTTAAAATGCAAACTTGGGCATGGTGGAGCAGGCTCTTTCAGCTGCCTTTACTTGCAAAGGAAAGCAGGGGAAGGAAATCAGTCAGAGCAGCCAGAGCGTCGCTGCAGTCCTGCAGTCAGCCAGGATGCAAAAGGAAAAACATACCCATCAATTCCTGAATGTCAGCAGAGATCCCCTGGAAATTATTTATTGCGTCTGCTGTCGTATTTAATGATTTAACAATATACTAATAATCATAATATATTAACTTTGTGTAGTGATATACCAATCAATAGAAAATAATGAACACGTCTAATGGATTTAATAGTACACAGATGTTTACTGCCTTTCTCCCTGAAGATTTTCAGATCATTTCTAAAGGCCAGCTGAAAACTGTGCTCAGGCGGTTCCGTTCCCCCGCCCGAGAGCCAGTTGCAGCGCTGGGGCTGCGCACGGACAGCCTGAACGCTGCAGAGCAGCCGTGCGAGGGCAGGCGTCGCAGAACGGGGCGTTGGGGTGCACGGCGAGCGCAGGGGGGCCGCTGGCCGGGGAGGGGGCCGCGTGTGAAGGTGAAGGTGAAGGCCAAGGCTGCGTGGGTGCCCTGGCCCTGCTCCGGCAAGGGGAGAGGGGGGGCTGGGGCTCACCCAGTCCCTGTCCCTGTGAACCACCAGGCACGTCAGGCGGCGTGGATCCACGGCCCCCATGGCCATTGATTAACCATTTATTAAAGCGCCTATGAATCACTGCAATAGTAATTCTGTCTTAAATATACCTGCTAACAACTGTTCCACAACGCGAAGGTTAATTGCGATTAAACACTTCCTTTGCTTTTCCCTTCTCCCTCTGCCTGCATCCAAATCCTCTGGGGCTCCGAATGCATCTCCCGGGACACAGAGTGCTGCACCCAACCTGAAAAACAGAGGGAAGGGAGCCCGGCCTCAGCCCGTCAAAAGAACGGGGTGGGGAAGGAAGCGTGCGCACACGCGCACACGCCACGCGTGCACACGCGCACGTGCGTTCAGAGAGCGTTAACACACGCTCCCTGCGCGGCCCCCCCCCGGCGGCGG
>JANZLQ010000092.1:21771432-21803341 GCA_026212715.1 Elanus axillaris
GGGTGGTATTTGGGGGGGGGTTGGGGGGGAGGTTGTTTGGTTGGTTTCCCTCCTCTAAAAAAAAAAAGTACATTTTCTCTCTGGTGACCTTTACACTAATCTTTTTTTTGCTACTTTTCTCTACTGATTGTAGTAAATACCTAATCATTGCTAAGCTTTCATTTCAGAAGTTACAGCTGGAAGAGTAATGTGGAAGAACTGTAATCAATAATGTCTTTTTTAATTAGACTAAGTTTAAAAGTTTTCTAGACCAGTGTAATTCAGGATGTTCCTTTGCTAGATAGATGGCTTGTTCTTAGGCAGAACAGTTTTTTCTGGTAACCTTTTTCTGGTTGGCTGTGGGGGGTGTTCCATTTGACATTTTGTAGAAAGCAACTGAGATTCAGGTTTTAAAAAAAATGCAAGTATTCTCATTTTGGGAAACCAGTTGCACTTCCTTTTATGTGCCAGTTACGCTGGTTTATCTGACAGGTGGTATGAAACGGCGTTATATCCATCACTTTCATTTGTCTGTCAGGACTCTAGATTTTTCTTGTAGTGTGGTTTTTGATGGGTTTCTTTGACTTCATTGTTAACATGTAGACAAGCTGTATCGTTAGGAGTGCTTTCAATCCAGTATGAATTGGATCTGGTTTCGGTAATTTACCATGTCCGTGCTACATCATCATGTTTAAAGCAACAACCTTTAAGAATGCAGAGGTTTAAAGGCAAACGTATACACAGTAACTTGTAGTCAGTCCTTTACTGTCCAACCCACATTACATTTTGTGAGCATGCAGTAGAGCTGAATCCACCATTTGCAGCAATTTACGGAATATAAAATATATAGCTGACAGTGGACCCATAATTCTGGTTGCTTACTGTTAAGTTCAAAACAAAACACCACCAATGGCTGGAAGTAGCAGTGGCTCTTTAAAAGTATTAAATCTTCGAGCTATATGAAATGCAATTGCCATGGCTTCTTTTTATAACAGCATGCTTGTCTCCTAGAAATTATGCTATAATGAGGTTTGGTTTATATATTTTACCCCTTTCCTCATTAAAGTGCTATCTCTTGGAAGAAGCGCTTTGCGTCTTGAAATACTGCGTGGTTAAAATGAAGGCAGGTTTATAAGGATTTAATGTACTTGGGAGCCAAGGTTTTGCAGCTTTATGGCAAAGATGTTTTAACAAAGGGCTTTATGGTAAGGGTGTGCTGTATTTTAGTCAGGCAGTTGCTCAAGGGAAAATTTTCAGTGTGAGCACATCACAGCAGCAAGGAAAAATTCAGAGGGAAACAGGCCTCTGAGATCCAGTCACCGTCTTGGCTGATACTAAGTCTTAATTCTTTGCAATTTCAAGCCCTGAGGTTTTTTTACCTCTTGGCTCAAGGAAGACAAAGTCTTGTGCCATGTCATGAAACAACACGAGCAGGTCACTTAGGTTTCTCATTTCAGTGCCCAAAGGCAGGGTGCAGGAGAGCACACCTGGGACAGCCACAGGTGAGATTATTCACACCTTCTCAGGATGCAGCTTGTTTTTTCAGCATTTTATCTCCAATATTCATTATTAAAATCATACACTAAAAGCAAGACTTTCCGAGTGTTTGGGGTTTGGAAGTGAAGAAGGCAGCAGTTCGGAGCAGTTGCCCATCCACTGTCGCAGAAGATATGTCCTGGATCTGCCTGTTTCTCCAGGATACAGTTAATACCCTATGGTTTCCTGAGAGCCAGGGGGTTCTGCCATGGAAAACAGGTATAAAATTACAACCAGACACAGTTGTTGCTGGAGCTTCTCAATTGGAACTCACTGTTATACATATAAACTCTCTGTTTTATAAATAAAACAATTCTGGTTTGAAGGTTAGGCAATGAAAAGCACTTAGCTAGGGCCTTGGTGGCAGCCAGGAGACATAACCTCACATCCTTGAAACAGTGTGTAGAGAGATGGTCTTGGAAACTGATTCCAACTATTTCATATTATCATTTGTAACATCTTCTCTTACCCATAGAAAATTGTGTTTCACTTTGCTTCAGCAGTCTTCTCTCCGGCCCCATGCCCTCAGGTGGGCTTATAATGGGTAATTTGCCCTACTAGGCTATAGCTTTCCAGGCAGACCTACGTGTTCCTGCTGGAGGAACCCAATACTTTTCACTTTTCTAACTTTTTGTTTCTTGTGGAGCACTGTGGGTCTGTGTTACTTCCCCACAGATGAATTAGCTAGTATTTTTCCAAGATGAATGTGTTTTCATCTTTCTGATGGCTCTATTGACTTCCTAGGACTCTTTGTATTTCTTTTCTGGTATTTTACACCACCTCCTAATTTCAGTACTGCTTATTGATTTTGTTAGCTCACCTCTAGAGGGAGGACAAATGTGATTTGGAGCAAAATTTGGGAGCAAGGGTGGCGGGTAGTTAGTCTTGACAGTGATCAAAATTTGGTTGCCATTGAGACGATAGCAGTGCCTCTGTCCTGAGGTTATGGAGGACCGAGTGCTCCTACTCTGGGTTTGTGCTGTGAGTGGATCTCGGGCGGATTGCTGAGCAGTCGTTGCAGGGATAGTGTGTCTGTAGGATCAGGCTTGATTTTGAAATACCGGCCATAAACTGAAGACTTTTCATCCTATTACCAGTCCCCTGGGCCATGCAGTCCCAGTGTGTGTCATCTCCTATTAGTCTTGATGCAACCAATGACCTTGTTTGTGTGAGCGCATTAAGCACAACATTAATATCTAATTTGACTACTTTGAATTCAGACAGGCTGTAATCAATCACCTGAACTCTCTTGACAGTGAGTATGGCTGGATGGGATAAGGAGAACAGATAAAATGCATGCTTGTGCCAAAACTCTAGGAAATTGGAAAACTACTTCTGAGCCTGTCTAGCTGATGTAACTGTAGCTATTGGTGGAAATGAGTTCTTCACTGGAAAGCAAAAGCAAGAAATTTGTGGTCTTTGTAAAGGTCTATTCAGCCTTCTTCCTGCCTGTTAAATACCAACATGGTAAATGAGACTGCCAAGATACAGAAGCACCTTTTAGAAGATGTTTTGGGAGAAGTTCTAGCCTATTCCAGTTTTTGGATCCCTTTTGATCCCCAGCAAAATTAGTTTCAGAATGGCAAAGGTGAATTATGAGGCAGATAAATAAAAATGGCAGACTGGCATGGCTGGATTAAAAAGTGTGGTCAAAACAGTTCTGTCATTGAAGATGTTATTTCCATTAAATGTTTTGAGATTTAGTATTGATTTCAGTGAAATTACCCTTGAAAACAGATTTCCTACAAACCTTTATTTTTAAATATTTGCTTTGGAACTACTTTAGGAGGCGGAAAAATGAAACTTTTGCTTCGAACAGTTTTTATGTTTTGAAATTGGCTTTTTCCCCTCTATGAACTGTTTTAAAAATATTATTTATTATTTGTATTCCAGTCATGTCTGTGCATTTTAGTTATGGGCTAAACATCATTTTGCTAACCACAGCGCAGACTTGGGGAGGGGGGGATCAGTTTCTGCCTGAAAAAGCTTTGGGTTTGTATTTCTGACTGGGGCTGCTTTGATTGCCAGTGACTATTTAAAAAAAAAAAAAAACAAACAAAAAAAAACCCCCCAACTTCTCGTTTTACAATATGTTGGCTGCCTTTTTGTTTAAAAAATTATAAATACATCAGCAGATTTTCCACAAAAACACATATGCTTTCTTCCTGATGAGCATGATGACGCACTGAGAATCCTTGCAAGAGGCCTTGAATCTCCTTCAAGTAGAGGATAGTGCTGAGGTTGAAATTGAAATTTTAAATAACTCCCTTCATTAAAAAAGATGCTGGTAGGGCCTTGTTAGCAGAAGAATTGCCAATTTCTGACTAATTTTTTTTTGCCAGCATGGGAACAAAGAAAGAAAGGAGGAGGCAGAATAAAAGCTTGTGTGAGTATACGTACAGAGGCTGCAGCTCTCTAAACTGGTAATGGTATCTGGAAAGAGTCCAGGCTGTTGTAAATATGAACTTTTGTCAATATTCCCCAAGCTTCTTTGGACTCTAGGGTGGGCTTTATTAGCTGAAGGTCACACCATTGTGCTGTCTCCCTCTCCTGAGACCTCTGATACCTTCCTGAAAGGACAGCCCATTATCCCTGGGCTTAGAAGCCAGCTTTCTCTTCAGTGGCACTGAAGCTGATAAGCTTAAGAGGCATATTTCATCCCCCCACTGCTGCTTTCAGGAGACAAACAGTGTTTATCGTTCCTGATTAATTCCAGTTGAACAAAAAAATAAAATAGGAGGCATGTGTGTGTGTACACATGTGTGCACGCAGAGAGACACAGTTGACTTTTTTTTTAGGCTGGTCTTCTTGCATAACATCAACTCACTGCACTGGCTGCAGCGAGCAGTGTCTGGTGGTGCCTTTTTGTTTTTCCTAGGTTGTGTGTCCGAAGATTGATTTAGTAATGTGAGAGGATCCTGGGCTGTGATCAGTGTAAAGAGACAGGGGTGGAAAGGGGGACTGCGTAGCAGCAGCCTGAGCATCGAGGTTGGAATTGATTTGTGGCAATTAAGCATTAAGGTCTGTGAGAGCAGGACCACCCGCTGGGAAAGTGGCTTTCCATCACCTGCAAAAGATGAATGGCCTACGGTGAGAGAAGGGCAGGGATTTCATACTCGGCTACCTGAAAAGAATCATAAAAACATACTGTATCTTGCTTCTGTATCTTGCAGCCCCGTTCATCACAGCTAAATCCCTTTGCTGGGAATTGTATGCAAGAGGGTTGGAAGATATAAATGCTAGCTGCTTCTACTGCTTTGGTTTCTCCAATTCTGTCTTTGGATCTGGCTTGAAATTTGTCAGGAGGAGTCTTGCTGTTTTTCTTGTTACTGCTGTTTCAGTAGGAAAGTCTTCCATACATGGCTCCTGGTTTCTTAGGGTTACTTTTTTCCTTGTACTGAGATTCAGAGTATAGAATGAATAACAATGAACAACACGTGCAATGAATAACATATTGTTCCTCTTAACACTCCTGCAGCTCTGTAAAATGCACAGGTAGCATGCCCCAGTGGCTGGGGCATGTGGCTGGAGACCTGTGTTGTGTGCTCCTCTGGCACGGCCTTGCTCATCTGCCTGTGCCTGAGGTTTTTGAGTGGAAAATGAGAACGTCGGTACCGTACACAGTCCTGTTTGTTTGGATGACCATGTAGCTGCAGCCCAAATTAGGTCTTTTACAAAGGGCTCTGTATTTCCTTCAGTTTTGTTGTGTTGGGCTTGCTAAGGATGAGGAGTCAAAGAAGAGATGGCACATGGCTGAAAGGAGTCTGTTCGTATCTGTACCAGAGGAGATGATATTTCACTCCATAAAACTCCAAATTTTTCTGCCTTTTTAAAAAAAAGTAAAAATATTAGAGAGCTGTGGTGTGTGAACTGCTTTCTCTCACTTTGCTTTTTGTCCATATTGAACAAATGGGCCCCAACAGCCATTAAGGGGCTTCACCACTCTGCCCCCACCTCTGTTGCCAGGCTGCTGCTCATGCAGAGGTGTATCAAATGCTGCACTGGACAAAAGCAGATCAACTACTTAATGTAAGTTGCATCAAATCTTTGTTTCACTTGCCGTGTGGGCTATGTTTAAACCAGATTCTTGGTACTTGGGTTCAACAAACTTCATTTCCTTTGCCAGAACAGGGGTGGAACGATATTAAAAATAATTTTACAAAACTATGTTTACTTCTCACCAGTGAGGACCATGTTCAAAGATGGATTTTGCTATTATGGCTCCAGCGCTAGTGTAAACAGGGTCTAATGGGAAAGGCTGTAAAATAATAGGGCTATTGGTCATCTTTGCAGAAAAAGGAATTTCCATAATGCATTTCAAACTGGAATAGATCTGAAGCTTTGGCTGCAAACACAACTAGCATTTCCATTTTAAAATGTGTATAGTAGCATGAAATGGGAGTGGTGGGCCTCTAATATTATTTTTTCAAAGGTAAACTGCACAAGCCTGTGGGAATTGGGGACATGCACTTTTGTTTTGTGGATTGGGTTAAACTTGTCATTCTTCACATAACATAGAATACAGTCGAGTTTTAGATGAGAACTTCCTTAAATATACCACAGACTCTTTTTTTAAGGGTAAAGTAGATTTGAGGGATAAAATTACTTTGAAATCTTAGCAAAAGGTTCTGAAGCTATGTATACGGCTCTTTCTCTGGATTGGTTAACATAGTGGAAAGATTTTTATTAGTCCAGTGGTGCTCCATAGACTGCAGTAGGGTATGTACTTGCTCGAATCACGAGTTTGGTGATAAGTGAAATGTTAATATGTGCTTGGCAGAGTAAGCTCTTAATTTCCTTTAAAATAGAGGGGGCAGAAATGATCTCATCGGACAAGATGTCTTTGGGCTACTGCCCGCCGTTAGGTATGTCCTAGACAAGATTTATTTACGTGGTGTGGACGGATTATTTCCCTTTCCTTCCCTGAACCTGCCCTGTGGTAGCTGTTAGCAAAAAAGCTTTCCACCTCCTGTATTGTAGGAAGCATTTTAGCTCTTGTTGAAATATGAAGCTCCTTTCCTTTATTAAAATTAAGAACCACTTTCTCACATGGCAAAGTGATAATAAAGACTGAAATTGGATCTATAACTTCATGAAAAGAAAGAGATTTTTTTTAAAAAACAAATCATGCATGGTAATACCTCCATTGTTCTCTCGCTGTGTTCTTTGTATTGCTTAACTCCGTGCGAACAAAGAACCCATAACTGGAATTGTAAAAATAATCCAGGCATTTAAGTCAAAACTCAAAAGGCCCTTGGGAATCTTATGCAAAGGTGTGCCCTTGAAATGGTGGTTTATGAATTGTCTGAACAGGTTTGAACATCCTGGCCCTGAGGAAATCTATGGGAATTTTGCCGCTGACTGCAGTGGGGTCAGGATTTCATGCTTGGCGCTTTGTACATACTGCTGGGCATTGAGCAGAGCCGTCTTTCAGTCTTTGAGAAAGTCTGACTCCCTCCTCACAAGCAGGCAGGAGATTTTCTAGTTGGCTGCACTTGTGAATTCTAGTTAAGGGAATTGCTTTTGGTCCCCCCGTCTTTGTCACTTACTTAAACAAACATGCAAACTGGAAACATGCACTTGCTCGAGCTTCAGCAGCAAGTACCTCCTCAAGATCTTTTGTTACTCATCTAGAACTTAAACTGGTTGGGAAAGTGGTTTTAAGCTAAGGTGCAACCCTGCTTAAATGAAATCAACTGGGCAGAGAGATAGGAAATTTTATTCCTAGTTGCCATTCAGATATAGCTGAACCCAGATAGTTTGAAGTATGAAGGTTCATTCTCTGAGCTTGAACACAGATCAATATGGAGGTTGTATTGTAAACTGAAGCAGTGAGTACTTCTTCACCAGTTTATTGCAAAATAATGTGTTTTTAAAAGTATGAGTCTCTCCGGGGTCAAAGTCACTGGGAAAGGAAGGTGCTTAAATGAACAGTGAGGGAATTGGTCCAAAATTTTCATGCTAACCAAGCTATTGATTCAGCTAACCAAGGCCCTTTGAAATCTGCTTGAACATAGAAGTTAGCCCTGTTTGATCAGGAATTTCAGCCAGATGACCTCTCAAAGTCCTTCCCACTTTAAGTGACTCTGGTTCTCTGGTTAGATGTCTCTCATGCCTGCCAGGATATTTGAGCAAACCACGCGATGGTCTGACTGATCATTGTAAACATAGACATCATCTTCCCCTGTCGTGGCACAGTCCAGAGAGAGGAGAAGAGGGTCACCAGACTTGTAGCAAATTCCCCTTTGTCGTCAGTTTTCCGAATTCATGGTGTGGTGGCCAGTGACATCACCTGTTGTTTAAGATCTGCTGTTGATGGGGTAAGCTCTGTATATAATGAGAAACAAAACCAAAAGAAGCCATAATCCCAGAAAAAAAACATGATCCAGGGCTCCAAGAAAATTGGAACGCTTAAGTTACCTAACCGTAGTTCTCCACAGGGAGACAACGCTTGGGAAAAATTACTAGAAAAAACCTTCTAAGCTTTCAGCAACAATATCCCAGAGGCTGTTGTCAATCCAAAGTAATCCCATGAAGCTCAACAAACTGATTTCTAGTGAATTTGTTTGTAATTAATACTAGTAGAACTTAGATCAAAAAAGTAGGCTGTGCGCCCTTCGTGTTACTATCAGTAATTGGAAGGGGGAGTTGGAAGGTTACATCCTGTGTACAACACAGAAGTTTATTTAGGCTTCTTTGCTGCTCAGGGGATTGCAGAAGTGTTGCAGTGGCTGAAAGATTGGTCATAACTTTTCTGCGTTTAGCTGTAATGGAATGTGCAAAAACTTAAAAATTCCTTGAAGGTGCCTGGAAAGACCCAGCCATGGTGTCAGCAGGAGTAGGCATTGAAAGCTGCTCAAGAGAGTGACATTTCTCAGAATAGTTTGCAAAAAGCAACAATCACAACCCAGTATGGACCCAGTTAGAAAATGTTAGAAGTAAATGGTTAATTTTTCTGAACTCTTCCTTGCCCAAACACAGCTAACAGACACTTAAAAAAAAAAAAAAAAAAAAAAAGCTTGGTTGTTCCTCACTGTGGCTGTCTTGAGGGCTTTCCTTAATGAGCTGTCTCCTTCTGTCCAGTATGGAAAGAAAAACAAAAGAGTTAGAGACCTTCCTTTGTCCCCATGTGATTTTAATCTGATTCATTCATTCCTAATCATCTTGAAGGATTATAAAACCAAAACCTGTTAAATCTTGGTTCTTACTTCTTTTCTTTCTCTTCCAAACATCATCATTTGTTCTTTTATCATGTTGCATTTCTTTACCCATGAATCAGCTGCCTTTTTATTTTCTTTCTATATAACAAAAGTCGGGTGGGGAGGGAGGGGGGTGACGGGAGTGCTGCTTTCTTTGATTTGTTCAACACACAAGTGTTCCTTGGCCTTTCATACCGAGGAGTGGATGCAGCTCTTGAACAAATTGGACCTACTTGTTTGCTGGCCTAGGCCATCTTGTTATCCAGCCAGCTGTGTTTTGATCTTGGAGGGCTGTTTGAAGATTAAATTGAGACATCTTTTGTTACTATTAAGTGCAGTAATTAAATCAGCTCAGTGTTATTTAAGTGTGGAAAATGTCGCTTTGCTGGCCCATGGGTGCCTGAAGTTGCCATTAGACAGCTGTGTTGCTTCCAGTACTAATGATGAAGAGGTAAGAGAAAAGAGCGAAGTGCTCTCTAAATAATTTCCAACTCTTTCTGGGTTATGCCGGATCCCCTCCCTGCCTTCTTGTGTGATGTCTCTTGCTTGTCTCTCCTCAATTCATGAAGAACAAGGTTCTTGAGAGCGAACTCAAGCTTTTGCATGTGGAGAGCTGGAAGAGAGTGCCCTGTCCTGAGCGGAGGGTGTGGAACAGCATGGGTGAAACGTGTGGCAGCACGGCTGAGTTCCCTGGATAGGCAGCTGCTACTCCATCTCTCAGCTTGCAAGTTGTTCGCTCTGTGAATGACAAAAGAGGCTGAGGGAGCAGGATGGATGCAGTAAATGAGCAAAGTTGGCTGCTTCCCCCCCCCCTTTCCTCCATAGAAGGGAGTCTGCCAATCAAGTCAAGCACAGCGAGTACATTTGTTCCCATGAGGGTCATTGTAATACAATTTGCTGGTGAAGACTGGCCTGACTGTGAAGTGGTGGCACCTGGGAGATGTGTGTTCTGGCTTAGGCCAGGGCTGGTATCATTCAGAGGTCACCTGGGCTTAACGGGGTGAGAGTCAGTTGCCCTTACCCAGCCCCCTTTGCCTGCTGCTTGCCGAGCAGATTGCTTTGAGAGAAGTGGCTGGAGGTGATGATTGGCAGCAGGGAGCAGGGCAGAGAGAGGCTGGGAGAGAAAGCGAGATCCTCAGTGGGAGCAGCAGTTCTTTGGAGGTTGAGTATGTTTTAATGGCGGGTTAAGTTGCACAGCAGTATTGGTTCATTGCTGCTGGCCACACTGATCACTTGAGCGTTGCCTTGCTTTTTCCCATCGTGCCCTTGAGAAACCCTGTCTTACCCTCCTGTGCACAGCTGAACATACAGCTGCTGCTCTTGTGGTTCTCACAATGAAATTCAGCAGCTCTCACTTCTTGACGGGGGAGCAGCAGACAGGATCGCCCACAGCCGGTTTCGGCTACCATTCTGCCCGCTGAGGCAGAGCAGTGCGCTCCCTCCCCAAGCCTGCGCTCCAGCCTTGCTTCTGAGCGGTCTTGTTCATCTGTCCTCCCGGATGCACCCGACTCATCTGGCTTCCATCTCCAGTAATTGCCCAGCAACATCTATTTGCGTTGCTTTGTATGCTTCTGTGTTTTATAGAGAGGGAAGTGTATTTGCACTTTGCGAGTGTTTCTGAGCTGTGGCAAGGGCAGAAGTATGGCAGATGGGTGGGGATGAGAGAATCAGGAGCATGATGAATCTGTTTTTCTTACCTTGTTTAAAATTGCCTGTTAAAATTCAGCAGCCGCACCTCCGATCAGCCTAATGGTGTCTGCCATGTTGCGAATACACAGTCATTAGTTGGTCCAATTCATGCATGCTGAGGTAGAAGGGTGATGTGAATGCAAAGGAGATGGAGAGAATAGGCGTTGGGGGGGCAGAGGAAGGAGGGGGAGAAGCTTGGTAATACAGTGACAATGAAACATACGGTAGTCACACTGGAAAACTTTCTCCTTCATTAGCAGGGATCTGTTGAGTTTCTGCTCACATTAGGGTAATTAACACAAGTACAGATTGTTGAACATCTGTGCAGTTTAACTATATGGCCGGTTCCCAGGCTTTAAACAGGGCTGTGAGGAGCCAAATGCAAAGCAGTATGAAAAGCCCACACACTATTCATTTTACTGAAATTAGCATTTCTGGATGGAAGCTGATGTTGCACGTCAGCTATAAATTTTCTCTGGTCTGTTGCCAGGTTGGCTAATGATCTGAGGTTAGTGTTTGTTAATAATTTTTTAAAATTTGTTACTTTTAGTATTCTGGAGGGGAAGTTTCTATCTCACTCTTCTTTTCCTAAAAGGCAAAACAAAAAGCAAGCAAAACAAAGCATATGGGTATATTATACCTAATGTGCTTCTAATCTTTTCCAGTAGAAACTCAGGAAGGAATTGCTGGTTCAGCCTCCACTGGGGGCTCTTGGCTTCATGAACCACCAAGGCTTTTTAATATTTCTGACCAAAGTGCAGTTCTAATTCTGTAGCCTTGTAAATGCCTGGGAGGCTCCACTTACTTGTTGTAGATATGAGCTGTGTAAGTAAAATACAGAGCTTTGTCTGCAGGATGGTGGTTACACAGGTATTGCTTGTCCACGCATCACCATCCCATAACTCTGTGTGTGTGTCTACGTAGTGTTACCAGTATAAGGGTATAGCTGTATTTATGGAGAGCCTTCTGTGTTGATTATCCCAGAGGACTGTTGTTTTGCTGTGGCATCTTGAAGATTCCTCCTTGCTTATTTTTACCTTGCCAGCTGAGAGCATCTGGGCCATGAGGCTTGACAAGAGTCTTGAGTGTAATGGCTGGCAGCAGCGAGTTCTCTGCAGAGGGCTCTTCACGCCACAGTTGCCTCTTATGCCTTGGTCCATCAGAGCTGCTGCTTGTTGGCCTTCAGGCTACGTAGCAAGACCACGTAATACTCTAGGTAGGTTTTTTCATTCTTTTTCCCTGTGTGGATAGGGACAGGCCATTTTTTCCTTAAATGGATGATTTGTGAAGCCTTCTTCACATGCCTTTCCTGATAATTCATGGTCACGGTTTTTTGATGGTGGATTTTAAGCATCTTTTGACTTTGCACCTAGAAATTTTTGCTGGGAAGTTCAGACCAATGGTTTCAACACATGACTATCCACAATTCTCTCTTCTTGATGTGATTCCCCTTGTGACTTTTTTTCTAACTGTGTTTTGGTGTTTTACAGTGTTCCCAGTTGTGTATTGACTTGGGTGCTCTCACTGTACCTGGGCTTAAGCCTATAAGCAATGTAACTGCATACCTGAATACACAAACACACCTGGTTTTGCATACGATTAAATAAAATAAATTTGTACCACACTACAAACTTTTTGTGAGGATAACTGTGCGTTCAAACCAAAATGTGAAGGGTGTGCCAGGGACCGTAAAACCTTTTAATTCAAAAGAAATGCAGTGTGCAGAGATCCTGTATCATGAAAACACTGGCATTTTTTTATTAGTCATGTTATCTCTTTCAAATACAGGTTTTATCATATAATGAATTTATTTTTTTAAAAAAAAAAAGGACCAAATTTTTTCCACAACTGGAATTGCTGTAAGACAGAATACCCTTATTGCTGGGACAACAATTAGTGCACCATGTGTGTCAGGGCATTTTATTTTAATAGAGAAGACATTCATGTGTAAAGATAAAAAGCCTACCAATGTGCATAAACATAATAATCCTTATTAGCACTGTTTTGTCCCTGCTGTTTTCACTAAGCAAAAAAATTTTGCTCATGGTAGTTTTTTTAATGTAATCCCTGTGGGCTGATGTGAACAGAGCTGACCTTTGAAACCCTACTTAAATTTTAAAAGGCTTGTATATTTTTTTGTATAATTAGAAAGGAAGGGACTTGGTGGCTTGGAGGAAATGTAATTCTTGCCAAGGTGCAGCAATCTGGTCCTTTAGTTCACCTTCAGCTCCTGCTCTGTAATGGCTTACACTCCAGCCCAGAATTCAGCTTGGCATCTCTTGAAGTTGTTGGTGAAATTGTTGCCGTCGCACCCACCAGCTCCTCCACAGTCTCCTGACAAACATCAGAGCTTGCAGAGCTTCATATTCTTTGTGACAAAAAATCTTCTGGGCCCAAAATGCAGTCTTCAAATTGAGTCCTGCAAATATCTGTGCTTCAGGAGCACCATTGCCCACAGGCCTATAAGACAGACCCATAAATACTGTGCTCAGTGTTTTATCATTGCAGGATTTTTTTCCAGGCTGAAGGTGTCCCCACAAGATACACTTGCTGAATCATATAAAACTATGCAAGTTTAGTTAAATACATCGTTTATTTTTGAAGCACTAATTTAGGTAATGTTAGTCCAAAGGGAAATTCAGGCTGGCCTACTTACTCTTGTAACAGTTTTGCAGATAATTATTTGTGTATATGTACCTAGGTGCACACCAGCTTAGTTTGGAAAAGAAAAATTGTGTGAGTGAAATGTTTAGCTACATTTGATTTCTTACACTCTCCATAAAGGATGTCAGAAGGTGGCACATTGTATGGTAATGAGGGACACGTATAGCTCAGAGAGCATCTGTTACAAGAAGATGACAGAGGGCGTTTGCCCTTTCAAAGAACGGTACAGAGTGAATGGAGCGTTGAGATTTCTGCTGTGGTAGTCTTGCCAAAAGGGTCCTGATTCTTTGGTTAAGAAATACTTGTTCACGCCTAAATTAAAAAAAAATTAAAAAATTTCCCCCCAGAAAGAAAGCAAGGCATTTTACCTGGTTTTATACAATCATATCTTAAACCAACGAATTAGCCCCATGTAGACAAGTCTGAGGACAGATCAAAAGAGTGAAAGAAGGAGAAAGAATTGTTGGAAGAGACTGGATTTCAGGGGGATGAGAGAGGGAGTTTCTTAGGGACACTTCCTCTTCTTGAGCATGGGTTATGATATTCCAGAAGCTGTAAAACTGAAGTATGCAATGTATGGTTGGGGTAGGGGGGTGTTGCCATTTTATGTTAAGAAGATTGCTCCAACAGTTTAGGTATTTGATGTATGTAAATGCAAGTATCAAAATATTATCATGCATTGTTTGTCATTCTGTGTGCTGATGACAAGAGGGTGGAAGAGGGCAATGCTTACAGTTCTTTGAGACATGTTAGCACTGCCTAGTACAGGAAAGTGTAACATGAGAAATTGTTTAAATTAATCACAGTGTTACTGTGTTAAACAGTTTGGTTTTTTCCTGGACTTGATGATACTCAGTGTTGCTTTGAGTATTGTCAGAATTACTTAAGTTGATGAGGATGTTCAGTCTTATCAAGGTTAACATCTGTGCTCCCTAAATTTGTAGCCCACGTATCTCTGCTTGGATTTTATTTGGTTTCATTATAGGAAAACCCAGCTCTATACAAGAGAGTCGTGTTCAGGTGGGGGGAAAAAATGTATTCCTATTAAAACAAACAGACAAACCTGTATTATTTTCACAAACTACTAGGTAGAAACCAGAGTCACCTATTTGGGTATGTGGAACTGACGATGAAATTAAAGGGCTGCTACATCTGCAGATACACTGCCAAAATGAAACAAAATTTTCCTTTATTAATACCCCTGCTCTGCCTCGGCCCTACTTCTTCAGATTATTTCACACAGACTGGACTTAAATTGCCTGTTCTGTTCTTGAAGAGTAGAAAATGGAAACGCATCCAGATAAGTGGTTTCAGAGTTTTGTAAGATAGCAAAACTGCTGCCGGTGAAACAGAGCTGTCAGCCTTCGGTTACATGGCTGTATCTGAGACCACAAATACCAATTTCACTTGCAGAGAGACTACCTGTAATGATTTTTCTAGCATATTTTTCTGGCGTGTACACTGTGTATCCCTCCCTGGCTGAAATGCTGTAGGGCATGCACTGAGAAACTTGAGGACATCATTTTGAAGGACTTCCAAAGTTTCCTTGGAGGTCTCATTTCATTCATCATTAGGCTAACTTCTGAAAGCAGCAAGTTCTCTCGTTCTCCTACGTGATCACTTTGAATGGGTCTTTGCATTTAATTTAAATACCTACATTAAGCTCAGAGAACTTGAGGCTGCTGCTGTAGCTAGGCTGCATATCCTCAGCCACCTCTCAGACCTTTATCAGACCCCAGACTGAGTGCGTCTTGCTAAGGTTGCAGTTGTATGGTTGGAATTATCTCCATTGTGTAGGTGGGAACACTGAGGCAGATTTGAAATTACTTGCCCCTAGCCACCTAATGCTGACAATAGACCACACGGTCCCTCAGCCTCTTTCTATGCCAAAACCATTCTCTTGTGTCTGCATATGGAAAAAACAGAGTAGAACAAGCGGAGAGTGGTGTTTGTTGTGATAACAATGTGCGTTCAGTCCCAAAAGGCCACCAGACAGTGATGGATACATCGCTGTGAAATTAAAATCTCCAAGAGATGCACAGAAGGGAAGGCTAAAATGGTTGTTGCCATGCACGTAGGTGGACATGGGAGCACGCAGGAGGTGAGATGAAGCCAGCAGCGTTAGCAGGGTCCGTCAGCCTCTGCGCCAGGCAGCCCATTTGCATTCTTCTGTCAGGGAGTTGGAAGCTGCCACGGAGCAGTTTATACTCCAGCCTGCTCTGGCCTTGAATTATGCATGACCAATTTATCATGCCCCCAGCTGAAAAACTAATTGTGTCCCTGGGATATATTTACTAGAAATTGTAGTTTGCTGTGCTGGGGTCCCCAGAGTGTCCAGCAGAGCAAATGACTGGGAAGTCAGAGCGTGTTCAGAACAGGACTCCTGGCTCCACCAGAGCCGCTGTGCCGTTGATAGATTTTTTCACTTCGATTGCCTTTCTGAGGGTTTACCCCCTCCTTCCTATTTTTCTTACACTGCATTACACTTGATCAGGCTGCAGGAGTCCTTCCAGTATCTCCAGTATCGAAAAGCACACCAATGTGCCTGAAAAAAAGGCCATTTATTCAGGAAACGCCAACCAGGTTGGGGGGGAAGGGTGCTGGTTTCTTCTGTGTGTGGTTTTTCTTTTTTTCTTTTTTTTTTAATAAGCACAGTGTGGCTTCATGTAATGTCTCCAATTACCGTAAGCGTCCCCTCCCTCTCCAGGTCTAGATTGATGAGATTCCCTAATTACTGTCATTTGAACAAGAGGTTGGGGAGGAGAGGATTTCTTTTCCTCGTGCAGAGCTCGTGGGGTGGGCTTAAGCTTGCAAATGGTATTACCATCAGGTCTGGCAAGGGAGCATGGGATGCCCCAAACCGAATTTCTCAGCAATGAAATGCCAACTGTCAAACCTGTATCTAGCTATAAACCCTCTCGTAAGGTGGAGCTGAGCCATAAAGATCATAGGTGGGGGCGAGGTTTGAGAGGGAAGGAGGTAATTCACTGATAAATTAATCACCAAGTTCTGTCTGTCCTCCCCCACTTGTCATGGGAGGAGGATGTCAGGGAGTTAATCACAATAAAGGAGCCAACAGTAACACGACTTCAGAGGCAGAAGAGCCCTCTGGAATCTCTTGCTCCCTTTTTATTATCCTCCTTGTCCAATCTCATAGAGCTCCGCCGCAGTTTGCAGCAAGGAGCCCGCATCTTCGAGGACGGCAGGAGCTGTGCCAGCTACTGTCCGCACAGCTTCACTGCTGGCAGCACAGGAAGATAAATCAGGAGGCCTGCTTTTCCAAGAGGATGGGGACTGCAAGCTGGGATGTTGGAGAGAGGGATCGCTTCTCTTCTGCGACGGGCAGGAGCCTTTCTTACAGCCATTCTGAAACAAGCTGTACGCTTGATAGCTGGGCTGTGCATTCCCACCGCTTTAATGGGATTCAGTGCATATCCTCTTGAGGGGAGAGCTGTAGGAAGTTAATTGGGCTGGAATAAAGGTGCTGGCAGAGGTGCTTTCTTAAGTAAATTCAAGATGTGTGAAGTAGTTTGTGGAAACTATTTGCAGTAAGTGTGTGTATGGGAAGCTGAAAGAAGTTAAGGTGGTTTTATGTCATTTCTGAATGTCACAGATCTGGATCAGCTTTTAAATATTCAGAAGCTCCCTACAGTTTCCTTCCTTCTAGTTCCCCAAACTTGTATTCATCATCTGTCCCCCAGAAATATCTGGTGAAAAGATTTTGTTCAGGTGACTACACGTCTTGCTGCCGAAAAAGTAGAGCACATCTGCTGTGTGATGAAACCATGCTCCTTTTTGCTTATCCGTGATACAACCAGCATAAAAGTGGATCTGAAGCTTGTACAATCATATCAGAGAAAAGGCATGAACAGGTTTTTCTCTGAATGTAGATAGCCAGAGCGAAACCAAGACTACAGAGTTCAAGGTTGGCATGGACTACCAAATCAGGACTATCCACACTGTATCCCCTCCATCCCTGGTAAACTGAAAGTAGGCGTGACTCTGGAGATAATGTCCTTTGTAGGATCCAGCATTGTGAGGTTTGATCCCTTTAAACTATTGTATCTACTGATTCCGAAAGAACAGTGGACTGGTCATGGGGCCCAGCAGTTCACTGGGTCTCTGTGCAGATACACAAAGGAAATCTTTAAGATGAGTTGTACAAAGTATGTTACAGTCTGTTTCTGAAGGGTGTTGTAGCACTTAAGAAATTACTGTGGGTTTTGAGCAGTGGGGAGAAAGCAAGAAAGATAGACTGGAAGATAGGATGGAGACCACTTTCATGTAGCAGCAGTTATACCATTAAGGAAAGGATAGGGTAGGAGACAATACAAATCACAGCATCTTTTGTTAGTTTTTTTAGCTGCAGCAGCTCAGTGTCTGAATGCTTTTGCCCTTTCATTATTCAGGACGAAACACATCAGTGAGTCCAGGTTATGCTCCTTTTGCTGGTGGTCCTTACTGGCTTGTTAATGATCTTCCTAGGTTTCAAGTGCCTACAAATTTGAGTTCTCGGATAACTTGAGCTCAGGGCAGCCATCTTTGGCAGGGTGTCCTGATTTCTCCTACGAAAATCTTCCATATTATGTTCTCTTCTAGCCCCTGTTAACTTGTCATTATAAACTGAGGAAAAAAACACTGACACTGTGATGCCTCATGGATACTGCTCTTTCTGAACCTGCCTCCTATTCTCTTTCCAAGGCAGCTTGTCTGTCTGACAGTTGACAGGTTCTGAGTGGCTCTACTGGTTTTTCTTCCTCTGTTTTATTATTCAAGCCCTTTTGGCTTTGCTTTTTTTTTTTTTTTTTTTTTCAGTCTGTTGCTGTGCTGTGCTGGAGTTGCCTGAGCTGTTTGGTTTTCTCCCATTTGCTTTGCTGCTGCTGTGGTTAAGGTGGGACAAGAAGCTGCAGCACTGCACGGGAACGGTTGGGTGCAGAGAAACCCACAAACAAGCTGTGGTAACAGCCTAGAAAATGAAAAAAAAAAATAAGGTGGTGGAATTGGGGTAGAACAGGAGTCGGCATCTGTTTTATAAGAGGCTACATGACCCAAACTGACCGTCCCCTCACTTAGTTTTTTCTCACCCAAAGATCCTGCCCTCCACCCTTTTCTTCTTCCTCCTCTCTCCCTCCTGTAGCTGGGATACACCTCAGTGTCAGTTTTCATTTACTCCTGTGCTTAGTTAGAGAATAGTTAGAGAAAATAGAGAAAAACAAGTTGTGGTCAGAAAAGAGAGAGGGGGGTTACGTGCCTTTTTAAAAAGGGGAAAATTTTTATTCATGCTTAAGGGTTAAGGGAAATTACTCTAAGATCAGCTTCAACTTAAACATAGTACTTGCTACCACAGTTTCAAATTGGTGTGAACATAGTCAGCTAAAACACCATTTTGGCTTGGGAATTTCAGGGAGGGTGGGTTGAGCCCCATGTCCTCAGCACAATGTATTTCTAAGTGTCAACACGTTCCTCCCAATCAGGAACAAGAACTAACAAAAATAAATGGGGGAAAAGGGGCAACACATTTCTTTCTGATGATAAAACCACGGAAGCATCTCTGGAGATGTGTGCCCATATAGTGGCACATCCATATCCCTCCCTGGCTTAGGGAGCTGTGGAGGAATTCTGAGGGGGATGCAGAAGAATAAACCTTGCCGCTCTAAGAAATCCTGAAAATGTCCATCAGAAATGCTGCAAGTATTCGGAGGCTGCTGGAAGCGTTCCAGTATCAGAGTCTTTGTCTCCATCCATCACAGGCACTGCAATCTTTGTGCCCCCAGCTTCAAACAAGGGCTTCACGCTGTCCTTGCAATCTGCCTTTATGCAGCGGAGTGTGGAGGCTTCTAATTACGAGGCCGAGATGCTCGGCGGGTGGGGAGGCGTGCTGTGCCCCACAGCCGCGTACCTGATTATCCGTTGCTGAGGTCGTTAGAAGGGTTACTCCTGAGTTTAAGCCTGCTCCGCAAGACCCCTAATTATATGCTGCTCTGCAAGTTGCATTAAAAAGAAATTGTTGAAAAGACAAAGGACAGAATAACATTTCCTCCCTCGTCTTCCCCTCTCTCCCCCCCGCAACACACACAGACACACACTTCCCCACCTCTCCCTGCTGGGCCCAGAGCTACTTCTCACGCTTGAGTTGGTGCAAGCTCTATAAAGCCATTGAAAGATGCAGCAGGGAGACAGAGCGCTCCCAGGGACAGAGGGAAGCAGAAGAGGAAGCCGAAGTAAAATGACCCCCTCCCAGGTAGATACAGCCAGGCGCTGCTTGCTGAAGGAGTTGTCCCACAGAGCAGAATTAGAGAAGAGATTAACCGTCCTTTATTGTTTTGTTTCACTTCCTAGGGAGCAATGTAATGTGGTTTCTTCCATCGTGAAAAACCTGCTTCAGCTGGAGCTCCGGGAAGCCTGAATCACTATAGATAACACATTCAAAGTGCAGTATCCCTTGCACATGCTGCCAGTTCTCATTTTAATCTCCCCAGACATCAAAAAAATTAAAATGTAAAATTCTAAGCTATGCAGTTGAGTGACGTGAAGGCTGCACTCACTGCAATGCAATTTCCAAATCTGGGACATGCACACATGTGTCCATCCCTGTCAGAGATAACGGTTTTATGTGTGCTTTCCATGAGCCCATGAAGTGTACCACTAACAGAGATAGAGAATTGAATGGGTTCGTCATTACCACATGTCTGGACTACTAATGAAACTAAACCCAGGCTGATAACAGTAGCACTAAATATTTCCACCGCTTCTTGGTGCGATGGCAACATTTTCAATTTACAGTGGAGATTAGTGTAGGGGTATCGGCAGTACCAAGGGTAATGTTTTTTCAAGATTGCTATTTCAAGGGGTAGGGTTTTTTATTACTATTTGCATTATACTAGTACCTGAAAGCCTGAGTGACAGACCAGGATTTCACTGCACTAGGTGCTGTACAAACATGGAGGGGGAAAAAGGATTCTCTGCTGCAGACTGGGGTTTTTTGAGACGTGGCTATGGGGTTTTTTCATTGCTTTTGTAGCTGTAGAGAAACTCATATTTGAACAGGAATTTAAAAGTCAAAATGTGAAAGTTTAAGTCACTTCTGTACTGGAGAAGCTTGTTGACTATCATATTATACTTTGTTGTAATCTGTGAGCTTTAAACCTTGCTCAGTCTCTTGAATATCTCAGTTGTAGCGCTCCATTGTATGCTCCTTATTTCTTAATAGTTTGCCTTCATTTTATTCTGGTGTGCAACACTGGATTCACTGCCCACCCAAGGCACTAACAGCAGGGAAACTTCTGTCCTCCTGTCTGACATGTTTTTTTTCCTCCTCCCATGTTTTCATGTATTCCATTTGTGTCTTTATGTAGTGAGGAAGGTCCCTGCAGCAGTCTTTGCTGGGGCTCTGGTTAGCATGGCTGAAGAGAGGCAGCGATGCAGCCACGTTGGCAGCACAACACGTTATTGCCGTGCATTTGTTGGTGCTCCCTCCAAAGCACTGGGTCAGGCACTGGGTGTCAGGTTGAATGTGCTTCTCTGTTGGTCACCTTGCACTCACCTGCATTGCTCACTTCAAGGCAAGATCCAAAACCACCAACTGATCACTCTTTCCCCTTGTTTTGTGTGTTTAAGGTAAATTCATAAGCCTCTCTCTGTGTATAAGGTGAAATAACCCCAAACCATGAACCTGAATAACCCAAAACCTTCTCTGCACATCAGCTTGATGTACCCCTTTGCTTTCTCATGTCCTGCCTTTCACTGCTGCCTCTTAAAAGATGTCTTAGGTGTGATTACTGTGAGGCATCGTTCTTGGCTACCTACCCGAGAGCAGGTTGAAGATGGCCCTTATCCCACTTGCAATTTTATGTGGCTTTTATGTTTTGGCAAGGTGACACAACAAAGATATCAGCTGCCTTGAAATTACTCCAGAGAGCAAAATCTTTTTTTTCAAATGGTATTTGGAGATCTTTCAGTCCAGAGAGCAAAATCTTTTTTTCAAATGGTATTTGGAGATCTTTCAGTCATGCCTCATATTTTCATGGCATCTCTGTCTAAGTTAAAAATCTCTTTGATTTAAAAATGTCATATCACTTGAGCTGGGATTATAATCTTGTCTTCAAGATGGGTGCAGGAGTGCTGGCACCTGTTTAGTCAGTGGTGGTACTTCCCTTGTCTTGCACAGTCTTCAGTTAGCGAGGGTCTCTTGTTGGCTTTTAGGTTTTTGTTATGTGATATTTCCCTGCTTTAAAAGGTGCAAAGAGTGATCACATTTTTTTGTGTGCATGGTTTGTCAGTTTCTTCAACCCCAAAGTCCCCAGAGTCTGCAAGTTGAGTCATTTTTCTGCTGGTATAGACTTGTGCAAGAGGCATTACTCAGAGATGGCAGATAGTCTGGAGGCTTCAGCCGTGTGCTGTTGAACAGTCTCCAGAGTAACTGTTTTGCTCATTTTGTCAGTTTGGAAATAAAAGAACTTGAAATGTGGAAGTAGTGAAGATAAAAGTGAATTTAATTACAGCACTTTTCGAACCCCTGGACGTATGAAAGACAGTGAAGCAGGCAGTACATTCAGCCATAGCTTGCTTAGCAGAAGTTTGACATGGTAACCTATTTCGAGTTCAACACCAGGCATGAGCAACGGCTCCTTTTGAAAGATAGCACTGTGACTTCCATCTGGGTATCTGCAAAGGAGGGGTTGAAGGGACATGATGCTAACATCTCGCTTGAACCACAGCAACTTTAATGTGATCATTTTCCCTGTCTCAGAATGAAAACTGTCTGAATTGTTACCTCTTGTCTCAGAAATCTGGCTCTCTGGTTCAGAGGCCAACTAGATACCAACCCAGACAAACCAGGTGTGGCTCACAAACCTACAGATGTGGAAAGGATGGCTCTGTATTTGTTACATTTTTACCATGCATATCTTTCCATGTGTGTTGGAGATGGTTTTTAAGTTTCTTGAACAAATAAGCACTAGCTGAGATGAGATGAGATACACAGTCTGTGCTAATGGAGGTGAACTAAGAGTGCTTTGATGGAGCTGTATTTCTTTATTAATTACTGTTACAAAGATGAGAACTCCTGGCTGTAGCCCAGGTAGGTATGAAATGTCCACCACAAGACACTGCAGTAGCAATGCAAAAAAAGTATGCTTGCATTTGTAAGAAGTGGTGATAAAATGTGCCCAGGAAAACATGTGTCCTGAGCTGATGCAAGCCTTGGTCCTACCTACAGCTGGTGTTGATACGCAGTGACCTTGCACACTGGAAGGATGTGCTGCCGTGCATCATGACACTTATTCCCCCCTGGACTGCTTCATTTTAGCACGAATTAACTTAATACTTTACAATGGCTGCTGCAGGTTTATGTTATGATGTGTTTGTGGCAATGGTCTACATCCACTTCAGTTCATGGTGTGGTGAAGTGTGTTGAAACAACCTGGTCTGCGAGGACCTGGAGGGGTCAGGGAGCAAAGGAAAAGATGCAAGCGAGACTGTGAATGCTGGTGGTTGTCTGAATTTGAATGGAGCCTCTTAGCTGCAGCTTCCTGAGCAGTTGTGAATTTTTCTATTTGAAAATCTCAAGGCAAAACTCTTCCACTCTTCTAAAGCTAAAGACAACGTCTGTATTTTGATTGTGTTTATATTTGAAATAAGGGATTAGCAGGCTGAAGAAAGTGTCTTCTTTCTTTAGTTCAGGCCCTGTGCTTTACGGAAAGAAAAAGCGTGAAGTCATAGGGTCAGCGGTCATGAATCACAGTCAAAAGGTTATGGGGTGAAAAAGAAGGGGAAAAACCAGAGTTCCTTATTTGTGCCTTCTAGGTAGTTGAGCTTTCTGGACGTCCAGCTGCCACAGCCTTAGGACTGTGACCAGACCTGTGTGTATGGAAGGTTTCCTTTTCTAACATTTCATCCAGTTGCTCCCCCAATCTATCTCTTCCACTCTTCATGACTGATACTAGGCAAGAACGTTTTAAAAATACTGTCTGTGGCTGCTGCTCTGCACTATGTCTTCACCAGCACTTGCACCGTGGCTGCGACTGGTGGAGCTGGGCCAGCAGAAAGCCATTAGAGATTGGTTCAGCAGAGATTAATGCCAAACGCAGTTGTCTGCCTCTAGCACGCTAGAAGAAACCCCTGCAAATGGAAAAGTATTAAATCTGAACCTTGCAAAGATGTTTGAAAACCAGCAGAGCGAGTGGATGGAAGATTAACTCTGCACGCAGACACTTTGGAGAGCAGAGAGCCACAATAGCAATTTCAGTGCCAGCTTTGTCCCAGCTGCCAGAAGGGACTTTGTTAGGGAAGTCCTTTACCATGGTACTGGTCCCCCAGCTGCTGGAACAATTGCTTGAGACCACTGGCAGCCAGCATGATTGAAGCAGCCTTCGGGCTGCTTTATTTTACATGGGCAGTTATCCAGGTCCAAGGGGTGGCTCAGTGTGGAAAGATGTAGAAGGAAGTTTGCCATATTGTACCCTTCCTCACGACATCTCTTCTTTGTCTGCCTTTAAGGATCAGGCCTGGCTATGTGGTTGATCTGTAGTCACCCCAGGTTGTAATCCATGAAACGCTCCCAGTAGCTCTGGGTATTGATTGATGTGACAAGATAGATAGTTTTTTCTTTCTACATAAAGGAAATATTTAATTGAATTAATTATCTAATTTATTGCCTGCCAAACTGGGATTTTAGCCGTATGAATTAATAATAAAACCAAGAGCACCCTTAAAACTTCAACCCCTTTCCTTTCTCTTAAACTATGTTGCAGCTGTTAGGATACATTTACAAACCCTAAGTAATGCAACTGCTGACAACAGAGTTAGTAATTTCATGTCAGGATGGAGCTGCAGGAACCAAACAAGGCTGCTTGCTCATTCTTTAGTTTCCTCCTTAGGCCAGGTAGAGCCTTCCCTTTGCCTTTGTGTTTTTAAAAAGGGGGGCTAGGACGTATGCTTACCAAAATGGATTTTTGTCCCAATGGGAATGGCCCTCTTTTGCTTTCCTCTGCTTTCTTTATGTGAGTATGTAAATATATGTAAATGTATACAGGGGCTTGGATTTACCCTCTTCGTCTCCCCCTCCCATGTATAATGTATGCGTTAAACACGTAATCATTAATCAACTTTGTGGGGAGTGGAGACAAGAAGGGCTCTTTGATGATAGATGTATACTTGTGACTGTGCTTGTATGTGTGTTTATTAGGCAGCACGGTGCTATCAAAAGAAACTCCAGGTCCCCGAGGATAAGAAACAGCATAGGGAACAAATGAAGAGGAGAAAAAAAATCCAAGCCCTCTTACTGTAAAACCCTCTGTCTTCTACCATCTGTCTCCTTTTTTGGAGTGAAATAAATTGGGGAGAGATCTTTGAATGAGGTGCTTATTTGTAATGCACAGAAGCATTAATGTAGAGCAGAAGCAAAGTTATAGTTAACATTGCCTCTGATGGCTGGGAGTGTTGGAGGCAGGATGACATTATTTCTTTTGTCTGAACATGCTGGAAGTGGTTTAGAGCAAAAAAGCCTCCAGGTTATCATGCACAAGCACAACTATTTCTTAGGTTTTAATATCATGTTTGATGTTATGGAAGACACAAATTAAAGGTGGACATTGCCCTGAAGTGTTCACAGTAAAGACAGCAAAAATCACAGTGGTTCTCTGTGAGTACCCAGCTCAGAACATGCTTCAGGCTGCTCTGTGTTGCTGGAGGAGGACTTGGGGCACTGGAATTACTTGTCTGGAGATTAAGGTAGAGGTGCAGGGATTGCCTTCTTTGCATTTCTCTCCCCGTGAGATATAGCAGTAAGTCTTAGGACCTGAAAGCTTGGATTAGACGTAGGAAACCAAACATTTCCTTGGTTGTGTTAAAAAGGAGCGTAGTCATCGTGTAGAGTTGTGCATATGGTCTTGCACAAAATTGCGTTGTCCAAAATGATAAAGTTGGAATAGACATGTTTGGGGGAGAAATTTAAAATACAAATTAAGTGCCTTAGATTGTCTTTCACTGCTCTTAATTAGCTTGTGCACTTGCAAGTGCCTATTTTCAGAAATATCTAGTAAAATATGTGTTTTAAATGAGCTTAAAAAGTGGCTTTGGCTCATTGGGTATAGAACTGCTGCACCTTTTGCTTTGCGTTCTTGCAAAGCTAGGCAGGAGATGCCGAGGTCTGATTGGAACCACTGAAGTGCGTAGGAAACAGCAGTCCTGGCTCCATCAGCCATCTGCTCCAAGTCCAGCAATCAGTCACCAGCCAGGGGAGCAAGGGAAGGAGTTGTGAGTGTGTTAGTGGGAAGCAGCAGCAATGAGACTGGGAGGCAAATGGGAAAGAAAAATTCCATTTTCTGCAGTCTGCCCGATGCAGAGAAGCAGATGGATTGGCTGCAGCATGCCGGAGTTGTCAAGGTGTATGTGATACTGTTTTAGGAAAGGAAAAAAGCAATAAAATTTCAGGAAATGTATACCAAACAAAAGGTATACATTTGCTTTGGACTAAATTAGGCTATCTTTACAGTGAGATAGCAGCTTCATCCACTGTGGCTATTTCTCTTTTTTTTCCTATTTCTTTCCTCCTCTCATTTGCCAAAGTCAGCACTTCCAGATTGTTTTACAGATGAGCTGAAAGCCACAGAAATTCAGAGCCTCATCAGAATTTTCCTAAACTGTTGACTATTCAAGTCTACATTTTCAGTTTTGGAGGCCTTTCCATCATTTTATTTTTTGCAGAAGAAATGAACAAGGCGTTGGTTTAGGATTAAGCACATACATGGAGCTAAGTGTTTGATCAAGTGCTTTTCTGAACGTACTTTCTAGAAAATGGATGTCCCTTCTACTGCTTTTGCTGAGCTAATCAGAAGGTGCTGAGGTCTGATCAGAGCCTTTTGTGCATTTTCAAGATAGTGTCTCTGGAGGATCATTACATACATCCCTCTGCAGTGAGTACAAGGAGATTGTCACCAGGAAGGTGTTAGTCAGTGTGCATTAACATGCAGGATTATTCTCCCTCTTTTTTCACTGTAGGCTTTTCATTTCCTTACTAAGCAGCCACAGTCATCTAGGCTAAAAGCACAAAGGTTTCTTATAACACAACATTTGTGCTTCCAGTTCAAGAAATAAGCTCCAGTGAAATGAGCTATTAGCTGTTGTGTGACTTTTGAAGAGAGGTATGGAAAGGGCAGTGGCTTCAGCCCTTGCCACTGAGAGGCCAAGGGGAGATCAGCCAGGATGAAGCCATGGGAGCTCAGCACTCACCTCCTGAAGGCGCAGCTGTCTGGAGGGGTTAACGACCTGACAGCTGAATAGAGTTGTTGCCTTGGCAAATGAGCACATAGTTAGTCAAAGAGAGGTCAAGTACAGCTTGCTCTCCTGTTCCTTCCAAAAGCATCTCCTGTGCAAAGCTGGTGGTTGAACACACACAGCAGTGATGCTCCTCTTCCTGCAACTGGGCCAGCTTTCTTCTGCCCAGAGCCAACCTGGCCCTTTGGCAAGCCATGTGTGTGAGTGTCCTGGAAACTCTCCAGTTGGTGGCTGAGTATGGCAAGCATTAGCCAATGGCTCAAAAAATATCCCCCTCAGACATCACCACGAAGGGAGAAGAGCAAAGCTGGGTCAGCAGTGCTCTCTTTATTGACAGGTCCATGAGCAAACACAGCAGAAGATTACAGAACACAAAACCTCTGGCAGACTTCTACCGTTCACTGCAGGCAAACAGAACTTGATGGGCAAAATCATATCAGCACATATGGAAAATAAACCTAGTAATTGCCCTGCAATTATGCCTTATCATAACTGCTGTTAGAAGGACTGTCCTGCTAGAATACACCACCTTCCTGGTACAAGGCATGCGTCTAGAGTTCAGCTTTCTATCCTTCTTGAGACTCACCAGACTCCAAATCTAGTCACTTTTTAGCATGCAGAACCATGTTTTTGTTGAAAATAGTTGGTTACTGATACAAGCCAATAACTGGGAGAAGTTTCTTATGGTTTGTGCATGAGGAAATGGCCTGTTTTTGTGGTCAGCAGTTGGCATGGTATATTTTTGACTGCTTTAATGTTTTTTGCAACCCCACCCAGATAGTTGCTGTAGTACAAAAGAAATAAATTTGGAAGAGCTGCATGGGTGTAGCTGATCACATATTCACCCTATTAGCTTCAGCTGGCTTGTAGAGTTCCTGTACCCAGAACACTGAGAGAACAGAGGTTTTTGAAATAAAACTTATCTGTTCCCTATGTCAGATCAGTTTATATTTGTACAGATGGTTTCTCAACTGGAATTGATAGTAACATCATCGACAAAGGCTCTGAGTGACGTTTTTTGTTCATTTGGGTTTGGGCTATTTTTTGTTTTGTCTCTCTGATTGTATTCATAAAGAAAAAATTGCAAAGAAAAGAGCCAAAGGAAAGTCAAGAGGCATTGTATAAGAAGGGAAAGATTATAGCAGGAAGGCATAATGTATTGGAAGTGAAAGACCATTCCCGTCTATTGGGGATTTTCTCAAGAATGTGAACGTGCATGTCTACTAGAAGAATGGGAAAAGAAGGGCTGACACTTTGTGGGGTTCAGACAAAAGAATATAGATCCTTTTCCCTTCGCATCAAGTGGTCCATGGAAATTAAATTGTCCTCTCAATGCAGGGGAGAGTTCCTGTCCAGAATGCATCACAGCATGATGGTGACTGTAAAGAGGTTTTCTGTTCTCCTACCTTGCTCCACAGAGCATTTACTTGAAGAGCATAATTAGGATATGCATCTGGAAAAACACACCACCAGGCACAGATACAGTAACACACTAGAACCCAAGTGTATTTCAGTCTACTGCAGACAATAGAAAAGAAACTGAGGTGAGCAGTGTCGAAACTTACTTCCCATGAACTTTCTCTCCCCAGTGCTTCACGTACTTTGGCTTATGCACGTACAAGCCTCCTTCTGTAAGGGAGAAAGGCTATTTAAATGCCATGAAAGAAGTTTGACTTAAGAGGAAACTTGAAAACGGAGACCTGGCTGGTGAGGACAGGAAAGATTTCTGCGCTTTGGACAGAGGGCACAAAGAGGCTAGGCAAATCTGTGGGCCCAAGGTTTATAGCATGGCTGTCAGTGCCACAGCTGATTTCTTAAAATGCTGGGAGGTAGTGAAGGAAGTTTGTTGTCGGCTGAGTTAGTCTTAGATTGGGGAGGGCGGTGAGATGCAGGAACTGACAGTCTTTTAGGTTTTTTGGAGACAAGGATGAGAAGTTTGTTTGTGAAAGCAACTGGAATGGGGCATGGAAAAATCCAGGAAGGCTGTTTTACCCACGGGGTGAAACTCTCTCTTTGGTTTGGACTGTAGCCAGTGGCACAGAGTAACATAAACTTTCGAATTCGTGCATCTGCTGCTTGGCCAGTCCTCGCTGGAGACTGTCAGAGCAAATGGAGCTGCCTGTTCTGGAACCATTTTAGCTAGAATCAGCTCCCAGAAGACTGTTGTTAATAACTCATGTCTCACCAGCTCTCTCCTCCTTCACACCACTCCCTAAAAACTGGGCCGAGAGACTGTGCAGGAATTTGGGCTCTCTCGGGTAGGCGAGCAACAAGGCAACGGGCTCTTGCTGAGGTAATCTGCTAAAGCCATTGCCATTTTGCAAAGCAGCCACAATTCAAAGCGCAGTCGTGTTTGAACACTGGACTGACTTTTCTGTCTATTTTAATGCTTTAAACAGGGCTGTGCATTCAGCAGTTATTTGTATAAGCGTTCTCCAGGCATTTGAAAAAGACTTCTGTTTTCCAGAAAAAAGGAGGAAAGAGGCCGGAAGGGACTACGTGGGGCAGGGTAGGGGCAAGCGATAGGGGAGCAGCCAAAGAGGTTTTTGGCTGAGCTGGTGTGTGGATGACTGTGGGCAGACGCGGTGCTGTGCATAGACTTGCTAGGGCTCCCCCACACCTGGTATTAAATCAGGAAAAAGCCTTCCACCTTCTGTTGCTGGGAGTTATGCTCTTTAGAGCCGAGTTCGACAGTTGTTATTGCAATTTTGTGGTGCTCTTTTGATTTACAGCTGTTTTTACGACCATTGAGACAGCCACAAATCGAGGAAATCTCATAAAACAGAGAGTAAACGTCTCCTTCACAACCCAGGCAGAGTTTTGGCATCCGTGCTTATTCCATAGAGCAGGATGTGTAAACAATATTGTGTCCCCTGAGTGGCTGATATCAGTACAGTTAAGTGGTAACAGCTTGAAAAATGCATTTCTCGTATATTAGCGGTAAAACTCGAAATGGGCCCCCAGGCTAAAGTAAATTGGTGACATTTTGCAGCAGAAAGGGAAAAAAAAAATAAGGGCAAGGATTGGAAATGTGGAGCCCCAGCTTTGAAAGCAGTGGGACTGGAGCCAAAGTTGGATTTATCTGCATTATTGCAGTACGGAAATAAATGGATCCACCACACTTGTTGCAAAGCATATCTAATTGGAGAAGACAGATTATGTGTCAGCTGCAAATGGTGGACTGTCCCCTTCACCATCTTCTTACACAGAAGATGAGGTCAGTTAATGCCATATTTAATCAAAGTATAATGTTGAGAGCTTCTTTCTTGACTTACTGTGTGGCACAGGAGAAATGCTTGCTGCCCCTTCTCTGTAAAAAGTAGGTGAGTGCACTTTACTGCCCTTGAATGAGTGAGGAGTAGGAAGCCAAATGCTTTGCAGATGTGAAGCATAGTCTGTCTTCTAGATTTTTTCCTTCACAGCCTCCATTTGTAGGGAAATTTGTATGCTGTCCTGGTTCCCTCTTTTTAGGTGTTCCTAATCCCGTCTGTTTGGTCCTTAAATACTACTGCACCCTGCAGTGTGCCTTCTGTTGCGGGTGAGGGTGTCCATGTGCGGGAACAGAGCTGTAGGGAATAGCTAGTCCAACAGAGACTTTTTTTCCCTAAGACGTAGAAACACAAGACAAGAGAGAGAGAAGGGTTGATGGGCAGACTTGATAATGAAGTTAAAAGAGTCAATCTGATAAACACTGGAGAGACAGCTTCTAAAATTTCACCATGTTTTGGGATTACCACATTCGTATTGTTTACCTAATGCATATTTGATGTTTCCTTCATGTATAGAGTTGCTGTTATCTGATTGGGGTGACAGGAGGTATCATCACCTTGTAGCTTCTTCATCTGATTACCCATGGGTCTGCTGAATATAACGTGTGGTGGTCCAGCCTTGCTCAAATTAATCTGGTGTCTGTTCGCAGAGGAGAGCTATGAGAAGACCTTCCACAGCTGTCTCCTTCACAGAGCCCTGCAGGGAGTTTTCAAATAAAAAAGCTGTCATTCCTTTCCTGGAGTAATATTCAGAATCTACTTGCCCATTTGAAATTAACCTAATGGATATTGTTAAAACTTGGGCATTTGCAAGGGTTCATAGACCTGTAATCCGGGTGGTTCAGGAAATAGTTTTCTCAGTGGATCAGGAGCTGAGGAGAAGGCAGATGATCATTCATTTTTGTTTGATTTTGCTTTCTGGTGCTGTCTGAAAAGAGCTAGCCTGAACATGTTCAGTAAGGCTGTGGCAGTCCTCTTCCGTATTTCTGCAATTTCCATGGGCAAAATAGAAATGGACATTCTCCCAACATCACACATAAGTCCAGCACTGTTGGTGATAAAGCTGCGGTGAATGACATCTTTATCCAGAGGTTATTTTTTGAAATTTTTTTTTGTTTACTGGTGTGTTAACAGAAAGGACTGGGCAGGAGGTGGTTGCAGTGTTTGTTTATGAATGTCTTCACATTGGTAATGTTTTTCTTAAAGTTTTACCTTCTGGAGTCATGTTGCTGCATGAGAATCTCAGTTTACATATATATTACAGTTTAAAGGAAAAATCCAGCTGTGTCTTGGTCACAAGAATTACACTTAAAAACTGAAAAATACAAACTAATGTTGACAAATGTAGGCAGATGCCCAATTTGGTTTCCTTTAAAGATGTATTACTTTTTAAATCTCTTTAGTGTGAGTCCCCTTAGTTTTCATTTTGCACTGTCCTGGCACAAGCACAAAGCTGGAGGGCTGCAGCAGGTACTAGCACTGAAGTAAAGGAAGAGCAGTGTTGGAACCACACTCCACTCGAACAGGCAAATCGCTGTGCTACTGCAATGGCCAAAGTGCTCAGAGGGGGCAGGGCAAGCACTGCTCCAGTACAATTCACCTGACTGTAATATTCATCTTGTAATAAGAATCTCTTCTACATGTAATTCTGGTGGGATTGAAAATTTCCCAGTAAACCTCTTAGCGAGCCTGCTGAATTAAAAAGAAGAGATACTTCTTAGGCGGTGAAGCCTGCCTGAACCACACAATCTCTGCAGCTGCAGCAGGAGCTGCTCCAGACGGCCGATGCTCCCGCTCCCAGGCGCATCCTTATGCTGGGTATCAGATGCTGGTGGGCCAGCAGACCTGTCTAAGAGCTCTTGGTCTCTTGGGATTTGCCTTCACGTTCAGTATGAATGCACCCAGCACACTGCAACTTTGTGTGAAGCCAGGGATGTGTTTTGTGTCCAAACCGAGTCGTTTTCCGCATTAAAGGGGAGCCCACTTCAGAACCCCCATCCTCCTCCTGGATTGCACAGCTGTGAAAGGAGTGGACCTGGGAAAGAACGGTGCTTTTGTGCAGCGCAGTTGTGTTTAACATAATAAATGTTTATTGTCCTCTGGAGCAAAGGAGCAATAGGCTAAATTATAGCCCGGGGAGGGAAAGCTAGAATCATGAGGTATAGGCTGTTAATTATCTTTTTTTTTAGCTGTCATAATGTACTGGCGTTTGCCTGTAGCTCCCCCCCCCCTCCCACTGCTCCATGACCTCCGCCACCACTATCTCTAAAATATCTGCTTCCCGTACCACTGCGCCCT
>JANZLQ010000092.1:21809805-21872546 GCA_026212715.1 Elanus axillaris
GGAGTTTTAGTTTCATCTTGTAATCAAAAAGTGTGATTTCCTGCGGTGACTTGAACCCGGCCACATAAAGGACTCCAAATGCCTGGTTTTGCTCACAAGGGAAGAATTCCACTTTTTTTTTTTTCAATCTCTTCTTAAACATATGCAAATTATTTGCTTGAAACAGCAGAAAATTTGGGAGGGGACTTGTTTGAGCAGATGCGTTGGTTTTCTGGATTTTTTCACTCATTAGTGGGCTCCCTCAGACACATAGGTTTATTGTATGCTTCCTTTAAAGGGTGACTGGTGGAATTGAATGATGTATTCAGGTTCTTCCTCCCCCAGCTTCCCTCCTGCCTTTACAGCAGCTCACAGAATATCCTATAGCACAGGCATTCACTGTTTCAGAATGGTGCTCATGCCAAAAACTGCTCAGATCTGGAGCTAGAAATCACCAGAAGTGAGAGCAAAAGTTACTGTAAACTCTAGGTGTGAAGGTTTGCGTCTGTAAACTGTGGCGGTGATGTTGGAAACACTGCTCTGTAAATGTTGACTCTATTGTTGAAGGCGGTACCACATATTGATAGCAGAAAACTGAGGAATAATCCGTGTGTTTTACTTTGTCTTAAAAGTGAATTTTCTTGCTTGACTTCCTTAAACATTGCTTTTATATATAGTCTGGACCAGTAGCACTGAGATCTTTAGCTCATGATTAAACAGTGCCAGTCTATATTAAAACATCAGTACTGAATTATGCAGAAGGGAGTGAGCTGGTCGTTGCCATAAAGCGGTGTCGGCGGGACCCAACTTTCCAGACCAGGCGAACCATAAAGCTTCTCCCAGCTGGGTTGGCTACTGCTGCCGGAGCGGGTCTCGCAGCCGGCGGCTTGCTCTGTACGGCACCCCAGGGAAGGGCAGCTCTCCCGAGCAGGCTGCTGGTGACGAGGTTCCTCTTACGGGCTGCATACCCCGCACCCCAGCATCAGAAACCGGCACTTAGGATTTGTGGCTCAGCTGCTGATTTACTGCTTGGGCTTTAGCGCAAGCCATGCCGAAGTTTCATTGCCTATAAAATGGGGGAATCTTATTTATCCACCTGCCACGTGTCCTAGCGCTTATGCTTTGAGGCTAGGTCCTGGCTTTGTGTAAGCTGTTAGTATGGGTGAGTTCCCAGAGCCTGCAGATGTGTTCTGCATGCGTGGTGACTTTGTGTTGATTATAAGTGAAAAACCTCTTAACAATGGGTTGTAAATTCAGAGTTGGCTGTCAAACATTTTATGCACCACTGTTGTTGCTGCTGTGTGACGCTGTTACACTTTCTTTGCAAACCAGCCTAGGCAAAACCTTGTTTAATCCTGGTTCTTCCTCTCTTTAATCCATGCAGTGAAGGGATCGTGCAGGTAACTGATTTTCCCTAAGATTTTAGGATCCTTTTGCTGAGCTGTGTAACAATCATACATGCCACAGCTACACGTGCAGCTTTGTCGTGGACATGATTCAGAATTTCTTTCTTATGTGTCTCAGCCTCAACCTATTTTTCATGTCGTTTTCCCTCTCTTTTTTATGCATTTGCATTAAGTAAGACATTCAGTGCTTGCAGTGCCACTTTCCTCAGAAATAACATTAATAGATCACTCTTTCTTGCTTCTTACTATATTTCATGCAGATCTTGCATTTTACTATTTGGTTTTTTCCTTCTGAGTCGTCATTTAAAATATATAACAATGTAATACAATTCATAGTGCTCTTTTATCATGCAAATCTCCCAAGGCACCTTAGAAAAAAATCAATAAAATAAAAAAGAAAATCAACTTAGTTCAGCCATGTGTTGAATTAATTCATTGTTTTTAAAGCAGAGCCAGGGGAGAAAGGCTTTTTTCACTTTCAATATCTTTTGCTCTTCAGCTTCGTACCTCACCCCATTTTATTTGTGCAGCAGTCAGTGCCAAAATGTTGATGATATTTTCAGCTATCTTCTAGATGGTAGTAATGTTGATCGTGCTCCCTGCTCCTAGACCAGCTTTGATTCTGTAGAGGCTACTTGCTATTTTATCAGATAGCGAGGAGGAAAAGCTTATGCTGAAATAGGTTGACTGTTTGATATCAGTGGGGGGAGGGAAGGAAGCCATCAAATTAACTCATAAAAGCTTTATTTACGATGAATGGACTTTTTTTCCCTGTCTGTCATTATCATCTTGTCTGTAACCCAGTGACCCTGATTATCATGAAGCTGTTTACAAGGTTTAGGTTAATTGGATTTCTTTAACTATTTCCCAGAGCTGTGAGGAGCACAAATATACTGCCGTGGAGTTCAAACAGCATAATGCAACCCAGTTTGCAAAGAGACGGGCTTCTTCCAAGAGGAAGTCTTTTTATTTCATACTCAACTAAGTGCATAGCAGCATGTAGCTATCATTTGGCATAATATTAAATAACACCCTCTTTCATACAGATGTGTTCAGTTGCAACTTGTGTTTTCAATACACAAATTACATTTTGCATGTTCAGCAAGAAATGAGCTTATTTTCAATGAGAGGGGCTTTGAAATGTTTTTTTTTTCCTTCAGCTTGATAGCAGTTTCACTGGTTTTGTTTTTATATGAGGAATCATGGATAAAATAGCTGTGCATTGCATGGCTGCCTAAATAAACGAGACAGGAGGATGTAGTTGGGTGAGATCAGGACAGTACTTGTATACGCTTTGCTTTCATCTTCTTAGGATGCATGCTTATCCTTTAATGGCACAACATTGCACCCTCCAGGTGCAATGTGTAATTGCAGGTCTACAGATAACGGACTTGTTTTATGAGCTGTTTTTGTGAGCAAGCTTTCCCAAATTCTCCTTTAGTATTACTCACCCTCATTTTCTGTTTCTTTTTCAGGCTTCTGTAGGATCTGAGAAGCTGTTCTCCCCTGCAGGAAATAAAGGTAAGTGATCTGGAGAAATGCTTTCTTTACCTTAGAGCAAGAGATTTGAGTTGTGAATCCAAATCGTGTGAATAGTGGGACATCAGTTTTGCAAGCGTCTTTAATTTTGCTACACACATTGTCATAAGATCAGCTTTACGGGCTTGTGATGATTAAGTTAACATTTAGAGCTGCATTGTCTCAGTGTGGGGTGTGACTTCTTCCCTACTAGTCAGCTTTGTAACAGATGTCTCAGAGAGAGGGATTACCGACAAAGGAGAAGTCAGACTTTACTCTAGGGGATATGCTTTTCCCTCTAATACAATCAAATCCTCATTTATTTTAAACAAATCAATGTTTCAGTGTTACATGTATTATCCTTACAAGGGCTTGCACACCCCTCTCCTGCCAGTGCACACAGAGCATTTGTGTCTGTACGTCTTGGTTCTCCAAAACGAGGTGGAAGGTGCTCTGCACGTTGCAGGGTTGTGGCTCGCAGCTCCCACTATTACTATTAATTGAGAGTTACCTGTGATACGTGCTGGGTGTTGCTAAGAGACTGTGCCGTTTCAGATTCCCCCTGGGAGGTACAGTGACATATCTCTAAATACGCCAAGCCCTCTTTTGAGGGCTCGGTACAGCCATGAAACAGGGCTGCTCTAGTTTCATGTGTTCCCAGGGATAATCTCACTGAGGTGGATACTGGGCAAAAATACTGAAGAAACAGCCCTGGAGAGGGCAAAGGATGGAAAGCATTGCACTGGGAATGGTTCCGCTTTTATTGTGCGAGGAGGCTGGTGGTGTGGCTCCGAATGAATGTTCAGGTTGTGTGGCTGTTCTGCAGCATTCCCAGCATACAGCTGCAGAGTAAAATCAGTTCAGAGCAATAATAATGAATACTGGGGATGTGCAAGTACCCCAAAGAGGGGAGATGAGGCTCATTAATAAGAAGCGATGAAGTAACCTTCTCGCATTATTTCAAGAGGGCCAAGAAAGGAGTAATTTGCAGTTGTGTAGGAGTAGGTGCTGGCCATGGAAAGGCGTTTCGGTGCTTGTGTGCTCCATCACTTGGATCCAGGCCCAGTTTATAGCTAGGCTCTTTAGCAGCGGTAAGTATTAGGAATTCTCTTTCTTTCCAAGCTTTGTAGATTTTCAGTGCCAAATGTAGAAACGGTTGACAAGCCCATTAAGTTATTACATTTGCAGATATTTTTATGAAAGTATGCAGCTTTATCTGGGGGAAGGAGGGAAGTTTAAACAAATGGTGGGGAAGAGCATTTCTCTCCTCAGCCTTGGCTCGCTGATAAGGCAAACCAGATTGCCCAGACGGCACTGCCTCAGCAAAACAAAAATCTTGCCATCCTGCATAAATGCATGGCACAGAGATCTGCTGGAGAGGCTTATGTTGAAGTGTTAGCAGCTTTATCGGCTCCTCCTCATGCTGAAGCCTGAGATCCCCCACTCCTTCATATCACAGAGCAGCTCAGCAACATGAGTTTTCAAAATACCTCCTTAGCAGGAAGTTAAATGTGTGAATGCCTGTGAATTTGCTGTCTTTAAATTTGTGTTCTCTGCTGTTTATATCTCTGTAAGCCTGTTCCTGTTTGGTTTACTGCGTGTATAGGCATTGCCAGCTTTGGGTTCAGATCATGATTTTTGTCTTGGACTTCTCTTTTACCCTGGCCCTGACCGGTGGAGCCTTGCTGATCATCACAGGCTGCAATCGGGGGTAGGCTCTGCTGGGGGCTACCTCAGTGTTTGGCACTTGGTTTGAGAGGTGAGAGAAAATTGCCACAGTGAGATTTTGTGCAGAAACCCAAACAGCGCCAAATTCTACCCCTCTCCCTGTTATCACTCCCGCAACGCAAGAGCCAGATTTGTCTTTGGCACATGCAAATAAACGCCACTCCGACACGACCAGGCTCAGTGATGCCATATGGCTGGGAGAAAGTGACTTTCAAAGCATTGCACTTAAATTCCTTTTGTGAGATAAGAGCGTTGATTTAAGGCCCGTGTTCTCCAGGGCTGGAGCCATGGTGGCTGTGCGGGGAGGGGATTAGCTCAACATGGTTTCCTGATGGGCACACGCGTGGCACAGCGTATGCTTGTCCTCTCCCATGGGCATTTGCACTATGCCCTTCTTTTGTAAACACTGGTGGCCTTTCTGGAGAAATATTAACTAGCAAATCTGCAGCATCCATGCTACAACTTTTATTGAAGGTAACCAGGCTTTTAAAACACAATAAAGTGGATTCATTGTCTGGTGCAATGTCTGTTCCCACAAACTTTCCCTGGGGATGTGTTTTGCCCTGCATATTTGTTTTATGCCATCCTAGTTTATCAGCAGCTTAGCAATGCAATTAAGAATTAAGACAGACAGGTTTCGCTTATTTGAAGCTGGAACAGCTGTAAAACGTAACCTTTGACCATATTTCACAGCTCCACAAAAGGCCTGAGGAGCAGCATCTTTTGTCTGGGGCTCTCTTGGTAACGTTTGTCTTTGCTCCCTCCCTGCCGGGGCCGTGGCAGCAGCGGTGCTCCTCCTTTTGACACCAGTTCATCTGCAACAACAGATGCACAGCGTAGATGTCCACTTCGGGGACCAGTCGCTATTATGCGACAGAGAGAGTTGTCCTGACCCGGGCTGACCTCGGTAGTCACAGCTGTGAAATAGGCTGAATGGGGCACTTTGAGCTTCCAGGAAAAGAGATTAAATCCTACGTGTAAGGAAATTATAATTAAAAGTAAAAGCAAGAGAATCCCTGCTCTGCTCTGCTGACAGGTCTTTTGTTTTCTGACGCAGAACAGCGTTTGTTTAGCCAACTTGTCGCTGCAGCACAGTTACAAGGGCATTTGCTGCTGAGGGCTGGGCGTTACATCCTCCTGGTGAATAAATCAATAAACAAATAATAAAGGTCTGTTTGCTCTCTCATGCAGCTCCTTTCTCACAGGAATCTCCCAGCCAGTCCTTTGCTTTTTCTGAAGGGCAAGTGCCATGCAGGACAGGGGAGGCGTAGGCGAAAGCCAAATCCATCCCTCCGTCTCCAAGTGGGTGGATGAGGCAGAGCAAGTGATGGTGATGGATAGGAGGGCAGATGTGTTGTGGGTCTGAGGAGGTGAGAGGAACATTCACCTCTGAGTCACTGGAAGGACTTCCGCCTGCCTGCTGTGATGATGTTTTTAAGTATGTGGGGGGTAGGATAGTTTGTATTTTAAGGACTTGAGTGTTGTGTTCTCGCTGCTGGCTCCCTCCTGCAATGGGCTTCCCTGGTGGGTCTGGCTGGAGGTGGTTGAGCTTTCTCCCACCACTCCTTGCTGTAGACCTGCAATATGCCAGGGAAAGCAAGAGAGGTGGTGCCTTCTCTACCACTATAACCTTCCAGCTGTAGCCCAGGAGACCTGCTGAGTCCTCAGTGTTTGAACCCAGGGCCACTGGTGAGGTTAGGGTGAGATGGGTGTCTTAAAGTAGATGTTTCCCAAATGGCTTTAGCATTGGTCAAGGGCCCTGACGAGGAAAATCTCAATCGCAGAAAAGCAGAGGCTGGTCAGCAGCTAAGGTATCTCTGTTCATAAGCCTGGGCAGGCTGTGGGTGTGGAGGTGCTGCCTGTGAGATGAAAGGGGTGTCCAGGAGCCCCCAGGGCATCAGCAGAGACACCCATGGAGGAGCCAAACCTGCACAGCCACGTCTGCCCTGCAGCCCCGGGGGACACTGGGCAGCAGCAGGGGGACAGAGGCTTTGAAGTTTGTTGAAGGTGAGTACATTGCTCCTATCTTTGGATCAAAATCCAAGCTGGACACGGAGGGAACAGTGTAATCCATCTGTCTGGTGGCATGGAGCGACTGGCTGGGATGCAGCTCTGTCCCAGGCTGGTTGGGGGGTCACTGAGCTCCATGCCTCGATTTCCCCCTCCTGCAAAATGAAGACTAATGCTTGTCAGCCAAGTGCACTGAGAGACTTAATTAATGAATGTTTATCAAGCGATTTATCAAGAGATCCTTTAATAAGAGATTCCATAAACAGTGCAAGGCTTCATTTTCATGGCAATAATATATGACAGTGAAAATAAGTCTTATCCTTCCCCCGCATGTGCACCCCCCAGGAAAAAAAGATTGCTTACTCTCCGCTGTCACTTCTCCCTGGGTTTCTAGGCAGAGGGCTTTGAAGTGCTATCTTTCATCATGAACTGTACACATTCTCAAAGCTCTAAAGCTCACAGGCTATGTCTTATCCCTCTGACGAGAGGGAGGCAAGCTTTCTCGGCGTGCAGGTCGTAATTGTCAGCCATGGGATGTGCCACAGCCACCCGCCCCAGCGGGCTAATGCAGCTTATGGTTCTTTGAAGTTCCGTCCCTTTATTTGCTGTCCTCTTGACCACAAAACTGTGCCTTGGGCCAGCAAGAGAGATTTCTTGTTCAGAGACAACACTGAGCTCTGACAAGCACATCTGAACCGGAGAAGAACCCATGTTCCTCTGAGATCACTGCTCCATAATGTTGTTGCCTTAAGGGGACTGTCTCTCCTTTTTCTCTCTGCTGTTTCTCTTCTTTTTTTTCTTTTTTTTCTTTTTTAATTCAACACTAAACTGTCACACTAAATCATTTTAAAAGCTGGAACTACAAAACCTCCAGTGTAGGACATGCTGTTAAAAACTGATGGTTATTACTGTGAGATGGGGTGAGAGGGGAAAGGAGGGGCAGCAGGGCAGGGGCAGGACGGGAGGGCAGCAAGTCAGCTCTCCAGGAGGAACCTGTGAGTGCCCAGTGAAGCAGAAAACAACCTGAACCCAGCTGAGCTCAGAATAACGTGCTTGGCACAGGTTTGCAGCTGCACAGCTTAATGGTCGCTCAGCGCTGACACGGGAATCAAGAGCCCAGTGTCTCCTGTGCTCGCCGTGCTGCTTGTGTGCCTTGCTCTGCCTCTGGTCCTGCCCCCCTGGCCCTCTCTCTCCAGTTGTCAGGGTCAGAGACTCCCTGTCTGGGCTGGGACAGCATCTCCTGTAATCAAGTCCACCTCTCCTTCAGGGCCTATACCTTACTGTGCCAGGATGTAGAGCTTTCCATCACAAGAAGGTCTGCACAGACACAGAGCAAACGTCTCACAGCACCCGGTCAGGCAATTAGCTGTGTTTTACGTGAATTGGAGGTCAGGAGAGGTACCATAGATTTTCCCGGTTTTCTTGGCATGGGGTCCACAGTGTGGTCTGAGATGCATCCCAGCTCTTGATCTCAGTTTTATCCCCAGGTTCTGGTTGCATTTTGATGAGGTCACCATCTTGTGTATGATTACCTGCGCAGTCGGTGAACTTGAGGGGGATGATAGTTTACAGCTGAATCTTTGGACAAGAGTCCGCCGTAATTACAGGCATGCAAAAACTTCCACAGCAGCATCTGTAATAATAAATAAAATAAGTAATGCATTTACTTAGATAGCAACCACATTGCTATGATTTATACAGTGCTCAGGATGCTCTGCAGCTGCTCTACTCCCCATGTTGCATCCTCTGGGATTTCATCACAACCTTACAATATTCTGTGTTTTTCATGAAACTCAAGCCCTCAGAGGACTGTACAGAAATTTAAGCTTTAATTTCATTTTTTAAGCAAGACTTTAGTCTTCCTGGCTACAGAGAAGAGCCTGGAACTCTGATTCTTCTGTGCCTCAAAGCCAGCAGGCAGTCAAAAAGAAGCCCTAATACTGGTTTTAACCTTGTTTAAAGGTGGTTTGTGATTTGTAAATGCTTGGGGTTGGCGATACTGGATACTCTACTGCTAAATGCAGCATGTGACCCCATCCCAGCATCCTCTTTTTGAAAAGTTCTATCTGCTTTGTCACTGCCTGGATGAGTACCTTAGCCTTCTTGCATATGCATATTTAAAATTGTACAGTGGCCTGAGAAGGAGGAGGACTTTGATTTTCAAACAGTGTGGGCAACCAAGATGATTACCTAAGTCACAGCCAGTTAGCCATGTTTCAAAACAAAACCAAACACAGAAAATAGCGTAGTAAGTGCAGTCTTTCAGTCTTCTTGCAATTTTCAGATTTTGCAGGCCCTGAAGAGCTCTCAGCCTTCTCTTCGGGAATCGGAACATCCTCTTTGTCTCCCCTGTTAGCTATGTTGTTTGTATTTATTAGTAGTTCAGGGTATAACCATCCCTGTCCATAGCAGCTGTCTGTGAAAATATGATGGACAAGTAGGAGAGACCATTTGCCTTAACCACACTGTCTGGTTAACTTCGTAAAACTCGGTTAGACTGCAAAAGTGGATAATTTATTAACTTCAACACAAATTGAGTGTTGTACGCCTCCCAAAGTTAGAGCTGCCTCGTGCAAGTGGGCAGGTTTTGCTTGCACCATTTGCCATGCGGTTTGCACAGCTATCTCTGGGTTTGTCTCCTTCAAGTGAGCCAGCATAGAGCTTTCTTTGTAGCTTCAGGCTGCAGCCAAGAGAGTTGAAAAGTTGAATTATAAACATTTCCAGGCCTTCGGGTTGGTATCTTGTGTTTTGTTTTGTTATTTTAAAGATGTGGGGTATGTTGCTGCATTCCTGTCAGTGGGATTAGAATGAATAGAAGCAATACTGTAGGAGATAAAATGTGTTTAATTATTTATTTGAGAATTACAGACTGAAATTGCTTTTTGATTTAAAGCATCCAAGTCATGGATATGTTTTTGGAGTAGAGAGTGGCACGCAGAAACATATATATGCACAATTACCTAGGGTAATGTAAGAAGTCTCTTTGCTCAACTGCCCTTCCTCTGCAGAATTTGTTCATTTCCTTAAAGATTTTGAATTTCAAATGCGGCTTTGTTAAGTATCACGGAAAGCTAACTGCATGCTGTGCCTTGCCCACCAAAACGTAAATAAAATAAATAAAGTCTTCGTTGTATAAATGTTATGAAGTGGGTGGTTTATTTTCTTTAATTATACTTTTTATTTAAAATAAACTATAAAAGCAAAATAATATATATCCTGAATGGGCCAGCACAAACTCATATTGATTGGAGTAGGCATATTCTAGCTTTCCTTGGTTCATGTGAAAGTAGATAAAAGGACCATCAAGCTGTAAATCAGAAAAAAAGAAAGGGGGGAAAAAAATCCTTCCAAATATGTGTAGTAGTTTACATTGCCTAGACTTTTAGGGGATTTTTGAAAGATACCATTTTTTTTCCTCCTTGTTTATAGTTTGCTTATCTGTTTTCGTGAGTCGCAAAAGCCAAGCCAGTAAGTCTTAGCGCTGTTTCCAGCTGCTGTCCCTGATTGCAGGATGCTGGTACAGGTTGTATCTCAGCCCCAGAAGGATGCTGTAGGGCAGTGATGTTAAGAGCAGCGGTTGCAACCCCCACAAAGCTATCGGGTCTTCTCGATTCTGCTTTTAAAATACCTCAGAGACATGTTTTATTCATGTAAGATTTTGTAAAGCTTCAGTTCCTGAGAAAACTAAACACTGGGTATAAACCTTATTCCCTCTTCATACGGACTAGCACTGCGGTGTGGAGTGAGGGGGGGGGGTGTCTGGACCTCTCGTACAGGTCTGAGCATGCTGTGGCCACCACGTCCCCATTTAAATCAGGTTTGCTCCTCACGAAGGAGAGAGAGTCCTCCTCCTCTGCAGCCCCCCTTGGCCCGGGCTGGAGGTGTCTGCCGGCCTAGGCTTGTGCTATTTTTTTAAGTTCTCCGATGCTCCTTTCCATGCTGCTCTCCACCCAGTGCTCTGTGTTTCTGTTTCGGTGAAGCAGTTTGACAGGTTACCGATGGGCTGCTATCCTGTGCTGTGTAATAGCCCATTAGGGACTCCCGCAGACTCTGTAACCCCGTGCTTGGTGCAGGTCACCGGCATAAAACACGGCAGCCTGAGGATCGACAAGTAATTTGACAAGGCAGTGGGGGGTAAGGAGGCTGGGGCAGGGGGGGAGCTGGATCTGACCCCAGGTTGGCTTATGTTTCCTTCTGGGCAATCAATGGGAGTGATCAATGAGACCAGGGTGCACCGTTTAATTGCAAATGGATCTGGTTACTCTTTTGTGTGCAACGCTGGCGGGGTCTGTAAGTCCCAGCGAGGGCCCAGCATCCAGCAGCCGAGGCTTTGGGAAAAGAGGATGCTCTCAGCATCTCCCTGCTTCTCCCTCTCCTCTCGCCGCCGCCCCTAGAGACCAAGGCCTTCTGCCTGGGACAGGGACGTGGCTGATGAGTCCCAATCAGCCTGTGTGGCGAGCAGTGGTAGTCCATGCTATGTTTCAGGGCGAGGGGGGTGTTATTTGGGGGGGTTGTTTGGGGTTTTTTTCCTATTAGCTTCATTTGAAAGCACTGCTGTAAGCTCCCCAGTCCTGTCCCACGGGAGGGGAGGAGGGAGGCCAGGTTCAGGGCTTGCTTTCAGCCCACAGGGTTCCTGCCATTTTCTCCTTTAATAATTGCGCGAGCCGTGCACGTGTGTGCTCGCCACTTCTCTCACCTCCTTGCTTCACTGACCATCCTTCCTGCTAACAAGGGCTGAACACAGTTCCCTGTGGAGCCTGTTAATGTTGCTGCTGAGCTGCCCGGGGACTCGCAGCGTGAGGCTTTCCTTCCATCTCTGCTGCTCTGTGTGCTTGGCCCCAGCTCCTGGGCTCGGTTCAGCCAGGTAAAGCCATACTGACTCCATTGACTTCACTGGATTTATTTGGGTTTACACTAATGTATAAGAGAGCAGGACTTGGCATAGTGTTTATGTTTGCGTGTCTGTGTTTCTGAAAAGGATACTTGTTCTAGTTTGTTGGGGTTTTTTACAAACAGTAAATATTTTCTTGTAAATAGCTGGGACAGAAAAGTGACTGCAGTGCTTTTAGTTCATTTATTTGCTTTAAATTGATGGCAAAGTCTTACAGGAGGTAATAGGAAATTAAAAGCTTTCTGTATTTTTTTTTTAATCGTCCTGCAAAATTTATTGCAGAATTATATCCCCGCTCTGGGATTCTGTCGGACAGTTCAAAAAGCCTGTGGAAAGGTTCTCATTCACCATTAAATTTTAAAAGTTATTGAAGTAATTTTTATGGAACCCTATTAAGTTTCTGAAGAAACATATTGGTTTCATCACTAATAAATTCTTTAAGGCTTACCCATAAGGGAATAGTCAGACTTCCAGATCTCTCTACAGTGAAATGGACGCTTTTTGCCCTGTTGGAGATATATTCTTAAAAGGTATCAGCAAGGCGAGCAGCAAAGCTGGGAAAGCCTGATGGCACCCAAATACATCACCTAGCACTGTGGGGTGGTGTGTTCCTCGCCGGTCAACCCACTAGAGTTTGGGTGGAGATTTTAGAAGGGAGGAGTTTGTTTGCTTTAAAAGGTGAGGAATGAGAAGACTGCAGATGGATCTATACAGATAAATCCTGGTGTGGGGTTAAACTTAGACCCTGGCATCTGTTTCTGAGCACTGTTGTGTTCAGGAGAGGTTGCAGCTTTGCAAAAGAGGGACGATGCCGCCTGGAAGTCCCTGTTTCTCAGGTTCTCCTGGTGCTTTCAAAATAACATCAAATAATGTGTTCCCTGTGATTTTCCACTGCATCTAGAAAAGCACACAGAGACTTCCTTCCAGTGAAAGGAAAGTATCAGGCTGGCTTTGTGCTTAACTTAGCGCGCACAAGCGCCTTTCGTATGCAAGCACAGAGCCACCTGATGAAAAGCGAATGGGCTAGGAGGGAAATAAAATTGTGTAATTGCCAGTTTCCTTCAATTCCGCTCCCTCTCCCGTTTTGCATAAAGGAGGCTATTTAAGTCTCAGCTGGAGTGAGGTTTGTTAATAAGCAGACATCTATGAACCTGCATCTGCTGCTGGTGTCTGCTTAGTTTGTTCTGTATTTCCATATTTATTGATGATCCAGTTTTGAGAGAGATCTGTCTCCTGGATGCTCCCTGTCTCACAGCATGAAACCCATAGAAGAAGAGTTTGTCCCTCCGGGCCCATGAGTCCTTGTCCTTGTGGGAAGTGTAGGACTAGGCAGCATCGCCAAAGATCACATCAGAGTTTGCAAACCCCCCTGAAACTGCATTGACTCGTGAATGTTAAACTGCGAAAGCAAAGCCAGAACCTGCTCCCTGGGAAGCTATCCACAAAGCAGGGTGGCAGAAAAGGGCCAGCCTTGTTGGATGAAGCAGCTAACATTTTAATTTTCTCAGTACTATGTGATTTGGCTTCCAAACAGCTAAGCTGTCCCCAGCCAGTTGCTTTCCATACACGGCTGGCCTTCTCTGGGCACAGTGAGAGGCGCTCACCGTGCAAGCTCTGCAGAGACAACCTGATTTAATAGAGGCTTAATGGCAGGAGGAAGAAATTTACAGTGTGAGCATTGAATGTTTATACAATAATGAACATTGTCATTATTTTTATTATTGAACTGGTCTTTAAAACTGAGCTAGAAACCTGAAACCAACAACTGGAATCTGTCCATCACATTCTGTACTGATCAATTTAATAACCAAAGTGGAGCAGATTATTCCATACCTTTCATTGGATCAAAAAAAAAATTCTCTGAGCATAATGTGCCTTTTGGCCTGAAATATTATTGCATTATAGGCCAGTCGCTGGACCCTTTATGTCATTCCAGCAGTACATGCTGTAAAGCAGCCTTAAGCAGACGTCTGAGGACTCCCCACTGACAGTGGCAGCATAGTCAGCCAAGCTTAGTCCTGAGGCCAGGGCAGAAAAGGGCCCAACTCCAGTGGTTGTGAGTAGCAGAGCACCCTTTTGCAAGCCATGCAGGTGGGAGTAATTCAGAGACACTCTTAAAATGCTCCAAATGGTGGTGTGAGCTGTACCAGAAGCTTAGATGCCCCTGAGAGCCTGTGTCAGTCATCTCAAGACTGGTCCAGTGAGAAATACTGCCTGGGCTACACCGCTTGCAGTCTCCTCCAAGAGTACCATTGTTTTAAACTGAGAATAGGCCAGCATGGCTACATCCAGACCCGGATTTTGAAACTACTGCCACAGAAGCTCTCCTCTCCTCCTATCCCTTCCCCTCCCCTCCTAACTGTTAAAGAGGACTGGGTCCGGGTTTTTGGCTCAGACCCGTGCCTACTGCATACATTTCCTCCACCAAATGGACACAACTGTAAACCTCTTTCTACACCATTTCCTGCAGGCCTGTACTAAACATGCTACCCAGGTGTCCCCATGTAAAGCCACTTCTTGCTGCGTCTGCTTCTGTTGCTGCTGGCGGGCTTGCCCTTGCATGTTCACGGCAGGACTCCCATCACAGTATGTTAATTTTAAACAAAGAGTGCTTTTTGTTTGGGGAGGGTCTTTCCCATCAGGTCATATCAGAGTTTCTCTTAAACGGGAAGGCTGGTTTTTGTTTTGTTTTATTTTCCCTTTTTGCCTCTTTTAATATGATCCCTGCAATTTTGTTTTCACTGAAATATTGACTGGCAGCATTGCAAATTGCCTGCGTGCAGACAGAAGCTTGCCAGCACTTTCTTACTCAGCTAGCCGTCAAGGTTGTGGATTCCACCACAAGCAGTGCCAGGAAAGCTGTTGATCAAAAATATTCCTAACATCTGTGAGTCCTCTCCATCCAAATGAGATGTAGTTACATTCTCCTTTTCCCAACACTCCTTCCAAAGTGTTGCTTCAGACACCTAGAAAGCCCTGGTTGCAAATCATAAGCCAATCTCTGTTTGATTTGCAGCTCCATTTCCAACTCTGTTGAAATCCAATATAAACTCTGAAGTGCCCTTCCCCCAAGTATAATATGAGAAAAATATCAGCCTCCAAACGGAGAGTAGACAGGATGCGTTTCTTTGCCCCATAACTCATTCGATCCAGATGCCGTCCCATGCTGTCTGTAGCGACTGTGGTCACAAGCCAACAAGGAGGGTCTTGTGAGAGCAGTGGAGGGAGGACGCAGCTCAGAGCAGGCTCCCAGGTGTGCCTGAAGCCTCGCACACACAGACACATGCGTGTGCACGCACACACTGGTCTGCCAGTGCAAGGAGGGGGCTGGGGGAAAAGCCTGATTTCCCTTCCACCCTGTTCCTACCACCACCACCAATTCACAAGCCAACTATTAAATAATTAACGTGCCCAGTGGGGCAGGAGGAATCAAAAGCTGTTGTGTTCCCAAGTTTTCTCTGGCTCCGAAAGGCACGGCTCGCTGTGTATTCTGGCACCTCGGAGCGGGTTTTCCTCCCTCCTTCGCCTCCCCCTTATTATCCCGTATGTGTGCTGGAGAGGGAAGTGGCGTTCCCAGCCCAGCGGGGGATGACTGTTATTTCAGACTAGCAACAGGGGAAAAGGAACAGCCTGTTGCCTGATTGATGTTTGTTTTTTGTGGACAGACACCAAAGGTTCATTAGAGACGGAAGGTTTGGGAGGAGGGAGGCGGCGGCGGGGGAGACGCTCACTCTTAAGGAACTATTGTACCCCTGTGCGCTAACCTGGCTCTGCACTTTGTTTGACTTCTGTGAATGTCTCAGCTGTACCATTTTGGCTCCTGTGACTTTAGGAAAATATACACGGCACAGAGGTTTCAGTGAAAGCTCTGCGATGAGGAGGTCAGGGGAAAAAGGAAGGGGAGGAGAGAACAATGCAGTAGGTTTTGCTGTAATTAATTTCAAATGTGCTGCTCATCTGTTCTCCTCGGGTTTCAAAGGGAACGAGGGGAGTTTGCGGGGCTTTTCCTACCACATCTGCATCTTTCCAGAGGCAGGGATGGAAAGGCATCTTTCCTTCCATCTGCGGGTTTGACCAGTCAGGCAACGTGGACCGCTGAGTGCAGCACAAACCCATGCTGAAAATGATGTACTGTCCAGAGGGAGAGGAGAGGAGAGAAGGATGTAAAGAAGCTTCTTTTCTTACCATGTCAAGTAGATGAAGCTAGAGAGACTGAGGAGTTTGGTATTGGGTAAAGCAAATTTCTCTGCAAAGAGTTCATAAAGCACATGTATTTTAATAACAAATGTTGTTATTTCCTACCATTGTTGGTCCTGAAAACCTTCCAGGTTATGGTGCAGGTGAACTGTGTGGTTACAAGGTTTTTAAAGGTTTGGGTCAAACCCTTACTTAATCTCTCGCTGACTTTGTGCCTTTGAAAAATCTCCCTTTGTATAATTGTGTCGGGAACCAATAAGTTAATATTAAACTTCTGGTATTATGGCATCTTGAGTAGAAACAGTTCTTTCTGATTGCCGTTTATCAAATCTCATCTGTTGGACTGTGCTGTATGACACAGAAAAAGGGGCTTGGCATCTGCCATAGGGCATTGTCCTTGTGTCCTTTGCCTTTCAGGTCTGAGTATCAATGAAGTCACACAATTGCAGCAGTAAAGAGAAACGAAATGGGCCTGTTAGATTATTGACTTTACTCCCCTCAACAAGATACCCAGATGCTAATTTGATAGCCCTATGAATCTTAGCCAGAAAAATCAGTAAAACAGAAACTTAAACTACTCGAAATTACTATTAGTGCTTTAACAGCTCTATTTTCAGATTGCTCTTTGCTTAGAAGCTTGCACTGAACCCTGGAGCTGGTGGATAATGACCTCTTGTTTAAACACGTGGCTACTTTATGATCCTTAGCTCTTAGAAAAACCAACCTCAATATTGGGCGGTGAATATTTCTGAAGTTTGGCCATAAGGAAAACATTTCTACAGCGTGATTGAAGAAAGCATTCTCTTTTCTGGTCAGAAACTAATTCAGTGCAGCCACAACACGCTGAATACCCCAAAGGTACTTGAGGTGAGCTCTTGTTTGTGATACAGTCCTTCTCCAGGATGTCAGTGCTGGTATGTGACTAGTAGAGCTTGACCATATAGTGATAAATGTTTCTGTGGTTCTTTGGAAGGGATGTAAATACTGCAGTGGTGTTTCAGACTGTGTAAAGGCATATGCCAGGTTTTGTAGACTTACAAACTGAACAGACTTTCTGGCACTGCTGTGGGACTGGCAGCTGAAAAACCGTTCAGGTAGTATATCACCAAACATACAGAAATCACCGGCTACTGTGCACGGGGAGGGGAAGGCACATGCATCTTGAAATTACTTCAGTGCAGGTTGTGAACAGGCAAAATTGATACGGAAAAACAAAGAAAAGGGGAGAAGCCTGGTGCTCCAGAATGTGGCATAACTTTAGAAGACTGCAGGGACTTCAGACCTTTTTCTCTATAAATTTCTTGTGGAGGAAAGGGAAGTCACATTTGGAGACTATTCAAGCCCACCGCCACCCCCTCTTTGTGGAAAAAAACCCATATGAGAAAGGAGGGACATCTGAGTGAAGTCCAAGTTTAATTTCCTGGTCCTCCTCCATAGGAAGAAATATCTCTTCCTTTTAACTCTTGAACAAACAACTGCATTGGCCACATCATAGCAAAGTGTCCCTTAGATCACATCCCGATAAACCTGGATTCCAGCATTTGCTCTTAGCCATGGATGTTTCTGTACCTCATGCTTGCCAACTAATACAGAAAAGGACCAGTACCTGAGGTCTCTACAGAAAGCATGTCTATTCCTCTGTCTCCTTTGCTCATAGCTGGGTTGGGGACCATATCTTAACTCCCTGCACACAGGGAGCAGCCATAACAGCACTTCAGAGGGCAGCAAGGGTGCTTTGAATTCTCGAGTTCTCAAGTCTTGGCCATGCCTTTCCAGCTTGTCACCTCTCCCTTCTTCGGTTTTGACAATAAGGGAGGAAGAAAGGCAGATGGCACAGCTGGAGAGGGGAGGTGGGGAGCAAGCTGCTGTCCCAGGGCTGAAGTTCTTTCCCTACCTTCTAGGAGAGCTGCTGCCTCAAAGCACCACACAGCAAACCCAGATTTTGCCAGCAGTGCCCTGGGGGTCCTTGCCTGGTTAGACTTCTTTACATGTCAGTTGTAAGGCAAGAGATTAAAGTACATTGTTAGCCTCAGTATATATATCATGATGTTTCTCTCTGAGGCTCAGTATCAGAAAGTTATTGTAGGGGAGTGTTTTGTTGAAGAATAAAAGCAAAGTCCCAAGGAGAGTTTTGCAGGTCTGGCTTTTTGTTCTAGCACAAAGCTTTGTTCAAACATTGGATGGTGTCTGTGCGTTGGAGAAGATAGAACTTTCTGCTGGTTTTGTAAAGCTAGATCTCAAAATCCAGGGCAGAAGACAGAGTCGGCCCCTAGCCTGGCCCATCAGGCTCTGGGACTGATACAGCATTCGTAAAATCCCCCATAAAGCAGGCAGAGCCACTCACTCCTTGGCATCCCAGGAGAGGGAGGGTGCAGGTGCACGGAGGCCATTTATTCTCTCTGTCCCGCAGCTCCAGTGCTGGGGCACCAAGGGAGACACCGAAGCACACAGAAGCGGCAGCTGTCCAAATGACTCTCATGGGGCCTTAATAAAACCATGGGAATCAGATTTTTTTTCTCTTTTTATTAGTTACAAATTATTTTTCTCTCCTTTAAAGGATTCCCACCACCTGTTCCAGTCAGCCAGCAAGGTTTGCTTTAAAAACCCATCTTGCTCTTAAAAAGGGAGAGGGAGGGCTGGGGTATTGCGGGCACCTCAGACCACTGAGAGTTTGTCTTTGGAGATTCACAAGGGAAGAGCAGGAATGGGGAGTGCAGTAGGGAGGTATTAAATGAGGCCCTTTTGTTTCTCTCCTTGTAGAGCATAAAAACACCCAAGGCATGAATACTCTGTTCAGATTACTCTTGAACATTTAAATGTCTGTTCTGGTAATTTATAAAATGAAGGGTTGGGAAATGCCTTAGATGAGGAATAAAAGGGAGACCTTTACCAGCATCCAGCGTTGGTAACAGGGGAGTTGTTCTGTGCTGCTGTGGGAAGAGGGGGAGAAGTGGATTTATCTTGTGGATGCAGCAAAGCTTTAGTCCCTGGAGATGCGGTGTGGCATCGGAGAGGCCGACTGCTCCCTCAGTGCCTTTTTCCTCCTTTCATGATGGGGAATATCCTTGCTTCCTTCCTGCCGCTCTTGGTTGTGTTTGGTCTTAGAAGAGGCCAGGATTTTTCAGAAACGTGCAGCACCTAGCATAAGGGAAATCTGGCTTTGGTTTTAATGAATTACTGGGAAGAAACATACTCATTCAGAGCAGCTACTCGGAGCCTCCGGCAGCCTGACAGCTCTGGGGAGTGAGCGCGGAGTCTGTGGGAACAGCCCAGCTCTGAGCCAGCCTGCCTGCAAAACAAAGGGCTGGGGAGCAGATTTTTTGAAAACACAGGAACACTGACTGTCTGCAAGGGGTTATTCGATAATTTTCCTTGCTTCCCGTGTCTATATAGGAAATAATGGGTGCTCTGTCCCTCCTGCCCTAAATTCTGTTTGTGGAGGGATCATAAGGGAGGGTGTGATAGTCCAGTCATTTCCATTAGCCATGAGCATAGCCTGTAACAAACACACTATTGCTTGCGTTTTTCATGTGACAATTATCCCACTGTGAGGTCTACAACCCTGCCATGGACCAGTGGTACTGTTTCCCATCCTCTGGGAACAAGCACATGCCTCTGTGTAAGATGAAGAGATGCTGTTGCAATTTGGTTAGAGACCCAAGAAAACCAAAATTGATATGGCTGGGAAAGTAAGAAGGCAGGGCAGATGGATGAGGTTGCTACGTGGTGTTATGTGCACGACAGCCCAGCCAGACAGCTTTGTTAGCTTCTGCAGTGTGGTGTCCCAGTCCTGCATTGCTTTGGTGTAAGGGCCCTTGGTCCTACAGCTTCACCTGTGGTCCTTGCTACAGTTGCATGTGAGCTGAACAGGGCTTACCATCTCCCTTCTTGTTACAGCAGAAAATTAGTGGAAAGGCAAAATACTAGACTTAGGATTAGTATCCTTACTTCAAGCCAAGGGAAGAGGAAGCTAACATGGACAGATGTTGGAAACTGATGCCCCTTCCATTTTGTCTGTAGTTGTGGTTATGTATCTGTGTAGGTTCCCCACTACTGATTGTGCAAAGTAAATATAGGTCAATTCACTGTTAGCGTGAGGAATTGGGAGGATGGTGTGGATTTTATTACTTTCAGATATTTGGGCTAGAGGCTTTCATGCTGTCAGAGCTGAATCAAATTCTCAGCCAGCTTGCACGCAACATATGTGATAGATTTTGCAAATGAATATGTTAATGTGGGAGGAGGTGGTTCCCTGAAACTAACCGCTGGCAGTTTGGAGTGGTGTCCTCAAAAACAAAACCATATTGTGTCCTCAAAAACAAAGCCAGTGGCACCAGAACTTGGATTCTGCCCATTGAAAGTTGAGGTATTTCATTTGTAATCATTGGATTGATTAACCATTTGGGGTCCATTAGAACAAATGCATTTCTTAAAAGAAGGAATCCCCTCCCTGCAAGGATCTAGTAGGTAATCTCCAGTTAGTTTAATATGAGCAAAGGTGCCTTAAACCATTGCTGAAAGGCTGAGTTGAGGACCTGCATCATCGCTACCACTTCTTTGTGAGCCTCTTTGGTGCAGAAGCTCTAAATTGCTTCTAACTGTGCTGAGATGTCCTATCAGTCACAAATACCTACTATTTATGAGCCTTGCCTCATGTAGAGGGCAGCACTCCTCCAGCCTGGGTGATCTGGAATTGATGGGGAGCAGGTGGCTTTGGGTAGAGATACAAAGGCTCAATTCTGACCTTGCAGAGAAGTCCTTGCAGGGAAATCCTGTTACAATGAGTGAAAGAAGTTGTCTGCTGTGCTAATGTGGAGTGGAAACTCTCAAGAATTAGCTTGAACCCCACTTTCCCCTCCTAATGTGCAAGAATCTGGGATTACAGGAATTTGCCAAACTCGAGTTGCTGCTTAGTGCTGGGCTTCTGCTTGTTTGTATTTCTACTGTTTGGAAAAACTGTGACATGGAGAGGACTTGAAGGAAAAACTTACAGTGAATTCAATGGATTGTTGGTACACATGGCAAACGTGAAAACAAGAATATGAATTATGCAGCAATTACTGTCTTGGAAAAGTATCTGCAGGCTAAGCCCAGAGAGTTGTCTCTTTCTTTCACCCAATACTGAAATAGAAATTGCAGCAGCTTTGCATGAAGTAATTCCTCCGAATATACTTACAGATGTCTGACTCTGTACTTGTTTGGTGCCTAAGATGGAGGTTAGTACTGTGGCAGTAGCTGCTCAGTTCCAGCTCAGAGGGTAACGTGGGGATTGTGGGAGTTGGGGCTCTGCCTGGGAAGTGGGAGAGGACAGAGCCATGTGCTGCTGAGGGTTCCAGCAAATCCCATCTCCAAGAAAGCCAAATACATCAGTTAGTAGGCCAGTGAATGCTCTACTGAATGACGCTCCCTCACTACAGTGAATAGTCCTCATGCATGTCGGAATCACAGGTGTCTTCCATGGCCCTTGACAACCTGCAGCTGAAGGTACTGCTTCCATCCAGCAGCCTTGTAGAAAGAGTTGTGCTTATGCCTAACAGTCATTGCAAGGCCACTACAGTGGATGTAAAGGGACTCCCAGGAGTCAGCAGGAAGAGGACTGAAGAGCAAGCATTTGGATTTATAAGTCCTGAGTTACAGCTTCAGGCTTTTTGCACATTCAGGCTAGCATTGCAGCAGCCCATGCAGCCTTGCACCATCCGGCACCCTGCTGCCTTGTGAGATTTCTTTCCATAGCCATAAACCCTCATGCAAGAAGAGATTCAAGAGTACCTTTTCATTAATAGGGTGTGATTCCATTGCAATGCACCACACAATGTTCCCCTGTTAGATCTTACTAGATGCCAGACCTTACATTATCCTCAAGCATTTCCGGCACCAAAGGATTTCCAAAATTTCTACTGCCCATTGAAGAATTCACACTTCATCAAAGGAGAAAGCTGTAAGGAGCTTTACAGCTGCACTTCACACATTCTGAGATCATGCTGAAGGAGTTTGCCTTCTGTGGTGCAGTGAAGTACTCTTTTCTTTTCCTTACTGCCTACCAAGCCACTCTTCCTGTTTTGAAGGAAAAGCCAATCATCTCTTACATTTTCTTTCTTGAGCGTGCTGCGATGCTGTCCTTTACATGCTGTTGCATTCTCAAAGTTTGTCTTCTGTTGGGCCAGGTGAAGTGGTGAAGATTTTTCTGAAGATTTTGGTGCAACAACTTCCAATATAGGAGTGGAAACAATCACAATTTCTCAAGGATCGAGACGTTAGAAACTGCAGAAAAGCTCCTCTATAGTAAAACTTTTATTATCAGTAGCTAATACATGCGATTCAACACCCCATGTGCAATACAGTCCAATTTTCTTGATCACTATAGTGGGTGCGCTTAAAGGAGTGGACTTTTCCAATCTTAAAAAGCAAAGGGCCATCTGTGGCTTCCTAATGCTGTTTACAAACCTTTTTTTGCATGTGCTGTGCTTGTCAGTAGCTGTATTTATTCATTGCTCGCTCTGTGAATTAAAACGTTGAGGCAGGTCCTGACATGCTTCTTGCAGCGCATCCTTTTGGAGTGAGTATTTGGTTGCCATAGGGACCAAATCCAAAGGGCACACACCATTCAAGTAAATGTTCCCTGATTAACAACTTGCAGCTTGTCCCTTAAATATTTTAATTATCCATGATGCAACTTGAAATGTTGTTGAATGTATTCAGTCTGTTAATTTCAATATCTCATTTTTTCTTAATATGCCATTCCAGCAGCTCTAGAGCTGGATTTTGACCATGCAGATAGCAGTGAAATGGGAGACCTTACTGCTCCTGAGCTTGCAGGAAAATTCTTCCAGTTCTCCATCTTGACCCTAGATTTTCAACAAAGTTAATGGAAAGAGGTGCTACTGTGTAACTGCCAGCAAAATGGAGGCAATTTGGTGACAGCTAAAGGTGCTGTTTTAAAGTAGTAATGTGCTGCTACTAAATCTAAGGGAGGGATCTGCCTGGAAGGTGCCTCCTTGTGCCTGGGAATGGGGAGAGAGGGCAGTGGGAGGCTGAAGGGTATGGGGAGCTGCTGGTTGGAAAGCGCTGGACCCACTTGACAAGCACTCAATCTCAAGCATTGTTTTCCCAAATTATAAGCATATTAGCACTAATGTGACAGCAGTTACTGAACTGTGAGGGATGGACTTAACAAATAAGTAAGACAGGATTTTGTTAATTTGTGCATGGTCAGTCACTCCTTTCAGTTCCCGTTTAGTGGAGACTAAGTCCCCTTGCAGCAGAACTTTCCATTCTCATAACTCCAGCCATAACATCAGGTACGGAAGTTACTGAGATGGTTTCTAAACAGTTCTGTTTGCCAGCCTTTAATATCTTTCATTTCTGACTCTCCTGGGCCAGAAAAGCAGCTCTGGCACTTCAGCTACTGATTGTGCACAGGCACAGTAGGTCTTTTTTCTGCAGTCTTCTGACATCTAGCAAAGAGCACTGCAGATTTAAATCCATTAGAAATTATTACTGCTGTCTTTGTTATCCCTGAAAATGTAAATGGCAGAGTTTAGCACAGAGCCTCCTAAACAAAGTATGATGTGCTGAAACAGTGGGTCTGGTAGGCGCAAAGCATGTGGGGAATGGACAGGTTTTGTGGCTCCTTAGCTTTAGCACAGCTCTACAGGTGAGTTTCCTTCCACGGCATCTTTAGCCCTCTGCACCAGAGCCACCAGTTCACTCTGCAGTCGTGTTTCCTGCATGTCCCTGTCACCTGGTCCTGTAGATGTTCGCTGGCTTCCTGGGCTGCACAGCCAGCTTGATGCCTCCATATTTCCATGAAACAGGATTTGCCTTTAGCAGAAGCTGCAGTAGCCTTCAGCTGAAACACTCTTCATGCCTGCTGATGTTAGCTGATACTAGCCTTTCCTGCTTTATGCTTGGAACTGAGGAGACCAACTCTGTCACAGCTGGTTTCAGGCAAATCTGGATCCTCTTGCTGTTCTACATTGAAGCTCAGTGGTTTTGAATGGTGTCAAATTAGGAGCCTAACAGAACGTGTGGAGCTTGGCCTTTGAGTTCTGGGGAAAGGGGATCCCACAGACTGTTATGAGCAATTCTCTTAAGTAATGCTCACTCATTGATTTAAGTGGAGAGATGTGATTCTTTGTATACTTACCTATAGACTCAGGAGGGGGTGAAAATGAAAGAGGGTTTTTGCCTTTAAATTTTGGGTTTATATAGGGTTCTCCTCTGCCCTGAAAAGCCACTTTGAATCCATATGCATCTATCTGGGGGCCAAATTTGGATGTGGGTTGGGGGGCGGGACAATTTTCAAGGGTCTGTTATGTGCCTTTGTGTTTCCAGTGAAAACATTTGGAAAGCCAACCAGTAGCGCAGAATTTGACACATGTGGTCATCTACAGAGATGAGCCCTCTTTCAGGAGATGTGTGTAGGATGTTGGATTTTGAGCTAATGTAGTTCACATGAGTAGTGCATACCGCACTACAAGAAATCACAACACGATTTGATCTTTCTAACTCCAGTTACAGTCTCTGACCTTTAGGGAGGAAGAAGACTGTCGCCTGGGCTCTTTCTGCCTCTGCTGCAGTGAGGGATAGATAATCACCCTCCCTCCCTTTTATAAAAGCTACTTGTGTGACTGGCAGTGGAAAGCCATGGGGAGATCCCAGCAGTAGTGCTGCCCCTCTGCCTGCTTGTTTTCTTGCATTGCCTGATTTGGTGTCATTTTTCCATGCGTATGCTGAGCCTTGGCCAAGGCTGTTTCAACATATCCAACAGTGAGCCGGCAAGGGGAAGAAGCAGTAATGTGACACCCATCATAGACAGGAGCCAGTGCCTGCAGGCTGAAGGACACAGTATGAACTCATCATTATTAGCTTCGTGGTGTGGGTCCATCACCACTTAATTGGCTGCCAATAGCTTCCCTAATGAAGGATGATGGATGGCACTCAGGGGCCTTCTTGAAGGGGCCAGCCGATCAGAAGCAAGGATGCGTGCAGAAATACAGCTCTCACCTGGAAAGGACATGGGAGCTAAGCATCACGGCGGCACTCCAAGAGCCTGAGTGCAGATGATTCCTCTTTTCCTTGCATTAGGACAAGCATCAGTTGTCTTCCAAGGCAGAGATGGGAATTCCTGTGACCCTGCGTACGCTTGGCTGGTTAGGGTAATCATCTCCTGTTCCCAGCAGAGATGATCTGGTGTTTGAGAATGTTCTTTCTTGCCTTTTTCTGGTTTTGGTTAGCAAGTGCTTTCTCAGCCAGCCATTGACTTAACTTCTCCAGGCTGGAAGGTCTGAAAGGTCATTCGCACTCCTGCATAACAGTCTCACTTTCTGATTTTACTTTAAGTGATTCTTTGTGAGTTTGGACTTCTCTGATGTCATTTTAAAAAAAAAATCAAAACCTTCATAAGACTGTGCAGATGAAACAAAATTGTTGTCTTAGCCCACAGAGTATTATGCAGCCTGGCAGATCCCTTCCTTGTAGCAATAAGAAAAGGATTTGGCATTTAACCTCTTGAAATTAAACCAGAGTGTGAACTTCAATAGTTCAATCTTATCAGGGCTTTGCTAGAATAACAAATTGTGAAAAAATGTAATCATGTCTCCAATGTGACCTTGGCAGATCTGCCTCTGTGATGTGAGAGAGATTAGGTAACTCTAAGCAGATGTCTGTTTATTTTGAAAATAATAGTTATAAAATAATTTTTTTCCCCAGTTTGTTTGCACTGCCTGTGAAAGATATGACAGAGAGAATTGTGGTCTGCGTGGAGCTCCCTGTAACAAGCTGCTCTATTATGCTGAGCAGTAATTGTTCTTGGAGGTTTGAGTTATCGATCTATTGGTGGGGGTTCAATTTCAGCGTAAAGACCTGTGTTCATGATTTAATTGGAGTGATTAATAACTCACTTGCAGGCTAGATGGGAATCGATACAGATTTCAAACAGCAAAAGTAGTACATTTTCTCCTGTAATGTAGTAGTTGATGGTTTATTATTTGCCCTTGTTTGACTAGTTAAAATAGTAAGATTCCTTGGTCTGTAGCAAGCTTGTCTCTTTAAAAGCTTACATCTGCAGTTGAGTATTTGTGCTTGCTTGCTTTCTTGTTGGGCAGGGTGTCTTTCTGATAGCTTATTTACCTTGTTGCTTGTCTGTCACTCAGATTAGGTGTACAATAGGCCACCACACATTAAAAAAAACAGAATAAAACAGGAGAAACAAACCTTTAGTAACTACAAGAAGCTTTAGTAACGTTTTGTGGCTGGGGCAATAGAATGGCTCCTACGTCAGGGGTTCTTAGGCGTCCAGCATCTGCTTAGGAGCAGCGCTGAAGAGATTTAACCCTGCAGCGTTTGATCCACCATTATAGCCCTAGATTAAAAGCCTGTATGAAACTTTCAATCTCATTACAACGCCAGCATCCACAGTAGGTGCTTTAGCTGCAAATCCAGTTTCAGCTTTGCATTGAAATGTTGCCAGAAGCAGCATTGCTAGGAAAATGCAGTGTGACTTACTTTGGGGGATTTGAATGGTGATCCTTCTTCTTTATGCTCTGGCCCCAATCCTTGTGTTTGGCACCTATTTTCATTCAGCTCCTGCAGCTTTAGAGTGTCATCATGCGTGCTTACAGCTAACATGCCTGGATAGAGCATGGAAAGCTCCCAAATCTCTAGGAATAAAACATCCCATTAAAGACCCATAAAGCAGCAAATCAGCATCAAGTCCATAGGTCTTAATGCTGTTGCTCAGTTTCTAGGGGAGGGGCCGAAATCCTTCTGTGCTGCAAGCTTTCACAACAAAGGCTCTTATCTGTGTAGCTGGCTAAGGAAAACATTTAGCATAGTGGTTTTGAATCTTCTTTTTGATTTGCAGAGTCCAGTAAGCTTTCTCGTGGAAGTGCAGATTCCTAGATGGCAAATTAATCCTAATGACAATTGACTTTCCTTTTTGATTAACATTCACAGACATCTTGGTATATATGTCACCTATGAACTGAAAACACTGATCTGGATGGAAGTGTTTTAATTTTAAATAAATATTTCTTTAGGAAATCTCTCCTACAGGTCCTGAAATTACTGGAGTAAATGTAAATTTGCCACGCTCAAGTTTTCAATTGGGCGAGAAACTGTAACCATAATGAAAGTGTAAGGAACTGGGATAGAGTGGTGGGTGCAGAGCCCTGCAGGTGGTCAGGGCATTCTAAAGCCCTCAGCTGCATCAGTATTGCTGGAGTGGTGGTAACCAATACATGGGCAGAGCTGGTGCTGGGGAGTGCCCATGGGACATGTCCATGCAAGTGTAAGAGGAGAGAGGAGCTCTCTCTGCTCAGGTGAGCTCCTAACATGAAAATTGCAGAGCATGTCAACCCTTCACTCTCGGGAGTTGCTGGCTTTGTGTTAAAAATGTGAGATCCTTTCCTTGTCATGACATTATGAAAATGACTTGAAGATATTTTACTTTTAAACTTGGGTGCTTCAGAAAGGAGAGGGAGGAAAAGTCACCCTTGGAAGTTAATTCTGAGGACCACGGTGACAGCTTTTTGCCACTGTTGCTTTCTTCTAGGTTGAAAAGCTGAAGGCTTGTTACAGCCCCAGCATACAGCAATCTAGCAGGTTAAATGACTTGGGCAACACAGTTTATTAAAACTGGCAAGTGCTCGCTCCAGTTCTCTTCCTGATAGTCAAGGCTGTCTGGGAGAGTAATTGATAGTGGCAGCTGTTTGGAGGGTGTTTCAGATTGCGGCAAGACGATTTGACTTGACAGACAGCTCTGTACAAATGAACTGAGTGATAGGGGCCGCATCCAGTCCGGGTTGCGGAAGGAGCTTCCTACTGAAAGCTGGGGCTCTCAGTTGCGGGGACGGGCTGGGGAGCAGCACCGTGAACAAAGACCTGCTGCCCCGTGCGCAGCCAGCTGCGCTCACCGGCGCGGGTTCAAAGCCAGGCGTGAGGCTTTGTGCTTGCTTACACTCAGCTTACTTTCTTTCCTCTGTGAGAAAACACTCCAGTTATTTGTGGAAAATCCAGCAGAGGCCTATGATGTTCTGAGGAGCCCGTGTAGCAGTAGAGCATTTTTTGACACAACCTAATGTATGCAGTACACTGCTGTCACGATAGAAATTTGGCCTTTGCTTCACAATAACGTTAAAAAAAAGCTTCATGTTACACACCACGGAGTCTTCCAGACAGTGGTTTTATGTGCAAGTCCCAAGTCTTTATTTATCTTAAGCTGATTTGCATCAAAATAGGTGGAGGAACTGGTGTCCCACATGTTGGGTAGCTTCTGTGTTGTAGCTCTGCTTGCCTTACCTTTGCAAACCAAGCTAATCATCTAATGTCTTAAATGGCGCTACCCCCCTAAAATGCAATGAAAAAGCCATCTATATAAAAGCAAAAGCCAGCTAGGGATAAAGAATTAGCACTTAAATATTGATTTTCACCTGTAAGCACTCTACCAGTGTCAGTGCTATCATTGCCAATGAAAAATGCTTTATTCTCTCTTGTGCTTATATGTGTTGCATATCCACAAAACATTATGCAGCACTCTAAAAGCTCAGTTAAAAAAAAAAAAAAGTTTACTGAAGTTTATTCAGTGTGCTGCTTTAGTTATTTCCTTGGTTTGATCCACTGCTGTAAAATCATGCTCCTCTGTGCTTGTTCCCCACACTGATTGTTCAAAACTCATCTCTGGGACTCACCAACCAACTCTGAAATACTCAGCTTCTTGCCACATATGTCCCTGTGATTCCTGTGGTGATGCTTTTGCAGCATTTCTTGCTGGAATTGTTATATGGTGCAGGGTTCATCAGAGCCAGCCTGGCCTATGTCTGTTTTCAAGAATGTGTACAGGGTGGATAGATAGGCTGCAGATGGTGGTTGTTGTATTTCTTGGGAAATTGCCATTGGTAAAGATGTCATTGATGGATGTAGGAGAGGAATTTCTTTCTCACATCACCTCATCTCCCTTGCTGTTTGAATACAACGACAGAGACTGCAGAAAGATGTCTGAAAGACTCCATTTTTCTTTTTTTCAAGAGACAAAGGAAAGGCGTGCAAGCAGATTAGATTATTTCCAATCACATTGTACGTGTGTTGACAGTCCCCTTTCAGCAGCAACCAGCAGCTTGCAAAGAGCAAGAGGCAGAGCTGGAACTGCTGTTGCCCTAAGTACTGTTTGTATAACACAGTAACTGCTTATTGGAGTTCTCAAAGCAGCCTTTACATGTTTAATCCCTTGCACTTGAGCTACTCTTAATCAGCTTGAAAGCAAATTCCTGTAACAGAAAGGTTTAATTTGTGTCTGGGACTTTCTGTATTGTATTTAGCCTGCAATGCTGTGTAGTTACACGCTGGCAAGCATGTCACCCTGTGCAGCAGTGGGGATGGGCAGAGCGTGTTTATTCCAGTCACAGATTTTGAATTCACTGAAGTTTTCATATTTGATCCATGCTGATGGTCTTTCAGGTTCGGGTAACTCCTTCTGAAACACACTTTTTGCAGCGAATGAAACTGTAGTTGACTTTGGGGTTTCCCTTAAACTTCAACTCTGGTTTCTACAGATTTACAGCAGCAGTAGCTAAAGCTCTCTGTGCTCTTAAAAGTTGTTAAGAGTTTTCATCTTTACCAGGTTAAATTGGAATGGCATGTAGCCCAAGACACAGGGAGGTTACAATTTTGCAGCACTCCAAATGACAATTTAGTTGATCAAGGAGGCAAGAATTACTAATCCCAAGTTGTTATTATTTTTCTTATTATAACAGTTTCAGCCCTTTCTTCCCTGTCTCTCACATTCAGTCATCATTCATCCCCTTGAGATCAAGACATGTTTCACTGTCTGTTCATTTAAGGAAACCTCTCAATGGAAGAACTCCAAAGTGTTTGGTTAGAAAATAAACAAAGTTGGCATGCTGAAAAGGGGTAGCGCTCTGCATGGTGGAGAATGGCAGATGTGATCCAGCCTTCCCATAGTATGGCTGAAACATGAATCATTGCAAGTGTCAGATTTCCTGTGAAGGGACAAGCTGAACTGACATGCGTTCAGGTTTAATTAAGGTTGAATTATTGGAGCTGACTATCAAGTCTTAGGCAAATTGGCTCAGCCTGTTATCATTAAGCATGAAAATTACTCTAGGACTTGGTAAAAATAAACACGTTTTTGCCTCTAGAACATTGCGGTGTGGTCTGGTGGGTCTGTGCTTTCATCGGGGCAGTTGCGCTCAGCTCTGTGGGTCCTTCTGCTCAGAAGGGCTAGATGAGGAGCTGAAGTACAGAAGTTTCTGAAAGGATCTCAATGAAACCTGGTCCAGCTTGCACAAAAGGGAATAGTTGGTTTCTTTCCTTGAGATATTTCCATATGTGACCAGTAGTCAGCCTGTTCGATTGCAAGGAACTTGTGCACTCAAGAGTGCAATTCCCTTAGGAGGGGTATTAAAGCATCCTACAGAGAAACTGCAGAGTTTGAGATCCTGACCAGAATGGGCAACATCTCTCATTAAAATCATTAAAATTAACTTTCTGAGGGATTGCAGGGAAGGTAGCTCAGAGACTTTCATATGAATGGAGAGGCAAGTCTTGAACTGGAGTTTTTTGTGATAGGTATCATGATAAGGATCTCGTTAAGTACCCAAGAAACCAAGTAGTTACAGCTTTCAGAATTCATTGTTTCTTTGATTGCATGGGGAAAATCGCCTCAAAATTGTCAGGTTTCTGGAGACCTCTGGAGTATGGTTAGCTAGTGACTGGGTATTGGAAATTAGGCACTGAACAGGTAGAAGTAAGTGTTGCAGAAGAGTGTGAAAGGAAAAAAAGAAACCAGGACGTGTATGTTCTTCAATGCCAGAGTGCTAGTAAGTCATGGGATGGCACTCCATAGGGTTAGCCTGAAGTGAAGGATCATAAGTCTTTGCTTAGAAGTGCCTTTTGTGTTTTCTAGAGTAGTGAGACATATGGATGAGATGTACTTCCATATGGGCATTTGCTTTCCATTTTTTCCAAATCTTATTTCACCAGAGACTCAACTGGAACACCTAGATGTGAGAAAAGTTTCCTTTTCAGAAGGTTTGACTTTCAAACATCAGGCAGGTCGCAGTGCCTGGCATCGCTGTCTTCCTGTCTTTTCTTTCCATGGTTTGCCCTGCCTTTTTGCGTGTGTGGTTCCCTTCTCTTCACCCATTGCAGTTCATCCTCAAGTCAGCCTCATGAAGCAGCTTCTCTCTCTTGTACTGCATCACAGCCATCAGAAGGGGAAACAGCAAAGTCACCAAAACACCAGGATTCACCCACTGTCCTTCCCATGTGGTGGCTGAGAAGGCTTGGGGATTTTGCTGTCTCTCACGTGCTTCTCCAGACTTACCCATGAATTCACACTGTCTTTCCCTTCTCAGTGCTTCTGCTTTTGCTCAAAATGGCTACAAAAGGAGAGAAGATACTCACAGTTATGCCTGTAGCTTTTCAGGGCAGGGAGGGGAGCATGTGGGTATTTTTATTGTTGTCAAGAATGAAACACAGAAACATTTCAGTACTCCAACCTGAGAGCTGCAAGTTGGCAGCAGAAATTAGTCATGTACCCCTAGTACTAACTAATACAACCAGGCTGGCTAGTCAGTTCAGTCAGCAAGGGAGCATGAGCTTTTGCTTTGAGAAAATTGCAAATGAAAGCTAATGCTGAAACCACAGGGAATCAATAGTTCTACATAAAACTGGTCAAACAGCTGCTTTTAATGTGGGACTTCATTGATTTGGTTTGGATCTAATTGACTTTTTACTCAACTAACTTTTGTGGTGCCAGTGTGTTTTGAATATACACCATTAGTGTACATTGCCTATAATTACACAATATGAAGTTTAACTCTGTAGGAGGAGGCCTGTTGGATGGAAAGAGCTAATAGGCTCTCAGGAAACCTATGGTCAGGAATGAAACCCAATTGCTTTTAATGGGTAACTCCTGAAAAACAGTGGGATCTACAGCTGTGAATGCACTTCCTCTAAAATGCACAGTGTGGGGACCCCTGGCTTGACTAGTCAATGACAATTTTTTGATTGTTAGTAATAAAATCTGAGGAAAATTTACAAACATAGGTGATGTTATTAAAAAAAATGGTGCACAAAAGCAATGAGAATTTTATTTTAGAAATAAATTCTTTGTCACTCTAAATAACATTGGAACCAAGTCTAGTTACATCTCAAAACCAGGGTACCTGTGATGCTTGAACTCACATTTGAACAAGAAAATCACTGAAATGAGAGTTGTCCTTATATTTATTGTAGGGAATAATTTAGGACCTCCAGACATTGTGTCAAACCTGTAAAGATGTATAAGGTGCTGGAAAGTATAGGGTTGATCATACTTGCTGCCAGCCAAAGCGATGGTGTTTGGAAAGGCTTTTGTTCCTGTTATTTGTGGGTTTGAGGCCACAAGTCCTCAGACATCTTCAGCTGATAAATATAGTTCATATGTTTCCATTTGTTTTCTTTTCACATTCTGAATTTGTATAAATGGAGTGAGCAATTGATTGATTGATTGATTGATGAAGGAAATGGTGCAATGGTGAGAGTGCAAGCAGAGCCAGAAGCAGTGTGGGAAACTGCCTTTTATGTCAAGGAAGAAGATGCCGTCATCATGTGGGCATTTTCTGTACAGAAAATGAGCTGGTGTGCTACAGGCTGTGGTTCGTCACTGTCTTCTCACCTAGAGCCGGCATGGTGGTGCTCAAGTCATCGAAGCAGCAGCAGTGAGGACTTGGGCCTCACTGCATTCACAAACGCCTGGTTAGAGTGTCTGCATGGCCAGAATTAGCTCACGGTGTGTGCCGTGTGTTATTTCCACACCTCCTACATCAGGAACTGGCTCAGTCCTTTGATGAGAGGGGAAAATTTCATAGGTGGAATTTGTTTGTGAGGGTGTTGGGAGCATGTTAATGAGTGTAGGTAGCATCTCTTGCATGTCTGCAAACCAGCTAAACGCAAACAACCCCCAACACATTCTGGTGGATAATAAAAGCATGAATCCTAAAAGTCAGAAGTGCTGCATGCACACGGTGGGTTGTGTGCATGTGGAACACATGGACAACACTAGTTCTCGTAACACATGGACAACTTTTCTTGTAATTGTGGGTATATGTGCACTCAAGGATATATAGATTATGTTGAAAAGGGAGTTACAGTGGGAGTTGAATCACATTCATGTTGGTCCTTTTGGTTGTCTTCGATATTTTGGATACTCCTTGATCTGAAATATCTCTCCTTTTTCCCTTTTCCCTTTTTCTTTTCCAGCCTTTTAACCCTTTGGGCTGCTTTGTTTAGCTTAATTTGGAAAAAAGGAAATACTTGACACTTAGAAGGAGTAATTCCATATGGAATTCTCACTGGAGATGCATTTTGCAAGGTTGCAGTATTCCTGATAGTCTTGACAGGCCACGCATACAGGTGTGTGCCATATTTAGAGTGAGCGGGACTACACTTGGGTGCTCACTGCACTTCTGACTGGATTCTTCCAGCCTTCTCTGTTCTGTTCTTCCACACAAGTGTGTGGCTGGAGAACAGCAATGTCACAGCTTCACTGCAGAACTGTCCCGTCCTTTGCTACACGAAGATCCCAGGTAGCCTCCTCCCTAGAAGCCAGGTGGTGTTACCATTAACGATTAATGCTTGGGTCACAGTGCATTGTAGCTGGAGTTGAGCATCAACACAATGTAGACTACCTTGAAAAAGCGTTGAGAAACTGAAATGTCTTAATGAGCAGGCTTGTGTTCGTGAGTTCATTATCAGTCTTAAAACTTATATTGAGCAGGAAATACTGTAGCAGTAACTTGAGACACATTCATGCTCCTACTGTATGTAACCTTGGAACTTTGTAGAAGTCACAAAGCTGCATGTTCTTTGTAGTACACATTCATTTAATGACGGCTGAGTCTCATACACACATGCTAACAAGTACTGTAGACTGGCCAGTCAAGGACAGCAGAAGGACAGACACACAAACACACATCCCCCTTGTAGCAGCAGTGCTCCCACGAACTGTAACATGACTTGTTTTTTCTCAGGCATATGTTCTACCAAGCAGACAAACAAATGCAGACCTTTCTTTCAGCATGCACTTTGTTCTTTTTCTCCTTGCTCCATAAGGTCCCACCTTGAATGACAAGCCAGAAGCAAAAGCAGCCAATGTCCCAAAGGTGTCTGGGCTAGAGCGGAGCCGGGAACTGAGCACCGACGTGCCCTTCGCCCTGCCTATCCCCAGCCCCCAGCCAGTAGCTGCCGTTGTGACTTCTACTTCCTCAGCGCCCACGTCAAGCGCCAGAGCAAGCCCACTGTTGAAGAAGGAGCCAGTGATTTCAGCACCAGCACCACCAAGGCTCACGCCTCAGCCGCAGCCTCGGCCACAGTCACAACCTCAACCGCGGCCGCAGTCGCAGCCTCAGTTAATACCTGAGCTTCGGACCCAGCCTCCGAGTCACATCCCTCCACCTCTCAATTACCAAGTGCATCACCAGGTGGCCCACAACGGACTCAATAATATCAGGTAGGGGAAAGGGATTCTTGTGTCATCTTTATGCTACAGCTGGGCTAAAGCTTGTTTCAAATGGGATAGAAATTGCTGGGAGGCGAGACAAGAGCACTCTTACTTAAGTCTGTGTAAGATGCTCCATGTTTCAGATATTGGACATTCCATGCTGACTCTACAGGCTGGATTTTCCAGCAGTGGTGGATAACTGCACTTGAAACATGGTGATAAATTCTCCCTTTCTGGGAGAAATGTATGTGTAACTGTGGGGTAAAGTTCCTTTAGGTCCAGTTTCTAGTGGAGTTTTGCACTGTCTTGTCTGAGCTGGCTACTTCTTGCCTTAGAAATATAAGGTGGTTTGAGTTCAAGCAACTCCCTTGTTTCATATGCAGAAAGACTCCCATTGAAGTAGGTTTGTTCATGGTTTTCACAGGGTTTTTTGGTTCACCAGCATCAAAAGAGGGATATCTATATCGGAAAATGCTCTATGCTTTAAAACAGGGCTTCTGTGTAGGCTGAGGAATCTGTGTCAATCTGACATGTTCAGATCTAGCAGGAGGCTTAGCTTCACTGTTTAAATTGCCTCTATCCAGTAAGTAGGATGGGTGAAAATGGTATGGATAAAATGTTTCTAAAGAAAATAGTATAGCCAGTCAACTGGAACCTGTATAGTCTTTTTGCTGGTACAGAAAATAGGCCTTGCCTCCCAAATCAGAAGAACTAGGCTAGTTTAAAGAAGATGAGAAAACTGATTTAAAACATAATATTGGGCTGCACAAGGGTCAAAATACAAATACAGAGAGCTGCCATCAATGTGTATTTCATAGTATCCTGCGTACTTAAGCTCTGTTGTGGTTTTACCCCATAAATGCCACCATAGTATAAATGATAAATAATATTTCAAAGTACTCAAGATATCTCAGAGGTTTAGATGGCAACAAATAACTGGTATTATGGGAATTACACTAAATAATAACTGCAGTGATAGTGCCTTTCACCCCACAAAACTTAGAGCACTTGCAGTGAAGTAATAATAATAGAAGATGTAAAATACAGAATTATTATGAGAAAAAATTATTAACACGGTGCATGTTTGCATGTTTGTGTGAATATAACTACACAGCATGCACAGCAGATACAACATGGTCCCAAAGTCACTCATGCTATGCAACTCAGTGCACCCAGAGCAACAGAAAAAGGAATTTAGAGTGATTGCATCATATGATCCAAAGGACACACATGGCCACCACAAGGTCATCAGAGGCTAAACAAAGGTGGAAAATCCATCTGCCTCTGTGGCCTTCATCAGTATCTCGTAGGTAGCGCTGAGGGTTGTAACTTGCTCAAGCAGCAGAGGAAATGTCACTCCAGAGAGCCCAAGCCCTGTCCTGCCCTGTTGGAGAAGTTAAGATTTGTTACTGTCTCCACTGCCATTAAGAAAAACAAAAACATAAGCTTGGGAAGATCATTGTTACATAGCTGTGTTTTTTCTGGTAGTGTATTTCTTACACTGTTTCAGTCTTGTATTGTAATACACTCTCTCTTTCTGTCTCTCTCCCCTCTCTTCCCCCTATCTTTTTCTCTCTGCAGCCGGAGCAGCAGTGCTAGCAGTGCAACAAGCATCAGCCTCCCGAAACACCTTCCCCTCTCTCCCCAGATTCCTCCACACCATTCCTCCGGCCCAGCTCTGCCCCTCTCCATCTCTAATCTTGCTACCTCGCACTTCTCTCTCAGATCGCAGACCCAACACCAGCACCATCCGGCCATGTTTGCCACCCCACCCACGCTGCCACCTCCACCAGCGTTACCTACCAACAGCCTCGTGATACCAGGTCACCCTGCGGGTAGGTTCCCTTCTTCTTCCAGGTCTGATCTGCTCTGCATGCACTGGAGGGTGTTGAGAGATGGGCTGGCTGGTGGGCAGGTAAAATAAAGTGACTCAGACCCCTCGGTGGGCAGTGTGTGCTGGAACTGTGAGAGTGCTCGTAAATCAGGTAGGAGACCTGGATGTGCTTTACCAGATGAGAGATTGTAGAGACACACTATAGCTTCCTATAAGAACTCTTTGAAACAAATTTTTCCAAAAAAAGTCTGCTTTCCAGGCCATGAGTTGTCCAGTGTGGCATTCCACAGCCATCAGACATTTTTTAGATTAACAAAGGACTGATGTACAGTTTGCCGTTCTCCCCTTCTTACTCCCCACTCTAATGAAAGCTGCTGCCATTAGAACTGTCTTTGAAAAACTGTTTCTAACCATCCCAGAAAGTTGTTCTAACTGAACACCTATCCCCGTCTGGTCCTTCGACAAGCAGCACATCTTGCCAGCAGAGCAGGATCCTCTGCCTGCAGTACCACAAGCTCTCTGTGTGCCCGTGGCTCCTTGGCCTTTGTGTCTGAGGCAGAGACAGCTCAGCTGACAAACTGCTGTTCAGCTCTCACTAGCTTTGTGTCCTTTTAAAAAGTTTCCTTTGTTCACGGTGGCCCCCATTCTATTGTCACTTCTGTCCTAAATGCCCTGTTTATAGCTTATCCATTAGACTACAGCTGTCCCTGGAAGAGACCCTGGCAGCTGGAGACTTCCCTGCAACTTTCACTTGCTGTGGCCTCCTTTTGATCTGGCATTTGACTCCACAACTAACTCAGCAGGGATTAAACGGGACAAGCATTTTGCAAAAAACACACCCTCTGTTTCCTATGAAACCAGTTAAAGGAATAAGGAGAGGGCAGATTTGCTGTGGAAAAATCTGATGGCCTTGCATCCCCTTTTTTTCTTCCAGGAGCTAAATAATGTCCCACTATTTATAACTGCTTCTTTAAATGAAAGAAAAATGTGAATTCATCCAAAGCGAGCTCTCAGAATGATGATAGACAAAAGTGCCGTGGGTTCCTAGCCAGAAGCAGGACCACATAGGCCAAAGCTGCCGCCTTTCACAGGCCCTGGCACCATCTAGAATTTCAACCACATGGCTGGGAAGATGTTGGCAACACTGTGGGAGACCTATTCATTGCTTCCCCTGTTTAAGGCAAAGGACTACTGTGATGGAGACTTTGAAAGTACTGCAAAAGGAAATAGCAATGCACTCACTAAAAGCATGATATTGCAGTCAATGAAAGCAAGTATGTTTTCACCATTAACTTCAGGAGGTGCAAGATCAAGTGACCTATTCACATTCAGCAGCTTGCCAGGAAATGGTAACAGTCTTGCTCCTACTAAAAGGATTTCTCCTGCAATTTAAGCAGGAGAAGCCTAAGTTAGTGGAGGGAAAGGTCTGGGTGTCTAACCCTACAGACAGTGAAATGCCTCTTGTCTGCATTATATGAAATGCCTGCAAACTGGCACATCATAAAATCGATACAGAGCCAGGAGCTTCTGTTGTCATTCACATAAAAGTTGCTTAAAAACAAACAATATTGCTGAGCAGCCCTGAAGAGCTAGGATCCAGCTGCCACTAGCAGCATAGTCCTAGCTGTGCTGTTCGAGTGCATGTGTGCTCTCAGTAAAAGCACCAGCTCAGAAAAGCCATCAGAGACTGTATGGCCCGTTGAAGTCTCCTTTTTGTCATGTTTTTCTCCCCCCTCTTTGGAGGAAAATGTACTCTTCCTTTAATTTTACTTTGGCACACTTGTCGCTGTTACTGAGAAGAGGAGCAGAGCTCAGAGCGCCTTCATTCACTGATGGTACAAATTCAGGTCTCTGAATAACAAGAATGCACTTCTGGTGGCATTTCTTCCCTTTGAAACCTAAAGCTTAGGAGCAACCCTTGTGTGGGCTGCTGCCCTCTTCTCAAGGGCACCAGGGCTGGCCCTGATGCAGGATACACAAAGTAAACAGCGGCCTTTCTGTCTTCTCCTGTGAACATGAGAGTACCTAGCAACATTAGCAGGATTGACCTTTTCCTGTCATGCCTACCTCATGTGCGCACACAGAGCAGTAGTGTTTGGGCATTCAAAGGGCTGCTCAGTTACTCTGCTGCTAGTTGTGGTGTTACATGGCCAGACCCGTGGGACGAGGCATCACTGGTAGGCACAAGAACTTGGTTCTGATCCTAACATTGCCCAGAGCCCCTCACAAAGCCGGGTTATTTCTCAGCAGTCCCATCCTTGCTATGAAGCAGTCACTTCTCCAAGTGCCACACCACTTCTCCAAACATCTCCGGGCCTTTTCTTTTCCTGACAAAGGCCAAGGTTGTGGTACAGGGCTATGGGCTGGAGCCAGCTGCAAATCTGTCGGTCTGACTTAAAGTCTCTTAAAGAAATTTGATATCAGAGCACTTACAACTGCCAACTCACTTTTATCTCTCCCTCCAGAAAAGTGGATTATCTTGATGCTAACAGAAGGATTCAGTTTCTTTAAGTCATGCCAGATCTAAATGCATAAACACACACACACACACACGAAATAGTACTCATATTGTCTAAAGAGTTAGGTTTTGGACCTAAGTGCTTTCAGCCTAGGGTTTTTTTTCTTGTTTGCCTGCTCCAAGGAGAAGACTATTACAGACTTTTTTGCTCCAGTGCCTTAGGCTTCAGTATCCCAAGTATATGTACTTTCCGCTTTTGTATTAATTATTATAAAGATTGTAGCAATACACAGTACCTGCTTTTAGCAGTACATCTATTACTGAAAAGCAAATGACTAAGGCACCCAAAATTTGCTTTCAGAAGTGATTTTCAGTAGGATGTAGGCTTCTAAGTGGTAGTAGAGACCTTGAAATTCCCCATCAGAGTGCCTGTTTTTAAAGATCTTAACCATGTCACTTCAGAGAGTGATTGATTTAGACATTTCTAATGTTACTCTAAAAAATTTAAGTAAAGGAAATGCCTGCAGAACATGAAATAAAACTTTGAAGCGCATGTATTCTTTTGCCCCTTTATATTCAGTGCTGTAGTTTAAAAGGGGTGTTACGCTAAAAAAGTTCACATAAGTTCAGAAGCAAGTAGGTCAGTCAGGAATGGGTGTATGTCACCCACAGGTGATGACACAGGTTGCTCTCGGGTCAGAAAACACCTAACATGTTAGGTGCTAATTCCTCTTTGAAGTTCTTAGGCAAAATCACAGGTGGATTTAATTGATACCAGCAGACATCTATGGGGAAGTGGACATTTGTCCTTACTGTCCTCAGTCATGTCATTTCTAAAGTGCTGGTATCTCCCACTGCCCTAAACCACGTTCAAATTCAGTGCAAGCTGGTTCTTCCAGAGGAAGATGCTGAGAAGAGGCCAATTGGAACATTTTATTTTCTGCAGTCATTGCAACCTTCATAAGATCTTGAGCCATTTCAGTGTTTCTCCTCTTCCCACTAATTCCTCCTCCATATTTTCTCATAGGAGAAAAGCCTGGAGGCAAGGACAAAAAATGACAATTATAGCCTGTTAGAAACTAAGGACAGGACTGCTTAGTATTTAAGATCTCAAAAAAAACCTTATTTGCAAAGAAGGCCTCAGTTTGTAGGATGGATGTTCCTGGTCACTGTGTGCATGTCCTGGGGCTTAGAAGGGGGAGGATGGCACAGGGACCCATTGAGAAATGGCCATCTGAGCAGGCAGTTTCCAGCCGCCCAAATCTATGGTTATCTCATTGCGTTGTTAGATCTTGTCAAAATTTTACCTCTTAAGTACATACGTGTTAGAGTGTAATGCGTGTCTTAGGCCCACCATCCGTTTTCAGCGTACATGTATGCTTCTGCATTGCAAACCTCCAAAGGAAACAGGTCAGTATTACTCGTTTTAAAGCGAGCCCTTGTCCTTGAGGGTGCTCCCCAGCATCTCGCTGGTGCGGGAAGGTCCGGCCGCCAGGCCATGAGACCAGCACGCCAAGGTCCGGTGGCCGGAGACACCTCGGTGCCGTGCCCGTCCGGTGCTGGGGCGGAGGAGCAGCCCGTCGGGCGGCGGAGCCGTGCGGGGGTAGCGGGGCCGTGGGCGGGGGGCCGGGGCGGATGCTTGCTGACGCCCCCGATGATGTTTTCTGCTGTGATGACTCATGGTGTTCTCTCTTGTCTTTAGATACCAGCCTGTTGATATCATTCAACCAACCAATCATGTATTGCCAGCCTCATTCGGGGATTCTGATTGGTACTTTGTCACAGGCATCTCTCTTACCTCCACCAATGAGTCCTCACGTAGAAAACCACCACAGCATGACCTGCAGAAACAGGGAATGCCAGGTGAATATTGACTCTTTCTCCTCCGTCTTTGTGGTACTCACAGGCCCACGGGCCTCTGTGTCTTTTTTTTTTCTCTCTCTCTCTCCTCTAGATCACGAACTGCTCAGGCAAGAGCTGAACAACCGGTTTTTGGTTCAGAGTTCGGACCGGGCCGCTGCCTCACTTGGCCCGGTGCCGCTGCTGAGAGCGGAGTTTCACCAGCACCAACACACGCATCAGCACCAACACACCCACCAGCACACATTCACTCCTTTTCCATCCAGCTTGCCCCAGACGCCGCTCATGCCGCCCTCTGCACCTCCCATGGTGCGTACCCCAGCCCAAAATGTGAGGATAAGTAGAGCATCTCTGGTCAAAAAGCCTAACCCGCTCTTGTCAAACAAAACCCAGTCCTCTTCATTTCAGCCAGGCGTGATGTCCCTGCTCTTCTGACCTGGAGGTCTGGAGAGACAGGCCCAGCACTCCCAAAGGGACCCCCTTTCCATCCAAAGCCTCCACACTGAGCCTCCAGGTCCCCCGCACTGCTACCCGTGAGCAGATACCACACCCATGAGACAAGTCCAGAGCCCCTTTAGTTTCCCTTTTTGTGCGTCCTGCTGTGTATTTCTATTTCCCCCTTCCCAGAGCCAGGTGTCATGACACACCAAAACACACCAACAAGGACACTACAAGACGGGTGGCCTCCAGTCCCAAATGCAGTCCCCACAACTGTTCATTGCGGAGCAGACTGTACTTGCTTACCCCGAGCTCTCACCATAGTGAAACATCTCATCTGATACGAGTTCTGTCCCTCTTCCTCCTAATTCACTAATCTGTATCGATTTTGGCATTTATTATTTGATTACATCAACAAGCACTAATCTGTGTGTGGCTGGTTCTTCTTGTGGGAGAGGTCCTCCCAGCCATGTAATAAGCGTGAGCATTTTGCCATTGAATTTGCTCGTAACACAATGGGACTTTGCTGCAGCTGTTCATAAAATTGTTAGAGATCTGCCACAAATGGATTTTGTCAGTACTTTAAAAAGCACTCTCTCCCCATTTCTGACAATTACTTTGTGAGATTGAAAGAACAAGATTCAGGTTTTTTTCACCCTCTCAGTTTCACACTGTGTCAAAAATGTAGGAACATCCCTCTTCTGCTAAGGCTAGCAAAAGCCAGGAGTAACAGCAAAAGCAGCATTTGGGAAGAACTACCAAGAACTCAAGGAGCGTGATGTTTCTCACTTTTCTTTCCCACTGCTGACTGCCCAATAACATTCTTGGGTTGTAATCTGCTTAGCAGCGAGACAATTAAAAGTAGTATCATCCACCCAAAATCCAGCCCCATGTGTTTGCTCAATGTACTCATGTGTAAACACCTTCTCTTCTTTTCTTGGTCTGTGTAAAACAATCTTGAAACTTTTCTCACAAACCTCCTGTGTTATTTAAGAATCCTGATATCCGATCCTGCGAACAGCTCCCTCCCCTCCCACCCATGCCCGTTGATGTCAGCCTTCATCACAAAAACAGCTTGCAAGGCTCTTTTGTTATATTTCACTCACATCTTCTTATATTCCACTAGATCAGGTCTGCTAATCCCAACACCAGAGAAGAGTGTTGAAATTTACAGCTGCATGTGTTTGGTAATTTATGGTATTTACACTGGAGGGGACATGGCTCCAGTAATAACTGTAATTAATGAAATTACAAATCTACTCTCCTGCACATAGAGGAGTGTGAAACAGCAGCTGACTTGCCAAATAAGCAGCTTTTCATGGGGTCTTACAGCTCCCTTCCCTGGCTTCTTCCCCACTCCCTCCTCCCCAGCAGAATGTACATAGTGTTAAAAAATGCAATGTATATATGCTTTGGTTTTGCTTCCAAAGTGGTATAGGACAAATGATCATAAAAATAAGTATGGGTCACAGAATGCACACATGGAGGTGTTAAAACCCCATGCTGGAACAGGAAAGGTTAACCATCACCTCTTCTCTGGGGCACTCTTCTGTTTTGCAGGGGAGGGGGGAATACATAGATATTTGTGCATCTGAAGCAGTTAAGCCCTTTTCCAAAGGACTTTGGCACGTACAGGAACCCAGAAAATGGGGAGCTGGTATTGCTTGCCCCACAGTAGACATTGGGGTCTAATGGAAAACGTTCCCTACCTTCTAGTCTGTGATCTAGTTCAGTGCTCCAGAGGCACATCCCAGATCTAGACCTGGAGCTGAACTTCCGTGTGTTTTGCTGTGCTGCAAATATCAGGACTGCTGTCTTCATAGTGAAGGAACCTCTTCACGTAGTGCCTGCAAACAGGGTTCTGCAGTGAGACTCAGCTGCACCCAGCGCAACCCGGGGGGCTAGCACCTTTCCCTCTCCGTTAGCTTTGGGAAAGCAGTCAGTTCCCTGATGAGCAAGTATGGAATAACCAGTCAGTTCTGCTCGTGTTAAATGCTGTACAAATGGGCCATGATTATTTGTCTGTGTTGAAGTCCTGACGTGTCTGCTACTGCCGAAACCAAACTCACCTGTTTCCTTTTTTTTTCTCTTTTCTTTCCAGTTTGACAAGTACGCTCCTAAATTAGACAACCCTTACTTTCGACATTCCAACGTGAGTGCTTACCTTTCTAGGTGGTGTCTTTGTTAATGGTTCTGCTTGTACTTCCTTTGCTTGTTTTCGATTGATCAGTAATGTTTTGATTCATTCATTCCTAAAGCTCTTTTTCCATCTTGATTTATTTTTTTTTAAGGTACAAAATTTTCTTCGGGCTTTTTTTTTTTTTTTAAATCTTTGTCTGCTGCATTTTTGCTGCTGCGGCTCTGTATTGCTGTGCCTGGGATGGCAGGGAATGCGCAGAAATGGCTAAATCAGTGGTTATCGCAGTATCTTTGCAGCTGGTGCTTCTCACAGTGCAGCAGCCCGGAGTGCATGGCTCTATCACAAGATTTTGCTCAGGTCACAGGAGTAAGTCAGACTGGTGGTTTCTTCCTGGTGCTCCCCACTGCTCCAAAGCACAAAAACTTCATATTTTAGGACTTGTAAAACCGCCGTATGTGCTCAGGAGAGGCCTAAGCAAAACTTAACCCAATGTACACAACTACAAGGTGGTGTGCATGTTGCCTGTGGTTAGTGTGCAATGCGGCATCTTGTGGTTCTTTTTTTGCTTTGAAAATTAAAGCAGGTCACATTTCAAAATGGGGTAAATTTATTTGCTACTGCAGAAAAATGCAAAGTTAACCAAAAGTGAACATAAAAGCCAAATTATTCCGATTCCTCTAAAAACAGTGAATGCTCTGTGCTTCCTGCAATAGTCCACAAATTTTAAAGGCACACTTGTTCAGCACTATCTAGAAAATTCATCAGATGAGCACATTTTCCAAGTTTTGGCTTTGCTCTTAAAAAATTTGAAAGCAAATTTAGTGTGTATTTTCACTGTGGCACTCATTCAACACAGTACTATTTTTGTATGTGCCAGGCTTGGCACCTACCTCCATTATTGTTCAAGTTGTCCTGTGACATAAGCATCTCTTTTTCTTTTGTAGTTCTTTCCAACCTATCCTCCAGCAATGCCTGGAATGCCACCCATGCTTCCACATTCAGGTCCCTTTGGGTCACTTCAGGGAGCATTTCAACCGAAGGTACAAACTTCTTCTTATGAAGGCTTTGTTCTTTTGCTGGGAGAGAAACTGTATTCAGAGTTGTGTCTCTGGTGATTTTGTAGCACATGATTTAACTAGCAGAAGTACAGCACAAGGTTGGAAGCGATCACCCCACAGATCTGTGAGCATCCTCTGCACAAAGCAGCCAACACTTTAGCAGAAATTTTCTCTTGGCACTACAGATCATTCCTTGGAAAAGGATGTAGTAGTTCACTTGGGAGGTCAACTGAAACTGGAGGAGAAGCATACAGTCAAATGCATTATTTGATTGAAATATTTACAGCTAATAATAGACCCATGAGTCTCAAATCATTTTATAAATGTAACGGTCCGAGATTGCAAAAGATAAACTGTGTTTAGTCCCAGAAAAAAATGAGAAATTGACTGTACAAGTGTGGGAACAATAGGGAGAGACTGCTGTAAATGGGTAGAGCAATTTGAAGGAGCTGCATTTTTATTCCCAGCTCCAACACTGTCTGACCTTGGGCAAGTCGCTTAAATCTTCTGTTCCTCAGCTTCCTCATCTATAAAGTTATCTTGCAGTGGGTTTTATAAGGGTGGATTAATGCCTGCAAGCTTCTTTGAGATAGTGTGTTTGAAAGGTGCACTGCAACTGTAACATGTCATTACAACTAGCACTGATTGGCATTTGGAAATGTTGCCATGATAACCACCATTTTTGACGAATTCTGTGGTGTGCACTGCTTTTTTTTTCCTCCCAGACTTGTTCTTTTCATTAACTATTTTTAAATGTACAGAAACTGTTAAACCTCTCCAAACAAGAAAAATGCATCATATCTTTACAGTATTTGTTTAAAAAATGGAGCATTTACTTCATTTGTAAGCTAACGTGTTTAGCTTCCTTATGTACTGGGATTTTAGAGTTTTCTTATCTCGAACTGCATTTCCATAGAGCTCTGCTACTGTGTTAGAAGACTTGAAGGACCAGCACTCTAGCCAGCCCATTTCTGTTTGCGTTTGGAAGGTCATTTCCATAGCCATACCAAGCAGGGCTGTGGGGTGTGCTTCTCACTGACATCAGTGGAAGTCCGTAATTAGCAATTGCTGCAAATAAGGCCTCTTATAACCTTCCTACTTATTTTTTTTTAATGGAAGCTGAAGTATTTCCTCAGTCCCTATCGAATCCCTTACACTATTTTATTTTATGGATACCTTACAAATAGCAAAGTCTCTAAAATGGCTTTTTTCAACAAGAGTGCTGTATGTAGTGGCTATGGGCATTGAAGAGGAGCAGTTGCATCTAAGCAGAGGGAGCAAGAGGGACCAAACATAGCTACCCCTTGATGGAGCTTGTCCGCCAGTGTTAATTATTGCTATTCTTGCAAGGGGTGCCAGGGGATCCCTACAGACCTCAAGTTGTCAGGGTGTGAACTTGACTTCCCAAGAAAAGGATCTGCACAAATAAGGTGGAATTGGCAAAATTTTGCTAATGTGAAGATAAGGTTCAGTTTTGCCATAAGGCTACTGTTAATGAGGAGCTTCTGATACCTGATAGCATGCTCTTCTGGCTTCCATCTTCATTACAGAGCTTTATAGATACCATCTCATTCTAAAATACCATTAGACCAAAGAGAAGGAAGAAAGAAAAAGTGAGCACAGACCCTTTACATTTTTAAACAGTTCTTAGTGCTGTATTATAACTAGCTTTTAATTCATTTTAATGATAGATACATAGAACATTTGCTAGCTTGAGTTTAAGCAGCACAAAGTCACAGTCTGGTACTATGGTTAATCACTAACATCACTTGATCTCTGGACAGTGCTGTATTTACGTGCAATCTAACATCTGAAAAAAAGAGGGATAGGTTGAAAAATGGATCTGCTGCTTTGGCACATTATTTTCCAGTTTCCTAGAGAAGACACAGCTGAACTGCTGGGCAAAGCCACTCTATCTAGTCGTCATTACTGCATCATTTTTCCATGCTCTCTCCCTCCCAAGCTGTTTGACTAAAGCCTTCATAATCACTACAGACCTGATGATTTGGTTTTGGCACACTGAATCCTGCACTTCTTGCTTTCCAAAGCAGAGTCTTGATTTTGTTTTTCCCCTTCCTGTGTCAGTTGCCTACAGCTGTGTGCGTAAATCCACTGCACATAAATCCAGGCTGACGGTAAACTTCTCAGCGAGTTTCCCGAAGGCCATTTCTCACAGGCTAACTTGAAAAGGTCAGAAGTATTCAGTTTACTTAGCTGGAGGAAGCATTCACATCTTTCTCCAGGGAACAAAGGGACAGGATGACACCATGCTATTAACATGTTGTGATCCTAAAGCTCTTGCCTGTATGATAGCTGTAACTTATTTGCCACCTTACATATACCTCAGCTGTCAGACAGGCCCTGAGAGCACAGATCTGCCTGGGGAGCTCATTGACTTACCTACATACACACACACACACAAGAATTCTCTTTTTAATGAGTCTGGAAGTTACGTAGCCTTAGACAAATTAAAACCTATCTTCCCTCCCACACCCATGATTTTACTCATTCCTTGTACAGTTCGACTGTTTGAAACTCCTGTAATTTGACCTAAAATGTGAGTGAAATAATCTTCTGGGGAATGAGGTTTAACCCCTCTGCACTCAGCTGTGCAGAGGCACCAGGTGCAGTTGCTCTGGGAGTGGGAGATGGATGAATGCCAGAGTGAGAAGACGAACGAGTTCTTGGGGATCGTCTAGGACAGGGCAACAGGTGGGATCCGGAGGAGGAGGAGGAACAGGGATTCATTCAATGAGGTGTTTAATTCTTGCTGGAAAATGATGGGATAAACAATGCAAAGCTATAAAAGACCCACAAGCACCTTCTAAGATTTCTCATTTTGCCTTGTCGAAACAAAGAGATGGGCTGTTGCTATTTTAGCCGTTGTGTTATCTAGCCCTGGTCAGAGAGGGGCCATGGTCCAATAGGTGGAATATGGGACTAGGATGCTTGAGTTGTTGTTCCTGACTGCTATACTGGTTGCTGCCTGAAACATGGAGGGAGTTGGTCCACCTCTCTCATTCTCTCTCCTACTGCCTGCCTGTTTTGTCTAAAGAATAAGCTTGGTGGGCAGGGACTGTTTCTTCCCATCCACTTGCATACTACATAGCACAATGGGGTTGTGATTTCAGTGGGGCTTAGGGGTGCTGCTGTAATACTGTTACTGCTGCTAAATAATCATAGATGACATGGTGGTTAAATGCTGTTGGCTGTCAGTAAGAGATAACATTTAGTGCTAATGTAGCAATATGCGTGTTCAAAGCACAGTACAAACATGGGCTAATTAATGCCGTTAACATCAGATAGAGATGTTAAATATACTGCTGGTATGATACAGTATTATTCATGCTCTATTCTTGTCTTGCAGACTTCAAACCCTATTGATGTAGCAGGTAGACCAGGCACAGTCCACCATACGCTGCTGCAGAAGACTCCAGGGGTAGGCAACAATATATAACCTTCCTTTCAGCTTATCTGGATTTACAGTAAACACAGTGATTGCTCATAAAAAAAAAGAGAGCAGCTGGTGAGCAAATTGGCCTGCTAGACTCTTAACATGCAGTCAGGACAGAATTTCTTTTTCTGGTGAGACAACAGTAGCCTCCACCAGTCATGAATACAAAGGGATGTATTGACTTCTTTTAACAAAGTCAGAGGGAAATGGGGCAGGAAACCCCTTCAAGGTCTTTCCCCTAAGCATTGCCTGGAGAGAAATTTTATATGCTCCATTTCAGAATGCAAATAAGGTTTGGAAAAGCACTGGCACTTTTCAGTTGCTGGCATGAAGCTGCTTTGTTTATCATAAAATTCTGCTGAGTTTGGTGCAAGGAATGAAAGAGAAGTATTAAGCCTCCTTTAAACCTTTTAGGTTTCCCATGTCACAGGGGACTTCTCTGGAACATTGCTTGCTAAATGCTTTTATTTGTTCAGAGGAAGGAAGTTCCCCACCTTTCTGTATATTGGCTAGTTTTAGAAAGACTGATTGTTTTATTTCTGCTTTTTCCATAGGTGTCAGACCCTTATAGGCCTCCAGTAAGAGTAAGTAAGGTTTGTGGGGGATTTTGTATACATATATATATATACACACTTCAAATACTGTGCACGTGTTTTTGAAATTTAACATGTCCAGTAGAAAATTTCACCCTCATCCTTCATTTAAAGCAAAATGCCTTACTTAGCTCTTAGCTGGTCCTGATTAATAACATTTAGGTTAAATCCCAGCCTTATTTTGCGTCCATTTATGTGCATTAATAGTTCACAGTATGAAATAAGGGTCGCAGAAATAAATGACTGCGAGCATGGACAGACATTCACCAGCGATCAGATTCATGGTGGCTTAGGTCAGTGTGTTTTATTTGCACTTCTGATGTTCCACAAAAACACCCTACAGTGAGTACCACAGCTCAGCTGAAAAATAGTAACTCGTTCAGCTGTGGCACTGCTCATCCCTGCTGATTGTTTGTCTGTACCCTTTTCCTCCCCAAATGCAAGCAGCCATAATAACCACGCATGACTTAGCCTGCAGCGCAGCAGGGATGAATGAACAGGGCTCTTTTCAGAAACAGAACTGTTAACGATTAGTTGCGTTCTCTTAAGCATGGCATACTGTTCTTTGCTGCCATTTATTTTGGTTTATGAAGGAGGGAGTGCAAGTAGGAAAGAACAAGGCAGGGATCTCAGATCTCCATGAGATGAGGAAGATATCCCACATCCCACATTCTTCCTGTTTGTTTCCTCCTTAATTTAAACATCATCTGCTGCAGTACAGAAAAAAAATGTTGATCACCTATTGTGCCGTTTTAGTAATCAGCCTTTCTCATTGCTTAGCTGCCTGTTTGACAGTAAGGGAAATGAAACGTTCTATCTGATGTAGATTGCTAACGTATAAATTAATCTAAAGTCTTGTGCTTTCCATTGCAGAAACCCGGGAAGTGGTGTGCCGTTCATGTACAGATCGCCTGGCAGATCTACCATCACCAGCAAAAGATAAAGGTAATTCAGACAGTTCTTGGAACAAAGCCAAGTCCTTTGGCTTACAGATTATGTTTTAGTGAGTAATGAGCAGGAAGCAGTTACCGTTGGTGATTCTCAAGCTTGCCTGTATTGATTAACTAACCCTTTCAATCCTTTAACATTTATTGTAGCAACCATAAAGTTTATCTGAGGGCAAAGAAGTTGCATTGAAGGGTAGCAAAATGAGCAAGAGATACTAAGTGCACAGCCAGAAATAGAAGAAGAAAGGGAGGGGGGAGGTAATTTTGCCCCAAATCCATCTTTTTTGCAAAGCATATATGTTTAATGTCATTTCCCTTCTGCACTAGTACCTCCTGTAGAATAGGGAGTATTACCCCATTAGTAATGAAATGACTGATACCGTGAAGAACATGTTACAAAATGTGGAGCAGGCGAGTAGACTGATAGTTACTGTGTTGAGATTGTTGGGCTTTCTGCTCTGCTGTGATGATGGGCAGAGGAAGAGGGTTCAAAACTCAAGAGGTAACAAGACATAGGTATGCTGGGGTGCTCTTACAGGCTCAAAGTTTCCTGTGGCAGGCAGAATAGCTGATAATGGGACTTCTGTTGCATTCATTTTTTCATAACTCTTGCTGTAGTTTTTTTGTCCTGTTAATGAAGAGTATTCAGTGCTTAAGTAGGTGCACTGTAATTAGTGCCTCTACAAGTGGTGTATGTCCATCTTTTTTTATAAGCAAATATATCATCTTTAAGTTATTGAGAGACTTACATGACTTAGGTGCAGTTCTGACCATGCTCACGTCTATAGGGGAAGGATAAAAATAGCTTCTGGAGGAGCCTCATCGTTTTCTTTATCCTTCACCCCTTGTCTGCATACTGAGCTATACTAGCTGCAGGAAGGGCACAGTCTAGGAACAGCTCTCTCTCCAAACTGAAGGAGCAAAACAGACGAGTCCATCACCCAGCTCTCAAGACTTCTGTTGGCAGCTTTCTGCCTGCAGAATATTTTTTGTCAGGCTGAGAGCACCGACTGATCCTGGGGTGCAGCGCACTCAGTGTATCATGTTGCATGCTCCACTGTGTGTGCTGAGGGGCTGAGAGCTCACTTCAGACCTTATTCATGTGGATGAGGCAGGCAGCTGAGAGGCTGTGGAGCGAAATGGCCTTACAGATGCTGTCAGAGCATGACTGTGGTACGTGACTAGAGATGCTGCTGTCACTGTCGCTAACTCTCCCTGGCAGGGCTAAGCAGGAGTGGGCTTGAACACCCTGTCTTTTTCTCCCGTAAAAAAGGAAGTGTATAATGAGATTGTTTTTATATCACTTGACAGCAAATGCAGCTGGATCCCCACAAGCTAGACATAGGTGGTAAACTTGACCTGTTCAGCAGACCTCCCGCCCCTGGAGTGTTTCCAGGCTTCCATTATCCACAGGATCTTGCCAGGCCTCTGTTTTCCACCACAGGTAAGGGAAGATGATAATTTGTTGCAAAAAAAAACAGTCAGTATATGCAATATGTGTCTCTACGGCTACATATGCCTCAAAAATTGAAGCAGGCAAGATGGTTCATAGGGGTGTGGAGGCACTGGCAACTGTTGTGACCTGGGCTCTCAGAGCCGCTGGGCTGGGCTCTGCCACCAGCTCCAGTGCAGGATCCTCCACACATCACCGAGGTGCAGCATTTGGCTCTTACATTCATGTCTGTGCAGCTGGCTCTTATGTGTCCTGATTAATAGGCTATAGAGTGATTTTACAAAGCAATTTTGACAAAACACTTGAAAATGTTTCCATTGCACAGGACTGGAAGTGGCCCCAGTGTCTTTCTTGCTTTTGTATTTGCCACGTTATTCTTCTCAGCTCCTCCACTCACTAAGTTTCTGTTTGTTTTCTGAAAACAAGGGGGTTTTGTAGAAGGAAGACTTCAATAACAGCATTGAAAATATCACAGAAGGTGTATTTGTGAAGTGTTGAGTTTTTAAACATAAAATCCCGCTCTGTGTTATGAAGCCCAGCAATCTCTAAGGCTTAAAATGGCATATTGAATTAAAAAAAAAAGAATTAAATACAGTTTACATTGATCTATTGCTTTCCAATCTGTTGGAGAAATAATTATAATTAATGCAATTACCAAAGTGCAGTAAGCTTCACTGCGCTGTTCTTGATGGCTCTGACCATGGGAGACTGCAACTCTTGACATTCTGGGTTTGGAGGTCAGAGGTACTATTCTTGTTGATTTCCATCCACCAATGTTGGTTTTGTTCTCTTCCCAGAGCTTAACTTTCCCCCCAGACTTTTCCAGATTTTCTTTCTGTGTTTAAGATACCAGAGTCTGCCTTCTGTATGTTACTAATTGGCAACTAATGTAATTTTCTTTCCTAACTTAGGTTAGGAAAGTTAGAAAACTCTGGGTTTATGATGCAATATTGCGCTTTCATTCTAACTTGGTGCAGACATGGTCATATTCAGCCTTGGTTCAATCCCATTGAAATGAATGAGGATAGAATTGTTAGGAATTTTGTCCCAAATGTGACAGAAAAGCAACAGATGAGAATCAAGCTGAAACCTCTGTGAGAACTGAGTTTCAAATGCAGACGTCAGATAGCCTTCAGGAACTCCACTGATGGTTCATTTTGTCTTTCCACTCCTATCTGTGGGTAGAAATTCTTAACCATCAGATGCATGTTTCCACTACCTATTATCAGTGCTGATAACTAGTTGTACATTGTAGGATGCTACCCTGTATTTTGGTCTCTGTAAAAGTACTTTGATAGTACGGGGCCAAGATACTTCTTGCATCTGCTTGGATGCATAAGCACAGCTGATTTACAAACCTCTGACTGTTTTCCTATGGCAGCTGTTTCCTTATCACTGTCTTCAGTCTGTCTTGTGTTGTCATTACAAGAATCTTGCTTCATGTATGGGTTTGCTACTGAAGGTTATATTGGGCAGAGTTTACCCTAACAGGCAGAAAAGCACCTGTCCAGTTGGTATCTTGACATTTTTCTCTTAAAGGTGCAAGCATGGCTTGCTTCTCCATTCATAAAAGCAAGAGGGGAAATAGTATGGAATAGATACCTTAAAGAAGGCAAATTCATAGAAAACTTTCACTAGAGGTAAACAAACTTACAGCTGCTTGTCTGTGAGTATATTAATCGCAAGAGCCATCACACGGTAAATCTAGGTAAAAGAGTGTTATCAAAGTGAACAAACACTGCAGCAGTAATATATAAATGAATAAATCTTTTACTCTGCAATATCCGAGGCATTCTTTTCACCTTATCGAACAAGCGTGCAGTTGATGTGAATCATTGGTTCTGCTGCATTGCCTAGTTACTGTGGGAGACATAAGTTATCTTAGGGCCACCTGTCTTCAGGACGGATGTTCAGCTGCCTGGCAGACGCTATATTTAATAACTACCTGACAGCCTGCAATGCCGCTCCTGGCTTTCTCGGGAGGATTTTTTATTATCAGCCCATGTAGTTGAGTTTGTAAGCCATCTCCTTTGAAGAAATCTCCCATCCATTATACACCTTCTGAAATCTTAAAGGATTAGAAATATGACAGTCTCCATTCGTCTTGAAGCATTGGAGCAGTCAGAATGTTTATAGATAACTCCAGGTCTCATTGCTGTGGTCTCTCTTAAGTTTCCTCAACTCATTTTCTGGCTGCTTAGGTTTGTGGTGCCCAAGCTGGTGAGGGACATGCAGCGCTGTCTCCCTCTCTGGTTTTATAGTCTGCTCATCTTCTGGACACATGAGTGCATTTTACAACAACCATCTGTTGTTGGGCTCTGTCACCAAGGAAGACCAGGTCAGGGACTGACCAGCACCTCTGTAAAACGCTGTTTGGGATGCAGTTTCTCTTGTGCATATTAATTTCTTCCCTCCGTTTTCCCACACTTTTGCTGTGACCTTCCATGGTGTTGTGAGCACTGATGATATATGGTGGAAATGTGCATTTGGTGTTGCTTGGGCATGAGGGGCAGGAACTTAACCAGAGCAGGTGTGCCACTGGTAGGAATCATTCATATGGGCCATAGACGAGGCAGAAGTCCTTGTGGTGAAGGTGACAGGAGAGCGGGAATCCCAGGTGGGAGGAGAAGGATCATAATCCTCTTTTCTATAATAGAAAGTTATCACTTGAGAAAGCAGTGACTGGGTAAGTGAGCTGTTAGTGGAGAGCCTATGTTCATGCCCAGTATGGCTGCTGTTTGCTAGAGTCAACCTATTACTCTTCCCAGTGTTAAGGGGAGTTAACATTTTACCAACAAAATATATGAGACAAGAGCACTGAAGAGCTTTATTTAGGTGTTGGTCTATTTTGCACATGACTTAACATGTCCTCGGGAAAGTGCTGCTTCTGTCATTCTGTGGAATTCCTACTTTCTAACAAAATGAGACAGTTAATGCACAGCTACAGCAGGTCTTGCTTTCCACAAGGGAGGCAGAAGTTGTGTTTGCATCCAGGCAGCATCTGAAAGTTATGATGGTTGCTAATTCTGCTTTATCTGCAGTAGTGGAAGTACTAGCAGGGAGGAAACACCAAAAGGACGTTCACAGTCTAAGCAGTTGAAGAGGGCTGGTCTCTTCAGTGTAATACTGGCGCCACAGAAACTTTTTGTCACACGCATCTGAAACAAATATTCAAAAGTTGTTTTCAGGTGCATCCTGAAAACCATCTACTAACCTTAGGAGGCAAAGCCAGGCCCATAAGGTTGCCCAAACATACTGTCGTTTGCAGGATTGTGGGAGTTAATGTTCTTCCATAAACCAGGTATCCCAGTGACAGGTGACACCAGTGGTTTTAAGCCTGTTCAGGTTTACACGCATCTGCCTGCAAAGGAAGCAAATCTCTCATATTCTGCTCTGAAAGGAGAGCAGAATTTTCTGCATGAGCCTGGTCCACCTTGAAATACAGGGCAGACCAGCTTGTTTCAGCCCATTCCTGCCCCTCACCTCAACCTAATGTAATCTAGCATGCTCAGCAGTGGTGTTCCTTTCCCAACAAGGTAGCATGGCACCATGGCAATATGCAGTGTCTAGGAAAGGGAAAAAAAATACCACGGGGGGAGCCTGTGGATGCAGAGACAGATGTAAGACCATTGATGGAGCTCTCGTGGGAGAAGCATGATTGATGTTCCCTGCGTGCCTGTCATTAACTGGTGTTTCATATAGACTCTAATCAGTCACTTCCGAGCACCTTCTGTCTGGGCCCATAACCTGGGCTGACCTTTTTTAATGTAAACACAGAGTAATGACTGAAAATGCCAGACAAAGAGATTCACTTCCTCATGACTACAGGTGAGCAGCAACACTCCGGTGCAAGGTCTCCTCCTGCCTCCTAGTGCCCACAGACTCTTTTAAAGGGCACTCAGCGAAATCCTGCCTGTAGCTCACTCAGCTGGTGTTTGGGGTCTTCCCCTGCCTTTGCTATGTTTAAATCTGGCCTGTGCCTTTGCAGCTGGTTCTTGAATGTGATGGCCAGGACCAGTATGTGTGCAAGCAGTCACTTGCCACTGAACTAAAAAGGGACCTTGTTCTCACAGGTGCAACACATCCAGCCACCGCCCCTTTTGGTCCTTCACCTCACCACAGCAGTTTCCTGCCTACTAACCACTTGGCAGGTAAGTGTAAGTAAACCCTGCCTTCACCTTTATACCTCTGACCCATTCATGGCTCTCCAGTGTGTGGTCCTGCCTTGAGGCACTGTAGCACTAGGGGAGGGAGAGGCTTAAACTGTCTCAGGAACCAGAAGCTAGCCAGCTTCTCACCCATGCCAGCTTTCCAGCACATCCCCTCTGCTTTCCTCCAAAGGAGAGGGGCAGGATTAGCAGACCCTCTCCTGCAAGATAAGAGGGTGTTGCAGAGCAGGCAAGTCTGTCGCTGGGACACTGCACAGGAGCTGAAATGTGACCTGTAGAGCCCTTCTGTGCTGCTGAATGTGCTCAAGTAAATGGGGTAAATTTATGCAAAGGTACCTCAAACAAGCCACAGCTTAGAATGGGCTCCTCCGGTACCCTTTCCCACATATGAAAGTTCTTGGCTAGGTTCTTTATTAAAGTTCAGTGAACAGTTCCTGGCAAATAGCTGTTCTGCACATTTTGCCAGCCTTTCAGTTTCCTAATTGGCAGTAAGTAGAGCCTGATTTTCTCAGATTTCCTCATTTTAGAAGCTCACAAGCAGCTCATTGCCAATTAAAGTTCAAGCTCTGTTGATTAATGTTTTAGTTACACTCATCCAATCAGTAAATGTAGCATGCCACATGACCTAGTAGACTTTTCTTCTGTTGCAGATACCCAGATTTACATCAATTCCTGAACATTCTGTCAAAATTAACTGTATCTCTACAGAGTCACTCAACTACATAACATCAAAGGGGAAGGGCAAGAACAGCTATTTAAAAATAAGTAAATAAGCAAATAGCTGTTTGCTTAAAGATGCAAGCTATTTGTGCTATTTGCCTTGATATTTTAAATACAAGGATATATGTGAGGAAGTGAAGAGCAACTCACCTCCTGTAACATGGCAAGTTAAAGACTTTAAAGGGACAGCGAAAAAGCCAGTGGGCAGAAGGAGGAGTTGTTTAGAACTGACCAGAAGGAAAGAAAACAAGTATACTGGTATGATTTAACCCATAGCCATCTCTGGAGTGCAGCAACCTGAATCAGGCTGTATCTGCTCAGAGAGGAACCTCTTCTGATTACGGGTGCCTTTAATAAAAAAAAAAAAAGAAAAGCAGGACTTTATAAAGACAAGTGCCAGTAGCCAAAGAGTCAGATACTTGACTAGGAAAGGCAAGACTCATCTTTTGCCTCAAAGGATACAAACCTCCCATCCCTTTGACATAAGACTACACTATCATTTCCATCACCACTGGGATCAAGGAAGCTGTTATGGGAGGGGATTTTGGCGCAAACAGGCCAAAGTTAGTTGTTGTAAGGATGGATGTCCGTAGCAATTAGTTTAGGACTGTCTCAATGCACTATTACAAAGAGGGTAGAAAGTTGCATACAGAAACAAGAGTGAAACAATGCATCCCCTCAATATGCTGACCGAGGAGCCTGCTGGGGTTCTTCTTTCAAGGGAATTGCAATGCTTCTACTATTAGTACTATTACGGAAGGAGAGTTATAGCTCAGCAGCAGCCACCCTAATTTCAGCTATTAGACCTTAATTTCTAGCTCCCCTCTGACTGGCATACAAAAGTTTATTACAGCACCTGTTTGCAGAGTGAGCACTGAATCCCTTCTCCATTTTAACATGATGGGAATTTTCTGTGCAAAGAACCTTGCAATGAGAAGGATCAGCTTAAAGTCTGGCCTAATCCTACTTGGATTCAGACCGTTAAGAAGGGGAGGGGTGCGTTTCATTCTCCAACATTCTTGGCTAAATGCCTGCTAAATCCCTGTTTGCCTTTCCAGATCCATTTAGCAGGTCAAGCACCTTCAGCGGCCTTGGGAACTTAGGCAGCAATGCCTTTGGAGGATTAGGCAGTCATGCTCTGAGTAAGTACTGGCTGGGTTACTGCAGACAAACATCCCTTCCAGAAAAGCCACATGCTAATATTTACAGCAGCTGGTGGTAGTTTTTAAAGAAGTTTAATTCCTAACCTCCATTCTCCTATCTGAAAACACTGCACCTAAGATTTCCAGGTCTCTGCGGTGGGAGCTTTTCTGCATGTCACAGACATCACTAGCTGTGCTCTGTGTCTCCTCACTGCTGAAGGTTGGTACCTTGTGTGCTCCTAGAGGTGCTAGAGCTGCAAGACCCCAGTGAGCTCTGGGACCCTATGGGCATCTAAAGTAACACCCTTCAACGGCGAAGATGCATAGTGGAACAGCTATTGATACTTCTCCTAATTCAGCGTGTAGACTTCCTCTATAACCGTTGTCTGAAGTTTAAATTACCTGTATAAAATGATTTTACTTCAAAAACATGTTACCTGTAGGCAAGACATGCTTGAGAGCCACACATAAGAGAGCATGCTTTTGCATCTCATGGTGCAACAGGAATCAGCTGAAGACTGATGGAGGAAAATCAAGTGACTGTTCTGAAAAGCCTACAGCCAAGCTCTATTTTTATACACATACATACATACCACCAAACAGTCTGGTTTCTTTAACAAAAAAGTCCCTGAATCCTCAGCTGCAGGCAGCTGATTGCTTGTAACTACCCACAAATTACAGTTTCTACCAGTGAGAGGAGCTGAGGTAAAATACTGCTTTTGCGCTGGAACCGTTGCTGGGGTGGGGGGAGAAGAGGAGTTGGGCATTTTCAGTCATCTCTGAGTTATTCAGATGTATAGTTAAAGCTTCCTCCAGTAGCCTTAAAAGAGCTGGTGGATCTTACACCCAGTGTTGGAGGTATCTGTGTCTACCTGCTAGTAACTCCCCCTCACCATTAGCTCCACCTTAAAAAGTTTTGAAAGGACAGTTCTGGTTGTGATTAGCATTGTGAAAAATGTATATGCAATTACTTGGTTTGAATTCTTTTTAACTCTTCCTCCCCCTGCCATTATTCTAGCTCACAACAACATTTTTACTCACAAAGATGGCCCAAACCTGCAGAATTTCAATAATCCCCATGAGCCATGGAACAGACTGCATCGGACCCCACCATCCTTCCCAACACCTCCACAGTGGCCCAAGCCCACTGATTCTGAGCGAAGCTCCTCAGTGACAAACCATGACAGAGACAGAGAGCGGGAGCGAGAGCCCGAGAAGAGGGATCTTTCTCTGAGTAAAGATGACAGAGACAAAGAGAGGTAAGCAGTGTGTGCTTTTGGGCTCTTTCTTCTGGGCCTATGTTTCCTCTATTATTTTTTTTCAGATCGTAAAAGAATATTCAGAACAAAACGTTGCTTGTCTTTGAAGCAGCTGATAGGCCTCTCCATCAGATAAGTACAAGTACTAGCAACACAAAAAAAAAACCCCTCCTTGCTTTTTAGGGTTTGTCCTCTGTGGAAATATGGTAAGCCAATCCCCACTAGTAGGTTAATAAAAAGCACCAGGCTGAGGAAATTAACATGTTGCTATGTTTGCAGGGTATACTTGGCTGTTTTCAATGCAGCTGCCTTAGGATTACCGTGTATTCTGAAATCATGAAGGTAGCATTGTGATGGGTCCTTTGGAGACAGTCATAGTTCTCATTAATGTACAGATATGCTGATGAATTCAAATGTTAGCTGGACATTAACGAGATAAAAATGCAAATGCCTGTATCTGGAGCAGTGTGCATGAATCCATTAGCAAAACCGATTTTTAAAAATTGCATTGTAGACAAACCCTTATTAACAATGACAGGACTGTATCACCTGGGCTATAGATACTTCATTAGTTTCCAGTTATATGATTTTGAAGCTGTAAAGCCCTTTATATTTCAGAGCCCAGTTCTGTCCAATGGGCTACTTCTTTGTAGGCAATAACAGCCTGGAAGTCTTAGATGTGTGTATTTGACTAGTGATAGAGGGTTCATAGTTTGCCTGGTGTGCTTTTAATGACATCTTGAGGCAGTGCCTGTGAACAAGGTTACATGGAAGCAATAGGCTGAGCATCATCTTGCTTTAAATGTTAAATTGTCTGACACCCTTGCATGGATAGTCATTCAAATAGGAAGCTCCCTTCTTGGCTTTAGTGTAACTCATTTGTAAACCAATGTTACTTTACTCTCAAGAGTGTTCACACAGGGGTTAACATCTCTATTACATTTCTATTAATTCAGCTTAAGCAGTCCCCAGCATCACTGTTTGGACATGGTTTTAATAAACCACATCTTTGATCAGCAATCAGGACTACCGCAGAGGAAGAAATCTGGGTTAGCAAATGTAATTTATAAGGGATAAATACTTACAGAATTCCCCAAAACACCTCCAGCTTTCAGCACTCAGGTCTTGCAGCTCTCAAAAGCAAACCCGGCATAAAACTGAGACGTCAGTGAGCCTCTCAGCTGCATAATGCAGTTCTCTCAATCATCATACTTTGCATTTAAAGTGTCTCTCATTCAGAGCAAAGTGCTTTTAAAAGGTGAGCATTATTTATTCCCCTCTTAAAGAGGTGGGAGTAACTGTGACTAATTGGCTTGCTCAGAAATGGAGGTGCAGTTATAAATGTAAACCCTCGTGCCTCTCTTTCTAAACCATGGACATTGTCATCAAACCCCTTGTTCATCATAGCAGGTCCTCTTGAAACAGGTCGATTACTCAGTTACATGGCCTATTCAAGGATTTTTTTCCTTAAGCACCTAGCTTACCTGCCAAAACTGCCAACAACAAAAACTCTCCTGCAGCTCCATAGGAAAAGAAGCATCACATTATGGCTGCTTCCAGTCGACGAGATGTCTTATGAAGGACCTGCATGCATCTCTGTAGGCTTCCATTCTGTGTGCCTGGATCCATGTTTTGGGAAAGGAATCCATGTTAAGAGTGTTACAGCCAAGATCGTTGTCTGGCAGCAAGACGTATATATGAACACACAATAAGCATCATTTTTTTAAAAAATAAGCTGTCTAGAATTCTTCTTTCCCTGCATTTCTCAGCAAAGTGGTCTGTCTCTCAGGGTGAATATATTGTTCTTTCAAATGCAATCCCCAGTGTAGTCCCCAAATTTGTGGACATGTAACATTTTTTTCTGTGTAGTATGTAAAGGCAGGCAGTACATTATCTGTTGGTGTAGCATCACAGCTATAGCTGATGCTAAAAGAGCTTTTCAAAACACCTTCTGAGCAATCTCGAATTATACAACTAGCCACAGCACTACACACGTCCAACATCATATGTATGTTTGTTCACGCAAAACCAAGAATGTATGTTCTCTCTTTTTACAGAGACCTCATGGATAAAAACAGACATTCAAACAGATCCTCACCGGCATCGGCTCCAGTGACACATCAGATAAGCAATCTCATCCGCAGCAACAGCCAAACCTCCAGTGATCCCATCAGGCAGGTTAGCCTCGGAGAAAGGGAAAGGTCCAAAGAACCCGAGCGAGAGCACCCTGACCGGCTGAGAGACCCACCCATAGCAGAACACAAGATTAAAGAGAGCCGTTCCCCGGTGAAGGAAACTCCAAGCCATGATAAGAGACCCTCTGAGGACAACACAAAGCCAGTCATCCAGTCTGTATCCCCATACAGCAAACCTGCACTAAGTGAGAGCTTGAAGCTTACCAATCTAATGAGCAAGGACATGGAGAGAAAGACAGAGCTTCCCAGTGACCTCCAGAAGATTAAGAATGACATCAAAGTCAAAGAGGAGAGGAAGGAAGACAGTGATGTGCTGGTGGTAGGGTCTGAGCCTTCGCAGCACTCCCGATCAGTGGAGCATCCCCCACCACCTACTTTGCATGGATTATCATTGCCTCACTCAATGGCTGCCTCTATGCCCATCTCCATGGGAGGTGTGCACCAGATGAACAACATGAATGTTCTCGACCGCAGCAGAATGATGACCCCACTCATAGGCATGAATCCTTTGTCAGGAAGAGAGAGGCTGCCACATCCAGGATTTTCTTGGGACCCAATGAGGGACCCATTGCGAGATGCCTACCGGAGCTTAGACCTGCACCGTCGAATGGACTTTCAGCTCCGGACAGATCCTATCCATAGGTTCCCTACCACCTCTGGATTTTACGACCATGAGCGTTCTTACAGAGACAGGGAGCCACACGACTACAACCATGAAAACCTTCTTGAAGCCCGCCGAGAGCAGGAGCGGTTGCGGCAAGTGGAGGAAAGAGAGCGCTTGCACTTACGAGAAGAACTTGAGCGTGCCAGAATGCACCACTTGCACTCGTCCCCCATCGAAAGTCACCTGGCACACGTGCCATCCTTCATGCCTCATTTAAGCGGGATGCATTACCCCAGACTGAGTCCATCCACTGCCATGCACAACGGGATTTTAAATAGGAACCCGCCAACTGCAGCACTGAGCGCCCCACCGCCTCTTGTACCAGCGAGCAGCACCAGACCTGCCTCCCCACGCAGGACTACTCCACTCACAAACTCAGAGTCCAGGGACTATTCCCCCTCTAGGAACCCCAAAGAAGTAGAGGCACGATAGTCCCCAACATTGAATTTTAAACTCGCCTGTATATAAAACAAACAAACAAACAAACAACAACAAAAAAAAAACAAACAGAAAAAAAAACAAAAAACAAACCTTTTACAAAATGCACTGCTGTAAACTTTTTTTTTTAATGTAAAATTTGTAGAAGTTAAGCACATTTCCATAAATAATGGGGTCGGGGATGCAGACTTTCCAACAAGAAGGTTGCTGAGAATGGGAATTTAATATATAGGTATTGATTTTTGTTTTTGTTTTTTGTTTCTGTGCTAAAAAAAAATGAGTTAAAAATATCAAGTTTGTACATTTTTTCCCAAATGTGAGAAACATTTTTAATGGATTTGTATTTTTTTTAATTTTGTGCTCTTTATTCACTTAAAAAAAGAAGAAATTTTGCTTTTGTTTTTAGTTAAATTTGCATTTTAAAGGCCTCAGATCCTTAAGAAAAAAATACCCAGGGTTTCTTAAAAGTATTATTTATGGAAATACTGTAGTTTTACAGTCCACTGTGAGGTTCCCTTCTGAGGCCAATTGATCACTTACCTTGGTACTTTGGAACCGAAGTTACAGATATATATTAAAATATTAATAATAATAATAATGTACAAAACTGTTTGTTTTTTGCCTTATTATATTATGCAGAAATTTAAGAGGAATTTTTTTTGACTTCTTGTTTTAAACAAAAAAAAACAAAGAAAACAAACTGTAAATATTCTGTTAATATAAATGTACACCAATATTAAATTCTTAACATAGGTAGACTTTATAAAAATGGTTTCTAGAACCACTCTGGTTATTTGTTAACATGGTTACAACTCATACTCTTGTCACAGTCAGAAATTCACACTCAGAAAGCTAAGTACGGCATATATACTTCAACTATGCAAGAACTTGGAGGCAGGTCTTAGTGGATGTTGGGGGGAGGAAGGTTAAAAAAAAAAAAAACAACCCAAAAACAACCAACTCGCAACTATGGAGACAGAATGGAAATGGCATGTGAACAGGAAGAAGGATGCTTGTGTTTAACAAAAAAAAGAGAGAGAGAGAGAGAGAGAGAGAGACTGGATTTTTTTGTACAAACACAAGGGACAGTTCGACAAGGAAAGAGAGAGACACACGCTCCTGGAAGGGAATTTTGGTTTCCTACTTTTCAAGCTGGCAAAAGCAGATGGAACTGGCACAGTACCATGCGGCAGACCCTTTCTTTATTTTTTTTTCCTTTTTTTTTCTCTTTTTTTGTGTTGTGGGCAGGATCGCTGGCAAGCAAGGACAATTTTCCGTGGACCCCTTGTGCTAATTGTGCAGTGTTCTTATTGGAATCTGTATACAAGACAAAGTAGAATTTTAGGAGTGCAAAAAAAAAAGTCTAATGGTTGATTAAAAAAAAAGAAATTCTGATATATTATCTATAGTACATGAAGACCATAAGCAAATGTTTGTTTCAGTGTGGTTCTGCCTTGAACTGCTTTTTGGCATGATTTATTTTTTATTTCCAGTTTTACTTTTCATCCATATGTAAATTTTGCCATGTTTTACTTGCTGTACCATCCCCCCTCCCTTATTTTATTTTTCAGTGTCCATGTTTTATATATCCTGGGCTTTTTCTCTCTAGTTAATTCAGCCATCCGCTACTATTTTCTTGGCTCTGTAACTCTTGTTTCCCCCCCCCCCCCCATCCTCCCCCCTGCACC
>JANZLQ010000092.1:21872646-21886597 GCA_026212715.1 Elanus axillaris
ATCCTCCCCCCTGCACCCCCTGGAATTTTAAACATTCAGTTTCCTTGTAGATCAATGAAGATAAATACAACATTGATTTTGGATGAAAAAGGCAGTTGAGTGTTTGTGTGTCGTAGCCAGTACTGTTGACTCGGAGGCTAATGCTTTATTGACGGTGCTTCGGCAGCTGGGAGGAGGCAGCCGGCAGCTGGCAGAAGGGGTTGGTGCTGGGAGAGGGATTTTATTTTGCTTGTAAATCTTGCCCGGCAGAAGGAACGCGGCCCATAAAATGCTTCGGAGGCAATAGCTGTGGCGGTCAGGACTTGAGGAGGAGAGCGGCGCTCCTCGGCTCTGCGGCAGCTCTCCCCCAGCCCCGTGGCCTCGGCGCAAGGGGCACCTCGGGCTCTGCGCTGATCTGACGGTCTTCTGCTGGGGGGAAAGAAGGACGGAGAAGGAAGCAGCAGCTCTGTGCCGCAGCTTGTTTGAAGGGATCGTGCTGCTGGCATCACTACGGGAAGGTTATTGCCTCAAGCGCTCTTCTCCACGTGCATTTTCATTTGCTTCCCCAGCTTTTCCCGTAGGCTGAGAGCAGACATCTGCAGGGGGATGGAAAAGTGCTCCAAGCCCCCTCGCTCTCAGTAACTTGATTTAACTGTGGGCGACTGTGCTTTAACAGCATGTTACAGCTTCTGTTTTTAAGTTTGTGTGTGACTAAATTACCGAGCATAAAAAAATAAAATGAAATAAAATAGCAGGGTCCTTAATCTGATGAAAGGAGGCTTAAAACAAAATAGGCATTAAAAATCAGCACCTGCTCTCCCAGCTGAAATCGGAGGAACATATAACACATGGTGGAAGTGAAAAGTGTGCTGGACTCAGCATAAAGATATTTGTAACGCTGGCTAAGGGGGATTGTCATTCTCTCCTGGTGCCATTGTCCAACGTGGCATCTTGCTTGACACCACCTCTAACACAGACCTGCATAAATGAACGTCCCTAACCTCTGTTAGAAGGAGTCCATAGCTGCATCTTCCCGATGCAGATGAGTGCAAGCAAGGGGGCTCTTACTGCACACTCCAAAAAAATACAAAAATGGACCATATCCTGTGGAAGGATTTGGTCCGTGTTATGATTTAAAAAGTGAGCATTAAATCAATGCCAAGCTCCCCTGGCATTCCTGAAGGATTGCTTATTGCAGCCACACTGATGCCGGAAGAATTCGTCATGACTGATGTTGTGGCAGTCTGAATAGTAAAAGAAAATCAGCGGTTTGCCATTTACTGTATTAGGAGGCATTGCTCTTACGCTTTTGGAGGATGACCCATCAATAATGCTGCCCTACAGTGGGATTCCTGCGGAATTACACAGTGCCGAGCATCAGCCTTCTCACAAAATGGTTCATCATGATTAATGATATTATTACCTAAACAGAGAAACTAAGTGATTCAGCCTTACTCCTTTAAGCCACCCCAGCTGAGCTGCCTTCTGCTAAAAGGTACTGGTACAGAAGGACTTCCAGGGTTTTATGCATTTCTACCACCATTGAGTTGTCATTTTGTGCAGTTTTTTTACCATTTTTATTCTACTTCCGGCCATCTTCCTATAGACTTCCCTCAGTCACCGGCAAAAGGTGGGATATAGCAAACAAATGATGGTGGGAGGAAGAGGATGGGATCTGTGAGGCCCATTGCTTGCCTCAGGCAACCCGTTTTTAAAAAGATGCTCAGGAAAGCATAAGGAGGGAGACCAGCTCTTGCGCTTGTGTTACCTTTTGTCCGGAACGTGATGCCGCGTGCTACCGCAGCTCGGTGGAATGAGATTTGGTGTGCACCCACTTCAGTTAATGGGGGCCAGTCTTGGCCTGGTCAATAAATTAGACAAACAACCAGGAAATCATGGAGCGAGGGGAAAAGCCAATCTGTAATGAATTCTCAGATTACTTGTCAAAATACTGGGGTTTGACAAAAAAGATCTAGTATTTCCCTAAAAACCCAGCTTTATTGCCTAAAATAAGTATATGGGAATTGTCCATTCCAGCTGTTGTAGGTAACAGAAATATTTAGTTATTGGTGACCCCAAGTTAGACAAACAAAGGGTTGGTGCAGGGGCACCCAAGGGCTCTGCAGCAGCTTGAGCTGCCACCGTAAGATCTGCAACACCAACGTCGCCCAGGTCTGGAGGAGGGAAAGCACAAGAAGTCACTAGACAGAAATGCAATACCCCGAGAGCTTAGGCAAGAGCGAGACACAACAGCTTTGCTTCGGGCAGGCTAGCAAGTGCCAGAATGAGAGAAGAGGTAAACCAGTGGTGCACAGCTCGGGCTCAAGCCGAGAAGCTGTCGGTGGTGGGGAAAACAGGGTTTGTGTTTTCTTTGGCTCGTACTGAGCAAAAAAAAAAGGAAACCTTTCCTTTACCTCCTTCAGGAAATTCCTTTTTTGCCAAAGTCTTAGGGAAACAGTTGTGTTGCAGTTTTGAAGGGGGGTGGGTTTTGGTAATGGTCTTGCGAGAGACCAAACTGGCATTGCCCATGACTGAAACCTGGGCTTCCCCGGTGCCGGGGGCTGCGGGGTCTTTCCCTGCACACCCGTTACAGACCTTTCCCCAGTGCTGCTTGGTGTCCCTTTGCACAAGCAGTTTGCTTTGGGAAGAGTCTAGCCAAGGAGAAACGAAGAGAAATGGGGCTTTGGCAAACAAATTCATCACTTTAATCCTGGGGAGCTGGTAGGCCAGGGCTTAGCTTGGAAACACGGTGCTTTGGGAAGAGCACGGTGGGTCATGGGCTCAGCCTTAACCAGGCGTCACTGCGGGCGCTGCAGCAGTGTCTGGGGGACCCCCCTCATGTCCACCCACGTCTGGCACGACAGCATCCCCCCGCTGAGGCTGCAGGTCTTTCATACCACCGAGATGGGTATTTTGTCGGGAAAAAGCCTTCCTAGTAGCACGCCGTATTATGTGAAACCGAATAAAAAGCAGGGAACAGGAGAGGGCTGTAACGGGCCTAAATTACAGGCTACCATTTCTGAACATAATGGGGAAAAAGAAAAATCAAATGGTGTTTTGAAGTTTAACTTGGAAAATATTTTTCCAAGGCCTTTGAGGGATGTGTGTGCTAAGGAAAAGGGTCGTCTCCCCTCGCCCCAGCCCCTGCTGCTGCGGCACAGCTGGAGGCCTCCCGACGGCAGCGGCTGGGACCTCCTCGCAGGTGTCAGCATGGCAATTTCTTTGTCTTCTCACAAAAAAACCTTCTGCTCCATTAAGCTTCCCTAATTGCTGCATTTATCATCAGCCATTTTCTGCTTGTTCTCTTCCTCATTCAGCAAGGATGTGTCAAAATAGAGATATACCCAGCCATCCCTCCCGCCGATGAAGCTGTTCGGCAGGCACCGGCTGCTCAATTGGCCGTTTAGCAGAAGGTCCCTCATTACCGGCTCGACGGCAGCTTGCGTGTCACACAGATCACAGCAGCCGGGCCACGCTGGCCGGGTGTCAGGCCCTTTGCACTCAGCCTTGATAAATAGCTGAAAAGAGAATAATAGAGGTCTTATTTTTTGACTCAAAACCCAACCAGCTTCGTCCTCCTCCTCCAACTCCTGATAGGAATTCACGCAGCGAACTGCAGCTGCCCGCAGCGGGGTGAAGCCCTTCATCTCCCCCCCCGAAAGCAGTTTGAGGAGTGGAGGATGCATCAGACACCTAAAGGAGACAGGGCCCAGCTCACACCCGCGTCGGCCTTGGTCGCACACCGCACACGCGTCCTTGCCAGTGGAGGAAACAGCTGGAGCTCTGCCAGGGCAGGCAGGTTGCTGCCGCTGTTTGGCAGAGGAGCCGTCGCAAAATAAGAAGTCGTAATAAGCTCTTCTGCAGCGTTTGCTCACTGTTTTATCAAAGCGCTTTTGTTAAATATTATTTCAGGAAAAGGAAAACGCAGTTAGATACCGAAGGAAGTAACCAGCTTCTCATAAATGTTCCACTCTCTACTGCAGCCTCCCCTTCTCTTCAGCACTTCCAGCCGATGGAGGGCCAGTGCCCAGCGATGCTCCCAGCCACGCCGGCAGTGGTGGGGTCGCGCAGAGAAAATTGCAAAACAGACCTCCGGGCAAATCCAAATTCAAAGTGCTGGCCGGTGGGAAACGCAGTGGTGGGGAAGCTTTCAGGTTTCGTTATTCAAAAATCTCTTTTCGTTTTGAGTGCTATAAAACAGCACTCCAAAAAAATTTTTCTCCGAAAACCCTGAGATGAGTGATTTTTGAGAGAAGGGCAGTTTGTTGAAATAAGAAAGGAATGAATAATTTGAACTGGAGAGGGAATGAGCCCAACTGAGCACCACATCGGAGCCTTGTGCTGGGTGAGACCGAGCCTGAGGGGGTTGGGATCTCTTCCACATTGTCTTAATGGTACCAGGAGAGTGGAGATGCTGGAAATTCCTTTTTTTAATTGTACCATGAGGCAAAGATCGTCTTCTGTCCCATGTCCCTCTGCAGCTTGGAAAGTCCTTTCATCCAGGTCAACGGCTCTTAAAACAGAAATACAGGAACCACCATCACCTGTAAAATCCTTCCTGGGGGCTTGCTGAATTACTGTCACAGACACGGGGCCAATGCAAAGCTTTGGAAGGAGGATGAAGGGATTTAAGAGTGTCTCCTTAATGGCTTGTTGAGTGAAAAAAGCTGGAAGAAAACTGACCTAAAGCATTTTAGGTTCCCTTCTGGAATCTCTATTATTCTTTGCATTTCACCAATGTGAGCCGTAAGCTGAAAACCTCCTGCCTGCATTTAAGGATGCATTCAGCCACTTGTGTGTAGATTCCCACAAAACCCATTAGGATGCAGGCAGCCATACCTTGTCTATCAGCCAACAAAGCACTAGCAGAAAGGCAGAAAATAAGTGAGCCAATTTCCTGCCGTATCTCAGTAACAAACAGCACTATGCACCGCCACCGAGGCCACTGTGAAGATCAGCTGCCTTTCCACCTGCCTGATAATGTTGATGGGTGTGATGGTTACAGGCACTGAGGGCTTCTACACCTGCTGTGGAGTGAACAAAGGAAAAGGGAGGAATTTTATGGCTTGCGGGGTTTTTTATTTTCAAAACTTAAGATGGCTCAGGATTTTTGGTTTGTTAATAGACATCTAAGAAACTACAGTGTGTGAAAAATGACTAACAAGGGAACCTTATCTGACTGGTGGTTTGCGCTAAGCCCCTTTGGACAGGGGTGATAGTACCATAAAATATACTGTTATGGCTTCCATTTAAAAAAAAAAAAACACCTTAGCTCTCAGCACGTATCTCTTCACTCTCAGTGGTAGCCCTGCAAAGGCTAAAAGCCATGTGCTGCTGTCATGGGGCCGTGCAGGCTAACCATGTGTCTGCAGCTGAGAAAGCGGGGATCGAAAGCAGTCCAGCTATTCAAGGAATTAATTCAGTTGGTGGGGATGGCTCTGGAGGTCATGCACAGCCAGATTAGCCTTTCCTACCATGTCCTGTGGAGTTTCTCTGATCAAACTCTGCAGAATTTAAAGGTTAAGCCTCAGGCACGACCCAGCTACCTTTCCAGTCAGATACAGGATCGATACCACCTCTCCGTCCGACAAGTCAGGGCAGTGGGCTGCCAATGGCACGTGCCCGGGGCATGGCAGAGCAACAGGAGGAGCCAGACCCCCTCCCACCTGGGTCTGCAAAATCCACACCGACCTACTCGGATCGTTACTGACGGATCCTGTGGCAAAGACACTGCACGGCTTTTCTGCACCCTGCCTCCAACGTGTTCACTGGATGACTTCACACAGCCAGACATGGCCAAAAATGTGCCTCTGTGAACTAATGAATTGGTTTAATTGTCTGCCAAACCTGAGAGCAGCCAAAAGTAACAAATTAAAGTTTACAATCCTGTGGTCTCATTTACAAGGGGATAATACAGCAACTGTTTATTTTGTGAGATGTCGGAGTGAGCCGGGAGAAAATTACAGCCCCTATGTAATATTAATAATAATCATCATCATAAAAATACTTTTAATAGGAAACACCGATAGTTGTTTTGCTCCATTAACTTGCACTATTGTTTCAGCCCGTCTGGCTGCCGACTCAGCAGGGCAGGGGGTGTTGATTCCCCAGAGGCAAAACTGGCTTCACAGCCACGACAGCTGGCTTCACAGCCACGGCATGGCTGTCGCACGGCAGCATCCGTGGGAGGATCTGCAGGGCCAGATGATGCTTTACGGGGCTGTGGAAAGAGCTCCAGGGGAGGAAGGCGATGCCAGGGTGCCTGGAAGCTGCTGGGAGACTTCATGGCCGATGTCCCAGCCCGGAGGGGACGGGCTGAGGCGGGAGGTGGGAGCAGCAGCTCTGCAGTTTTGGGGAGACGTGCAAGAGGCACCCCTTCGCGAAGTGGGCACGGTGCCAAGGGATGGAGGCGTGGGATCAGCCCGGCACAAGCCCCAGCGCTCGCCAGCAGCGTGGCCCCGAGGAGGAGGGATCGCCCGGCAGGTCCAGGGCTGCGTGGGGCCGTGTCACTGCTGCTCCGACACGCGCCCCAGGAAGACCCCGCTGACAACGCGTGTCAGCTCATGCCCCAGCGGGCAGGCAGCTCCGCTTCTGCACCGCGCCTGGCCAGGGGTCCCCACGCCGTGACGCTGCCGGGGCAGGAGAAGGAGCCTCAGGGGCTGGGGACAACTATGAGCCCAGCGCTGCAGGTGCTGGCACAGGCTCAAACGCCGCGAGCCAGCGGCCGAGCGAAGCGGGTGGCAACGTCTGCGCCGAGCGCAGATAATTTCGGGCTTTCGGCCTATTTCGAGCTGCCGCATCAGGAGCCGCGACTGCATCATCCCTCATGCACAGGCTGCCCAGCACTGTGGCTCTCCTGGGCTCTGACACCCTGATTCCTCCAGCCAGGGGCTCCAGGGAGGTGGGGGCTTGCGAGAGGGGCTTTGGCACGAGGGACGGTCCTAAAGATGGGAAAACTGCCGTAACTGTCTATTTTTTCTGCAAAATAGATGAGGCCCATAGGAAGCTCAGCAGCTGGGCGAACGGCTGTGTCGCCAAAGGCAGCTGAATGGGAATGCGAGAGGGGGAAAAATAAATAAATACATCCGTACATCCCCATGAAATGAATCTCTCCCCATTCAGCCATTTCCCTTTATTTCTTCCTTTTAGAAGCAAGGTTATCGGGTCTAACATCACATCCAAACATTTCAGCACTAGCATTATACGGGATGCTCCAAGGTCAGCGCCTGCAGCTGTAAACTCATTAGTCTTGTCTTTTGTGAGAGAAGAAAGCCTCTTCATTCCTCTCTCGCCCCCTTCCCCCCTAATTAAAATTAAAATATTTCCTGGCCAAAAGTCATTTCTGCATTCATTCATCTCAATTCTTTTCTGTTTGGATAAACCACCCTCTGGTACTCCGAGGGTGTTATGTATACAAACTATAAACTCTTAATGGTCCTGCAGTGTGTTATGACTGGCCTAAAGAGCTAAAGCAGGCTCTGAAAAAAGCGGTTCTTGGCAACGCCGCGTATGGAGTTCAGGCTCATCAGTCATATGCAATTAGAGATTAAAAGTGCTTGATGGACTATAGGGGAGACCAGCACGGAGGGAGATTAGGAATGTAGGAGAGAAAAGGCAAACAAAAGCTTTTATCTCGGCGCAGCAGTTGCTACTACAAAAGCAGCGACGGGGAGGACAGCCCTCGTTTTCCGGAGGCGCCCGCAGCCTTTCCGGGCTCGAGGGTCCAGGCGTGCTGATCGCAGCGTCCCATCTCCATCCCGATGACCACCCACGTCTCAAGCGGGACGATGCAAGTCCTCGGGGACCACCGGGGCCGGTGGCCGTTGCTCAGAGAGGGCACAGGAAGGCTGAGCTCGGGAGGAGGCTTGTGCCACAGCCCTGGATTTCAGGATCCTCTTGCTAACTGCCCACAGACACGGTGCCTGGCAAAACCCCCCCAGCTGCTGGCAAGGGCCAATCTGCCCAAAACACAAGCACCTGGGAGGCATCAGGAGCCTGAAGATCTCATAGGGATGGGGAGGGGAGGTGGGTGGTTGATATCTAAACCTTTCAGGGGGTTTGCAGCCATTTATTTCCTATGTTTTGCTGGGTGTGGGGAGCTGCTATGTGCTGAAGCAGGCTGTTGGGGCAAGGCAGCTGCCGGCTGACCACGTTGCTGCCTGGATGCACCCAAGGACAGGCAGGAGCAGGACACAAGAGGAGGTGAGATAAGCAGTTGGGATAGGCAGGGACTGTCCTCCCTTCTCCTTCTATAACTTCTCTCTATGCAGCCTCTCCAGTTTGGGGCAGGCTTAAAATGTTGGGCTAATGTGGGCTATAGGGGGACATAGAAATGCACTTTTTTTTGCCAGTAGAGAAATGTTTGGGTTTGCAGTGTGGAGAAGGTTAACGTTTCTAGGCTATCCAGAGAGCTCAGCCAGAAAGCCCAGCTGATCTAACATTGAATACACCTTGGATGGGCCCACGAGACAATGCATTTTCCCTTGCAGTGAAGCATAGTTGTTTTGTTAATAAGATTTGTTTTGAGCTAAGAAAATGTTTGGCCGCCACTGGAAGGGAACAGCGTAAATGAGCTGGGTAGGGCAGTCTTGACCCCAAAGTGAAATGTAGACCAGTCACCAAGGATTAAACACCCTCCATGCCATCACAGTAACTGTGTGCTGGAGGCTTTTCTGCTCCTCATCAGGACTCGGGGTGCCCTCAGGGGCTTAGTGCCCATTGCTGGGTCACTGACTCAGTGGCAAATTAAGGGAAGGGCTTCATCATCTGAGGTGCCCATGTGGCCTGGCAGGTCTCCTATGGAAACAAGGATGCAGCTTAGCCTGCAAAATTGCATGAGACTTCAGCCTTTCTACTCTGCCTCTTCAAACACCTTTGTGCTTTGTGTAGGAGGAAGGTGTGAGACAGCTTTTCCATGTGCAGCAGTCACTGCAGTCCCATAAACTGTTTCCTGCAGTATCAGGAGACACAGGTGAGACTTGGCACTTCGTGACCTTCTTGGTGAGGCTACTTGAGACTGTCAGCCCTTGAAAAACCATGCGGTTTCTCTCCTTTCTCCCCATAGCACAGTTGTCCTTCCACCCATTGCTTTTCCTACCCACAGCTAGCAAGAAGAGCCAGGGAGGCACTTGGCCTGCCCAGCCTGAATGGAAGGAGCTGACGTCATCTTTATGGAGTTTTGTTATAGAAGTCTCAATCAGCCATTAGCGGTTCATTTAAATGGGTTTTTGTGAGCTAGGCTACAGTAGTACATTCATAGCCAGCTTTCCTCAGGTTTTGCAGAAAGTGGTATAAGTGGGTTTCTTCAAGTATATGTGATTGCTCATAGCTGCTGAAGTTGATTTGAATCACTTGCTACCAGGCTCACCAATTTAGCCTGACAAATTGCGCATTACTAAATGGAGGAAGGGAACAAAGCTGTGTTCTCCCAGAGAAGAAAATGCAGGATTTCTCATCAGTGAAGAATGATTCCTTTCATCAGCACAGTCTGAGAAAGGCCATAATGAACCATTTGCACCTGAGAGCAAAAGCCTTCAGTCTACTACATTCCTGATCAGTCCTTGTGCTCTGAGATTCAGATACGATGGGCTCTGCCCAGAGCCAGCCATGGGGACAGGCATGTCCAACTAGCAGTGCTACGTGTGTAGCTAAGAGTACCTTGTATCAGTGCTCCTTGGCCACTCTCATTAGACATCAGTCCTATCCTCTGTACAGCTGATGGTGGCTCTGCCTTTCAATTCAGGAGCACTTGCTGACTGCAAAGGGAAGAGGGATTCAGCCCCTTGCCCCAAGCATTAGTACTTGCTAAAGAAACAAAGATATTTGGAAGGCTTTTCTCTTTGTGTTGGATAGAAAGAATCTGCCATGCAGGAAATAACTGTCTGACTCTCTAGGAAGCTGGTCTTGCTCTCACCCACCCGAGCTGCTTGCCAGTCGACAGGCTCACTGGTGATCGTGCATGAGGTCATGGAGTTGGTGCTTGGAAAGGGACTGGTCTCCATTACTGCAGTAATGAGAGTATTGTTTCTCATTGATAATCTGAAATGCGTTTTAGGCGGTTTTGATCCAGACACCCCAGCCTCTGACCCCAACTGCAACAGTGACCGGGTCAAATGCAAATAATCCACACCAAGTTTGGATGACACCGAAGCACAGCTAGCGTTCTTAATATACTGCATAAATACAAGGCTTGCTGGATCCCACAGCTCCATCAAGACTGGCATCCTGCTTAAGTGTCCCAGCATGCACGGGGCTGTATAATCAGGTACCACACTGAGTTTTCATGTAAGCACCCCAGTTATTAATGCACTGCTATGTGACAGCCAAGCCCTGCACACAGACTGCGTGCTCGGTCCCAGGGGACTGTGGGCACCATGCATCTTGCTCTCAGCCTCACGGCCTGATGGATGGACCTGTGTTAATGAGCTCCGAAGGGAACCACATGGAGCCCTCCTTGCTGGAGGCACAAGCCTCTAAGGGAGGGAGTTAAAAGGGGGCAAAAAAGAACAAGAGAGAAAAGGGATAGACTCCAGATAGCTCCTTAGGGGATGTGAAGGTTGTGCTTGATTAAAAGCAGTGCTTTATGAAAATGGTATTTGCTATGCTTGGAAGATGACATTCAGTGCAATAAGAGTGTACAGCAAACCTAATGTGCTCCCTATGGAAAGGGCTGGGGTGTGTGCCTGTGAATACATCCTATCCTCTTATCTTTGGTCCCTTCTCTTTAGTAGCTGGGGTTTTTCCTCCCTGTGCTGGGAGGTTCCACTTTCTCCCAAATACGTAGGCGTCCTTCTTCTGCAGCACTGTGTGAGCAATGGTGCAGAAAAGGTCTTTGACGAGAAGATTCACATGAGCGGAGAACTGCAACTGCCTCTCTGGGACACATGGATGACTAGTATCAAAATCTCAACCCTCAAATCCTGTCCTGAACTCTCAGGGTGTATTTGTTTTGGATGCCGTCAGCTTGGCTACACCAGCACAGCTGGAATGAGCCTTTCAGAAGGTGATGCACAGATCTATTTCCAAGTAGTTTACACTAGACTTTGTCTGGACGTGTTTGGTTTTTAATGCTTTCCCAGAACACTTGTAAATTTTTATTTCTGCTGAGAGCAGGAGAAACTAGCTGCTGTGCACAGAATAAAGTTGATTGTCTACAAAGTTTAATGCTGTTTTCTTGCTCTATTATTTGGCCATTCTGTGTTTGTGAAAAACTCTGTTTTAAAGCTCACTTGGAGCTCCTGGGCTGTGCAAGGAAGAGAAGGGGAAAAAGCTATTTCTCTGCTCTGCCAAAACATACAGAAGTTTTATGTACCACGATGGAAAGTTAAGGTGAAAAGGGCTGGATCTGAGACAAGAAACATTTCTTTAATTTTCCCTACTTTTTTTAACAGGATTTGCTGTTGCTTTGAAAGCCTCCTGCTATTTTACAGGCCATAAAAAAGAGAGACTGAAAACATTTATTTCCTGAGACCTGCTCGTTTCTTGAGCTCTGTTAAACTGAGCCTGCCTAGCAAAGGGAAGGGACGGCATAAACCCAGTGGACCCTTCATCCAGCTGGGGAGACCAAAATTTGCTTGCCTGGCCCTAATAACTGAAAACTTCATTCTGCTTTCCCATAGGCACATGTCCTATGCCCTGTGCCGTGCAGCCCTTGGATCCCCCAAGGATGGGACCTGCCTCCCCGAAGCCATGTGAGCTCTGGGTGCTAAGGTAGCCGTGCAGCCAAGCAGGCTGCCACCTCACTTTCTACGCTGGCGACTGCTCTTGGCTCACAGGTAAGGCAAAAGATTTTACACAGCCAGGTGCTGGCTGTGATAACGTCCCCCTGCTTGGCCAATAAAGTCATCTAGTGCCCTTCCCAGGGGCTGATAGAGGTGACAGGTACAGGTAGCAACAGATCCTCAGCCCAGGGAGACTGGTGGGTTTCCTTCAGCGGCACGGTCTGCCTCCGGGGCTCCCGTGGGATGGTGACCCTCTGCTTGGCTTCCCCCAGTGAGTCTCCACTGGTGGCAAATCCAGGTCATGGATGTGGAGGCCAAACCTGCAGCTGCACGTTAGGGTTCACGGACCATTTCAGAAGCATGTGCTGTAAATGAGAGGATGTGTGAAATCAAAAATATTTTCACATGATTCTCATACAGTTTAGCCTTCCTTTGACCTACAGCTTTACTTTTACTTACTGCCATTGTTTTTGGCTGAAAATTACAAAGCTGAAAGAGCATCTGTTCCAAATAATGCCGGTCAGGCTTCTGGATAACAGCTCAGCAGCTTCCTGCCAGGAGCAGTTGCTGTGGCTTCTCGATTACTCTTAAGATGTGTTCAATGTTTTGGGGAGGATAAGGGAGTATCATGAGGAAGATAGGAAATACTTGTTTGTAGAAAGCCTAGATACCAAAGGCCCAAACATCTTAACTAGCATATGTTTAAAACCTACATAGCTCAGGTGAAATTCTTCAAGGGGAAAGAATATAATACAGCCTTTAAAGAGCATTAAACGAAGAGGATTTTTTTTTTTTAATTGGCTATCAAATACTGAATGAGTAAAAAATAGGATCAAGTGGGAAGCATGTATACTTAGGGAATCCAGATCTTCTAATGCCTACAGATATCCTCTTTATTTAAGTTGCTATTTTTTAGACATGACCCTTCTTTATTTGGGTTTGATAGGGAAATGTCCAAAAATGCATTTTCTCCAGCTTTCAGTTTTAATAGCAGGGCAGATGTAAAAAATTTCTGAGTCGTCTCTTCAGTTAGGAAGGTAATCCTGCTTGCCTGCACACCCAGACCTCAGGGTTTTTTTAAATATCCTGCAAAGCCTGGGGAAAATGCCCTCGCCGCAGCAGAAGCTTTCAAGCTTGCCTGCTGAGCAGCAGGGTGGCTGACCTCAGTCTGCAGAGCTGTCCAGCAGGTTTGGCTCTTCCAAGACAGGTCTGGCTTGGCTTTGGTTGCTTTGGTTCATTCACCTCCTGCGCAGCCCTTCCCGCAGCACCAGCGGGCAGGGTTTCTCGGGCAGCGGGAGGAGGGCTGGCTGTCACAAGCAGACCGGCTACTTGTCCTGGTCTCACGAGGTCACTTCAATAGCAATACGCTTGTAACATCTCTCTGTTTAGACTAGCCAGCAACGGGATCGCTGGTGTCTTCATTCTCGGTGCGGCAGGACAGCTGCTGGGCTCCTGCCAGCCCCTGCCCGCTCCCTCTGCAGTCCTCCTGCGCTAAACTCCCCTTCCTGGCTGGGCTCCAGCAGTGTGTCTCGTGTTCAGCCAACCCGAATCCCCCCTGAATGCTTTGATACGATGGTTTTCTTCGTTTCTCCTAAAACGGTTGAAGGCTCAACCTCATTTGTACCATTCCTCATGAATCCATCGGGTGTTGTGGACCTGTGCCCATCAGAGGCACGTGGCTCCATTTAGACCTCATATACCATCTCCCTTCCCTTTTAATGAAGGGGGTAGAGGACAGAGAGGCAATCCCACCAGCTTGCACTTCATGCAAGTGGAGGAGGCAAGTTCCGCTCCTGGGAAGCGGCTCAGACTGGCACGTGCCTGCTGTCCCCACACCAGCAAATATCCCGTCCCCCCCAAGCTGCACCTCAGTCTTACTAGGGGCAAAACCAAAGCTCCCCATAGCCTCATCTTCATAGTCTTTTGACCACAAATTCTATGCTGTAGCAACTCACAGCTTTAGAAATGCATGATGAAAATCTTCTGTTTGAAATATTGGGCCTTAACGGGCATCTTCGTTTGTGGCTTTGATTTTAACTGGAGCAAAAGCGTGGCTTTGAGTATGCACGTGAGCAGGTGCCCTATCACACAAGCAGGGCAGTGATGAGATGCACACTACCATGTACACCGGAAGCTGTTTTTCTTCAGTCCTGAGTTTCAGCAGTTTTAGCTTCTTGAAATTTCTAAAAATGGAGAACAAAGCCACAACCTGATGGGAGCGCAGGATTAAATCTCAGCTGCTGCTTCCCCCC
>JANZLQ010000092.1:21897236-21911382 GCA_026212715.1 Elanus axillaris
CCCCCCCCGCTCGGCCGGGGCCGGGGTCGGGGCCGGGGTCGCCCCGGGCGGGTCGCGGGGCCCCTGGAACCGGTCGCGCCCGTCGCTGCGGAGCCTGAGGCGGGGAAGGAAACCTTAGGCTGCTCTGCCAGAACCCAGCAAGTCGTGCGCGACCCTGCCACACATCCTGCTTTGCCCTTTTTTTTTTGTTTGTTTTTGGTTGTTTGGTTGTTTTTTAAAGGGCTTACGAAACGTGCAAATGGCTTTGCTTAAGCTCCGAACGAACTCAGCCACTAACGATCTCATCCTAAAAACGGTGCGCCTGAAGTACGGTTCAGCAGTGATTGATTGATCTTACGCGTTTCCACAGAGGTGTACGTGCTGCTGTCCCTCCTGCCCCCGCAGCCTTCAGCCGGGGTGCGGAGCGGGGCTGGGGGGGACGCAGGCTGAGCGCCCGCAGGAGCATCGGGGTGCTGCGGGGGGCTCGGGTCGGGTATCGACAAACTGTGGCCGTTCCGGTGGCAATCAACCTTATCGTCCCGGCCGGGATCCAGCCCAGCGCTGCCAGCTGCGGTGGGTCCGCGGGGAGAGGGCGAGGGGAGGGAGCGAGGCCGAGCAGGGGGGTCCTGCCCGCGCCCCTGCTGCCCGTCGGGCCGGCAGCAGCGCCGCTCTTGCTGCGGCATCTTTTTCATGCCGAATGCTTTTATATACACAAAGAAGGGCGTGTACTACATCTTTCTCACGGGACTTCCCACCGTAAGAGATCGAACTGTTAAGTGTTGTTATTACGTGTGCTACAGGAATAGCTAGAAGCCTCAGGTGAGACACGGGCTTCACTGTGCTCGACAGAGTATAGATGTTTAATAAAACTCAGCCTTGTCTGTGCAGAGCTGGCAATCTGACGGGACAGGACGGAGGCGTAAGCAAGCAAAGTGATTTGCTCCACACCATAAAGCAGTTCAGTAGCTGACCCAGGTCTCCCAAGTTTCAGCTTGCCAGCCAGTCTTTCTAATTAGATGTTGTACGTGGCGGAGTTTGTTTATTTTTCAGACTGTGGTTATGCCCTCGTAACAAAGGGCTCCCAGAAAAAAACAGCCTCTTCGCAGTTTCATGGGCTCATTGATAGAAGAGAGACCCTGCTCACTCACCTCGCCTTCTCACGCCGTAAGTGGGAACTTTAAGCACCACTTGGCAAAGACGCAGAGAGCTGGCACGCTTGGCTAGAAGGATTCTTCGGTGGATCCTGAAAACTATATTAAGCAACTTGATGACAGAGTGCGGTTATTAAACTTTGACAGTGAAGTGGCAGTCGATGGCCAGCAAGAGCTCGTGGCTTTCCAGCAGTGTCAGTACAACTGAGCTTTGCAATGGTAAAGATGAGGTGCGGAGCAAGGTTGGCCTGCCCCTGTGGCGGGAAGGGTGGCTAGAAGGGTTAAAGCGCGAGGGCAAGCGTCCTCCTCGCGTATCTTGGTCTTCTGTCAAGAGACCTCGTAAAGAAAAAGCCACTCAGAAGCACCCACCGGGCAACGGGCAGCAAATGTGCTGCTTTGGTAGCTGAAAGTGTGTGTGTGTGTGTGTGTGTGTGTGTGTGTGTGTGTGTGTGTGTGTGTTCGGAGAACTGGAAGAGCATTTCACCTACAGCCCCTTAAATTGCTGCTGCCTGGCAAGATAACATCCACTGGATGAAACTGAGGCCCTGTAAGCAGAATGTCCTTTTATGGAAGCAAGCGAAATTTTAAAGACCCAGTCACTATAAGACCTTTTTTCCCCCCTAATACCAATATGTCAGTGAATCTATTTAATTTAGGCCTGCTGTGTCATAACAGACCCAAGAGCTGCATTTTCTCTCGGAAAGAGGCATGGTTTTGTTTAAAAATATTAACTTTTCATGACATTTAGTCTCAATTTCTCTATGAGCTTTTGAACCCTGGCTCTCTGGTGCAGGCGAAGGACCAGCTTCTTCCTCAGTGTAATTCTGCCTAAGCCCGTGTATTTACACTGGGGGTGAATTTTGTCCATCAGGTTCGTGATTCTCAGGCAGAGGCTTATTGACAAGCACTGTGCTGAAGATATTTACATTCAGCAAGGCTCATAAGCCACTGAACATCTGTTCTCTCATTAGCAGCCTCCTCAGCATTTGCCCTGTAGGCAATCATCTACAGGACAAGTTTCCCAGCACCTAAACTACTGTAGGATAATTCTCTAACTAAATGGAAAGCAAAGCCCAAGGCCCTGGGAATTCGCTTTTGTACAATAATCTTTTGTGTGCGTACAGTGGAAACCAGAGGATTATGGAGTCAAATCATGAGAATTCGGGTCAAGTGAGATTTGTGGGGGTAGGGAGGAAAAGATGACAGAAGCACCAGTGGGAAGGTAGTGATCCCAGGGGAAGTAACGTGACGCTTGCAGATAAGCCTGTTCTGCTGTCATGATTTAATTTTACACATCACTATTAAAATTTCTGAGCATTGCTGAACATCAACTCTCCTTTTACTGCATGAGGTTCTTTTGTGTCATTTTTTTTTTCTCCTCTAGCAGCTGTGTTATTTTGGAGTGTCCCTGTGTCTCAGTTACTTTCTTGTGCCAGGCCTCCATTTTCTAGCTCTTTATTATTTTTTTGCAGTCTGAGAGTTCGTGTGTTTAAATCTCCTTCCTCCATTCAGCTCCCTGTTATTTTTCTTATTCTTGCACACTTCACATGGATCAGGAATTTCAAAGATCCTCTAGATATACAAAGCAATTCATTTATCTCCCCTGGACATTTTCTTAATGGAAGGAAGGAAATGTCATTAAGGAAAAGCACTATGAAAAATGTGATGCTGTTTTTTCTCTTTCTGGCAAGGGATTGGTCTGGATATCCAGATGGACACCCAGAAACTGTATTCAAATGCCTGCCTGCTCTTCCTACAATGCAGAAAGACCCACCTGAATCCAATCAACTATTTAACATGCTTGTTGCTGGTGTGGGCTGCTAAGGTGATGGGAGGATATGCTACTGGGCAGCGACTGCTGAGAAAGTAGTGGAACAGAAGGTGTTAAATTAGACAAAGGTGTAAGCGAAGGAGAAAACAGCATCAAGGAAAATTCACAAGTCTTCTGCAAAACAGAGCCACCATACAGCTCGTCTAAACGTGTGAGGATGTTCCTTATCTTTTTTACGAAGATAGGCAATATGGCAGACAGGTTGTGTTCTACCTGTGGCATAAAATCCTGTCTCAGTTACCACGTATGAGACAAAATACCTTCTCTGCTGCTGTTGTGAAATCTAACATGCTAAGCAAGACAGGAGTAAGCCACTGCACAAAGATCTGCAGTGGTGGTGGGAACAGAGTTTGAGTCTGTAGGTATTTGGACCATGGAAGTGCTGCAGGCTGGCAAATGCAGATTTTGTTGTTGTTGTACGTTTGTTTGTTTTGTCACAGCATTTTACCACTTCCAGGAAAAGTTTATATGAATCCGCCTGGATAGGAAATCTTCACTTTGAGAGTCACACGTGATTTTATCCTATTTGGTGTAGCATGCGTTTACTTGCTGTCATGTTATTTGCGTAGGTGCTATGCCCTATCTAAGTTAGCTCTACACACAGGCGGTGTCACTTAAGAAGAAGAGATAAGCATTTGCCTCCCAGTCATCCTCTGCAAGAGAATATAAACTTAAAGCCTCTCACAGGCAAAAGCAGAAAATACTTTGTAGTGTTTGTTCTGGTTGAGAGAACGATCAACTTGTAGTCTAATAAATAATGTATATTATTGTCCTAAGGAATGACACAGTCTTGACTGTTGCAAAGTCATGTATGTGTCAGGGAAGTCCAGACTTTCCTGGTTGGTTGTCCAAAGAATCATAATTCAGTCTTCCTCTGTGTGTGTTATGAAAGTCCTGCGCTGTGTGCCTACATAGTGTTTTTTCCTAATACCTTTGAGAGATTCTGTGTTCTTGCTCTTCTTCTTTTGCGTCCCAGTTTTAGTGGTTGGTTCATGTGTTCCAGATGAGCACTGACTGCACGACGGGCCAGGGAGGGAGGCAGGAGGGATAATATAAGTCTTTGTGGGGAGTAACCTACGGTTTGGACATCATATTTTAAAAGCGTGGTACAGAGTACAGATGTTATGGGTTGTATTAGCTGGGTCTGCAGGGAACTACATCCTGTATTGGATGAAATGGTTTGACCTCTTCTATTGAAATGCTAATGTTTGACCATTTCCTCCAGCAAAGTGAGTCTCATTATTTCTCATTGTAGCCTACATTTACCCTTCCTCCAGTCTACGCCACCCTGACCCCAGAGTTTCTGCTTTTCAAATATACACTTAAAATTCGTCTGCTATGTGATCGTTTTATGAGGTGATATCATGAAGTGTAAGTATGTGTTCCAGCTGTGTTCGTGACCCTGCCTATAAACCAAGGAGGTTGGCTAAGCACACTCTTGCCCTCCTGCTTAATGTGACTCAAGACAAGAAGATGCAGTGATCCAGAGTGCAAAAGTGAAAGAGAGTGAAAAATCCAGATTAAACCCTGGAAAAAGGAAAGTCTAAGTGGAACTGACTTTTTATCTCTTTGTGTCTTCATGTTGACACTGCATTAGGAAGGCTGACATCAGATATCCCCGGAGGCCCAAATCCAATTTTGAATCAAATGTAAAAGACCAGCTTGTAAAGGCTAAGAATGAATTGGTTCTGCCAGAAGAAAAATTAGCACAGAAACAAGCTTATTTCCAGAGAATCTACTGAAATAACTACATGATGCCTTAATAGGGATTGTCCTTGTCTGATTTTTTTTTTTTTAACTTAGTGAAAGTTCAGGCTTTGAAATGACCAATCTGTATAAGGAACACATCCATCTCCAGATTTGCTGCATGCAGTAATCTGCAGTCAAGATTACTTTAGCTAGCATTGAGATGGGCTGCCCTTTTTATTCTCTGTTTTAACACTAATCCCTGAACAAATACTTACAAAAGCTAAACAGATATGTGTCTGTCCTACTTGCTTCCACTTACAACTGTAAGAAGCTGCAGAGATTTTGTGCCGCTTAGCTGTCATGCTGTTTCTTAGTGCCAAGTTCTCATATTGCTGCAGTTCTAGGCCATTTGCTGTTGCAGGAGAAGATTTAGGTCAGTGGTTTTTCAACCTTTTTTGATTTGTGGACCCCTAAAATTTTCCAGCAGTAGAGCAGACTCCTTTAGGAATTTCACATATGTAGATTGCTATCTGGCACATATGAATTTGCTTTTTCTCAATCACTTTTTGCAGACTCTTTAGAAGTTTTCCATGGGCTTGCCAGGCTCGGCAGACCATAAGCTGGAAACCAATGATTTAGGCGAGCCCTTGAACCATTACTCCTCCACGTATACACTGCTGTAAAAGATGAGAATGCCATAAAATGAGTAACATCAAGGTCAATGTTTTGGGGATATTGTGACTTTCAGTACTTTACAGTCTGTCAATCCTGAATGCAGGGTGTTTAAGCAACCAGTGTTCGCATATGAAAAAATACATGGTGATGGTGTACCAACACCCACGTTGTCCTGCTGTCTCAGTGGCTTTGGATGCTGAGCTGTGGGTGTTCCAACACCCCCATAAATCATAACCAGTTGCCTCCAGAGCTTTAGCTATCAAATGATATATGCTTTTTTGCTTCTCTAAGCCTAGCCCAAATAAAGGTCTACAATATGATTTCTTGAGAATCAGGCTTAGGAGGGAATGTGGGATAAAGTCCATGCATAAATCAACTCCCTCCCTGCACTGCTTTATGCACCATACCGTGAGAACTGGTACTTCTTTAGAACCCATTAAACCCTCTCTCCTGGCTGAGAGACTTCTATTAGTAAGCAAAACCATCCTTACCACAGTAGGCTGAGCTTCTTAGCCTTTCTAGCCCCACTATTTATACAACAGCGGAGTACTGCATCTTCTCCCACTCATCACTTTGCTGTTGGTGAACTGGAGGAGAACAACATCCATCAGCTTAGAAGTCAGGAAAGACTGGTGTTAATTATTTGCACTGTTGTAGTCCCTGCATGCTGTAAGTATTGACCAGGTCTCTACTATATGAGATTCAGTGCATGTGTGAAACAGGAAGAGGGTCTGCATGCCAAAGATCACCCAAACCAAGCATGTGACAGGAGCTAACAAGTGGCTATCAGGGTTAGGCAAATGGAACAGTACAAGCAAACAATAAGATAATATAAAGTTAGTGTATTAGCCTATTAGCCTATGGTCTCGGCATGCCATCTAGTCACCTGGTGATAGGTGCTTTTGTAGGTATCACAGGAAAAAAGAAACCTTTGAAGAATGATGATTAACTTATTTCTGTTGCTGTTACAGAATATTCCTGTGATGGAGGAATGGCAGTTTGTGGGAGAAAAAAGCACATGGTAGTTGTCGGAAAATGTAACAAAGAGGTGATACAGACTGGCAATGTGGCTAATCAGAGGTGAGTTCTGACTCCTAAAAGTGAATTTCAGATCATAGGCTGGAGGGACATAGGTCAAAAATGGGTCTTGGACATGAATCAAATAGCTTTTTCATTGTTGCAATAGAGAACGGTGAATCAAAGGAGGGATGTAAAAAGACAGTGATCTGGTCAAAGCAGGGCACTGGCTAGGAAAAAGAATGGGGCAAAACATCAAATGACAAAAACAGAGGAGAGAATAATGCAGCAGTGGAGATGCAAAGTGAAGAGGACCTATTTAAGGGTGCCAGCTGCATGGACGGAGAGGGAAAGATTATATAACTGTTTTGTTATTCAGGAAGAAACTATAAATGTGGACATTCTTTGACCAGGATGGCCCAGAACTAGGTCCAAATTGAAGATGACATCTGATTTGCGCTTCCTCTTCCTCTCCTTTACTTGGCATCTGTTGCAAACCTACTGTTCCATAGCCTAAGACTGATCTCAAGGTCATTGTTTTGATTCTACTCTTATACCTCCCACCAAGAGGTTTATAGAGCTTGGTGTTCTTTATAATGAAAGTGTAGTGCCCATCAACCGATACCTCCAGATTTTCAATTTTCTTTTTGGCCTCCTAAGGCTTTAATATGAAACCTTCCATCTCACTGTCCATCAGAACTACTGCTCCTGAATTATGGCCGATTTCCTCATAATATCCACAGCAGGGATTTTTAATAAATCAAATAAAAAAAATTAAAAATCCTGCCCCATCCCACAGGGTTGATGGATCTGACTCCCTGCCAATAGTAAGCCAGACAAGATGTTATGGGACCTTTTGTTTTTGTACAGGATGTAGAAGGCAGGCTCTTCCCTTTCTCAGGAGGCAATTCAGTGTAAACCAGGTTAGCGTGCAAGCCTGCATCTCCAAAGGTAACGCAAACTAAAAATAACAATGTGTGTCTGGAATATGGCACTGAAAGAAAGCAAAGAACAAGACAAAATGTTCCATTAATCCCAGTGTCTAGTCTGAAGATGAAGCAATTTAGGGCATGCTATCACTTACAAAAACAATGACTAGACTTCTAGGTATGTACTGCAGGTGATATCTAATTCTTGTCTACTTGTCTCTGGTTCAGTGCCTACACCAGTCAATTTACACTGTACAATATGTAAAATAAAAATAAATCTCATTAAACATCTTGACTGTATGTTGCTTAGCCTGCTGATCTATCAGACTGTGATTTAAAGACCTACCTCACCAGCTTGGGAGGAGGAACTATACTTAGCCTGTCATTCCCATTTCCTTTGGTCATCTTTTCTGCCTCTACTTTCCCTTTCTCCATGTAAAGCTTGAAAAGGGATTTGTCCCCCTTGTACTAGAGACAGTATCCTGAGGTGGTTGTGTAGCAAACAATCCATTACAAAAAGATGTTCAGCTGAGAGGGGATCTGCAAGGCAGAGTACCTGGATGGATGAGCTGCTTTCCCCCTGAACTCCACCAAAGTGTGCTCCCCTTCCCCCAAAAGAGCTGAAAACTTTCAGCACCCACCCTCCAGCAGGAAGACTAGGAAAGCCTTCCCTCTGGAGCCTGTTGCTACAGCTCCCTACATGGTCACAGAAATCACTCCCAACATTCCAGGGTTTGGTTTATTAATTCATTGTGCTTCCACAGCAATTCAAAGTTTTGCCTGGTCTAGACAAGTGATTATATTTTCAGCTGACGCAAAGTTGCTTATCAGTGACTGCAATGGTATTCCACTGGTTTAGGCAGCTGAGAATTAAGTGAGGTGATTTTTTTGGAATAATGAACATCTCTTCTGTGCCTCAGTACAGCGTTAACTGACAGCCCTGGATCTGAGATCACCCTAATAATGGATTAATATATTATGGCCACGCTTATATGACATTACGGATTAATTATGCTGGTTTTCACTGCTAGCATTGGCATTTTGTTTGAAATGAGAGGACAAAGTAAGTATATATTAGGGATTTTCTCTTTCACTATTGGTGTCTTTTAGAAGTTTTCTACTTAAATAATTATCCAGCAGAGATTTTACTGTCAAGTAGAAGATAACCAGGCACTCTTTCAGTAATATGTCTAATGCGGTGGGTGAAGCATCCAGAATAGCTAGACTGTGTGATTATTTTAACTGCTGTGTAGATAAAAGAGTAACGTGAGCAGTGAAATGTGGAAAAGGTATATATATTATTACATTATTTCTCAACAATTTTCTTTTTCTTTTGCTCCTTTGTCTGGAAACAGTGATTAGATCGATTTTTCTCATGCAGTAAATAGACTTCCCTAAGAGTAAAGTGGTCACTTGTTCAAAGCAAAGTTTCTGTTTTAAGTGATAGATCCCTATTTTCTGAGCCAGTGAAACTTCTCTTCTCCTATAATAACATTTACAGACATCCTACTTGGGGCTGACATTCCCTGCAGGCCTGTAGAAAACCTGATGACACTCCTGACCATCTTTTCTTCATTTTTTTCTGCATCATTTTAGTTCTTGTGTCCAGGTTTCTGCCCTTATTCATAAGCTGGTTGAAGCTACATACAGCTGTCACTGCATTTGTAACTTCTTCCCTCCCCGAGGTCTTTCTCTTTCAAAGGCTGAGATGGATGTATTTCTCCAGTCAGCCACTCTTAAAGCTCTTTTCCAAGGGATGTGTCCTATCTGAACCCAGCAGAGGGTGTGCATGACACTGACTGTAGGACGAGTCAGTACTGTTTCTGACTTCCAGAGAGACTCACAAGTGAACAGCTGAGAAATTTCACTCCAAACACTGACGTCTTTTGCTCAGGCTGGAGGGGTGCATCACTCACAAGGTACAGTGAAATGTACAGTATGGACAGTTGTTATGTCCTTGGTGTGGATAATTCATACATTTTTATTTTCCAGTGGTGTTAATTTGGCACCCCCTGGAGGAATTATGTTAGAAAACACTTAAAGGAAGGAAATATTTTAAAAATCCCCTTTGATGCAATCAGTTCTTTAACTAGACTGTAAATTTTGCCAATTATCTATGGAGAGGGAGTCTCTGCAGAAATATTAATGTAATTTTTCTGTAGGCAGTTTTTCATCCTGAGATAATACATGCAATTTTTTTTCTTCCTCAGACTAAACATGTCAATCTAAGACTGAGACTGGGGAAGTGCTGGAGAATTTCTCAAACATCATGAATTAAATGATCAAAAAGAAAACTTGGAATGTCACCTATAAATGACAAGAAGAAGTATTAAAGAGGTCCGTTTGAATTTGGTCCAAGATATGTAAGAATCAGTATACATCCTTACTAGGATGGGCTCACCCTGACTAGGTGGGCTCATGCCAGGTAGAATGGGGGAGAAAACCTTACTGTAGGGCTGTGCCTGGATTTACAAAACAAAACAAACCCACAGTCTTAGAACACCTAAGGCTATTAGAAATACTTCCATTTCACTAATCAAGTGGAATTGCTTTCTTTGTTAGAAAGAAATGGCCATCTGCTGGGCTTGCAAGCTAGCTACAGAGTTTGATGCTCGGAAACTAAAAAATGCCAAAGGCAAAAATTTAAACTGCTTTGCCCCTCCAGGCTGCAAGAAAAGAAGGATGTAAATAATGCCAAAATGTATATTTACACAGCTTTAAAATTTTATTTGAATGTAACAAAATAATTGGATGTTAGTGATTTCTAAAAAGAAATGTCAACAAGGTTTTTTAATTACTATTTGTTAGCTTTCTTCAGGAGATACCTGGCTGCATTTACAAAGTGATTTCGGAGAGAACTGGGAATGTTGTCTGTCAGTGCTGTATCCAGTAAAGCTAATCTGTGAAGTGTGAACAGTAATTGCATTATTTTTGATCTGTTTGTCAGCTGGGCACAGAGCAGTCTCTTCATTGCTCCTTCTGCCCCAGCAACAAAGCTCAGTCGTGTGGTCCCTGCTGAAAGGAACTTCCTGGGAACTGCATTGTTTCATCAGCTCCTGCATGCGTGATTTTGGTGTGTTGGTTTTGTTTGTTTTCCTGGAAGGCCCTCTGAATTTCCCAGGGAGTCCTTCTTTTTGACATACTTAAACTCACTGCTGCTTAACCTTGTAACTCATGGGTAATTCAAAGGCTTGCAGTGGACTAATAAGGAGAGAGAGTCATAACACAGGAACTGCCATGCTAGTTTCCCCTAGATTAAAAGATTCCCAAACACTAGCAGTGGTCAGTAATGGCTGTCTGGATAAACAGCACAAGAAAAAGGACATAAATGATCCTTTTCCTGTTCCCTTCTCATATGACGTCTCTGGCTGTCTTCCTTTCTCTACCACATAATAAGGAAGAGATCTGGGGCTGGCTGCCTGGCTCGGAAAACCCTTCATGCTAATAGTGCATTCTCATTTACAGCATGGCAGGAACACAGATTATCTGCAGAACTGGGCTATCAGTCTTTGGAAAAATGCTTGACTAAAAGGCTGTCCTTGGTATGGACATTAATGCAATACAAATACATCTGAAATTTTACAGCAAGATTTGAGTAGCTGCCTTCAGGTCCTTTTCAATTGGACTAATTTCTATGTTGTTCTTTATCAAGAACTCCTAGTTTTCTTTTCCTAGAGCCAGTATCAGAGGTGGCAGTTTCTGGCTTGTATCCATCTACACATTGTGGAGTATACACTACTGCTGGTATGTGTACCGCTGTTGGTAGGGGAAAAAGAAGAAATAATATTTGTAGCTTCTTTTTCTACTGAATCTAACATATGTATACCTACACTGTTCAGAGCCTGAAAACTAATTCCATCTAGAATGACCTGGATTCTAGAAAGAAAGAAGAGGTGGAGATGCATTGCTAAAGAAACATTAACGGATGGAACTGATAGGAAAAACAGACTCTAGAAAAAGATCCTGTCCATTCTGCCCAGCTCAGGAGGGTGAAAAGTACAAAACAGGGCAGTTGAGAGATGGCTTACTTGGAATGTCATATAAAACTACCCTGGGCTGGGAGGGTAGTGCTGACAGTGTAGACTGAAAGCGGTTACAGCAGTCTGCTGTTCAACTCCACATTGCAGCAGATCAGTACATCTCTAATTATTATTTGTCTGGCTGGCTAAGCAGCACAGCATTTAAAACCTAATTTGTTGTATAATTTAATTTTAATTGAGTCTCCTATCCACACAGGACTCGTTAAGCTAGCTGTATGTTTCACTTGCTGTCTTTTTACATGGATACTATGGGAGAGCTGCAAGAGCTGAACCAATCGTTTGCTTGCACTGTGCTATCACCGAGATGCAGTAATTCCTTGGTGTGATTGCAGAGGGATCTCTTGGCAGGAATATTTGGAAAATATGTTTTCTCAATGCCACAATATAACAAAACAACTTCCTCCCTCAGCTAATGCTACAGTTTACACAAAAGATTTGGTTGTTGGGCTTTTAGTTGCATCTCCCATGTGCTGGTATTTTCCTCTGCCACTCAGAGATAACAATTACTAGTCACTATGAGCAGTAATAAAAATGAAGCACCGTGACGATGTTTTTGAGTGACTGTAACTTCCACTGATGCGCCTTTCTTCAAATGTATAAAAGGCACTAGTCCTCAGTGAGGACAAAGTTGAAAATAAGCAGGGTATTTTACAGACAAATCCTTTTGAAGGAATGCAGACAGCCAGGCCTCAAAGAACCATTTTTTTGGTAGTACTATTACTAAGGGAAGAGTTGTAGACTAAGGTCAATAACGCAAAGCTCTCAAGTATGTGCATCAATTTTGACTTATATGTGTGCTTACATTTTCTCCTGAACTGGGGCCCATGCGACTGAGAACCGTGAAGCAATACTGTGCATTAGGTATCAGTTAAAACTGCAGTTCCAAAACACTTTTGTATTTGAGTAATTTTGCTTGTATCTGTAGTCCCTTGCCACTCTCCTGCACAGGCTGGTGAGATTCAAGTGGCCAAGGGGATCTACAGGGTTTCCAGGAAAGGTTAAGATAAAAGCAAAATCTGAGAGCTCAACCCTGTAAAGTGAAAGTAGGAGTATCAAAGCAATGAATTGCAAATGGTTTTGTTTTCAGTGTTTTGTTTCTGTTTTCATGCCTTCTGGTTTAATCCAAACTTGAAAATCACCTGAGTGAAGGGAAAAAAAGAGGTTCGCTGCCTCTGTACATGTTATATGACTAACTGGAGAAGGTAACCAGCAAGCAGCAGGGAGATCCAAGATAGCTCAGCTTCTGCATCCTTTTTCATGAACATAAAACTGTTCGAGTCCTTCAGATGAATGCAGTAAAGGAATTCACAACTAGGAGGTTGCTACTGATGTGCAAAAGGACTACAATTCGTTTGCCTAAGAAGCCATTTTGTATCAGGTGCTAATTGGCCTAAAAAGATTACGGTACATGTGGTACAAATGTCCCAGGGAAAACACGAAAGCAATCCAGAGAAACAAGCAGATCAACAAGTGGGTAGCAGCCTTTGTGTTTTACACAAAGGGGGAAAGGACCACCAAATTTCAGGTACTAGCTTTCTCGATAGCCTTTGGGGGTCCCAGTTATGTTTGCTGATTTGTGTTAGGTTGTGGAATCCTTCAAGGCTCAGATCAAGGGAAGACGGACTGATGCATAAGAAGTCTTTCAGCAGATGGTGAGGAAGAAGGTCCAACTATTTGGATGTGTCTGGCAGAGGAAAAGCAGCTGCCGGCTGGAAACCGGCCAGGCCCAGCAGAGCAGGCAGGTGTGAGGGGCAACTGCCTGAGGTAACCCGGCTGTGACGCCGGCAGGTGAAGGCACCATGGAGTGTGTGATGGGCAGAGACGGTGCCGCTCTGCATGACTTCAGACGGGCCTAAGGCAGGAGCGGGATGTGAGCGAGGGGGTGGTGATTTGGTTTTGGTGTTTCAGTGCTCTGAGGTGGCTCCCAGCGGGATGGAGGAGGTGGGAAGATAAATCAAGGACCTGGGGAAATGAGGATGAGCGGGATGGCCCCGCAGAGGCTGGGTTAGTACTGTGGCGCCAGGAGCATGGGCCCTGCAGGCCTCACCGCTGCAGGGCCACAGGAACTGCCATTGGGGAACTGATGAGATCTTCCATTTGCTGTTTTGTTTTGTGGGAGGTGGGCAGGGGAGGCCTGTTGCTGTTCTGGGTCTTTTTTTTTTTAGTTTCCAACTACTATAGAGGACACTGAAATGAGGTGGTTAATGGGGCAACAAAGAGCAACGTGACGATTCTTGAGGTGCAGAAAGCTCCACTGCTTGCTTTGGTCCCGGTACCTTCACGTTTTGGTTTTTAAGATCCTCGTGATTAAAACTGGGGCTGCTCCCTCTGGGCATGAACCCCCATCAACAGGCACTGATCCTGCCTCATTGTTAACTTTCTAACGCACGTCCCTGGAACAGCAAATATGCTTTTTATTTAGCTGCTTCTGGCAAACTAGTAACTCTTCAACATCGAAGAGTTAAACTGCAATTATTTTTCGCTGTACGTGACCGATTCAACGAGCTCAGCCGGCTGCCGTCTCACTGTGAGGCGATCCCTCCACCCGCCACAAAGATGGCGGCGGGCGCCTCGTCCCGTTTGCCAGTCGGCCCACACCCAAGATGTCGACCCAGGCGCCTCCGGTGCCCGAGCCTCGCTACCGCCCTCCTTTCCCCTAAGCACGGCGGCGCACCGCGGCCTCAGCGGGAAGTGCGGCGCTCTAGCTCGCGCAGCTCGGTGGTGGTGTGCCGGAAGGTCCGCCTCCCCCCCCCCCCGGTGCGTCCCCTATGGCCGCCGTGCGCCGCCGCCAATGGCGGGCCTGGCCCTGCCCAGCCCGGATCAGCTGATGGTGGC
>JANZLQ010000092.1:21911482-21981663 GCA_026212715.1 Elanus axillaris
TTCAGGAAGCATTTCTTTACCAAGAGGGTGGTCAGACACTGGAGCAGGCTTCTTAGAGAGGTGGTCGATGCCCCAAGCCTGTCAGTGTTCAAGAGGCATCTGGACAGTGCCCTTAATAACGTGCTTTAACTTGGTCAGCCCTGAATTGGTCAGGCAGTTGGACTAGATGGTTGTTGTAGGTCCCTTCCAACTGAAATAGTCTGTGCTATTCTATTCTATTCTATTCTATTCTATTCTATTCTATTCTATTCTATTCTATTCTATTCTATTCTGTTCTAAACAGCAGCCAGCAGAGGTTTTGCTTGCAGAACTGAGTTCTCTTTATATTCCCAAACAACTTCAATACTGTGCTGCTCATATAGAATCATAGAATCATTTAGGTTGGAAAAGACCTTGAAGATCATTGAGTCCAACCATCACCCATGGCCACTAGACCATGTCTTGGAGTGCCTTGTCTACGCACCTCCAGGGATGGTGACACAACCACTTCCCTGGGCAGTCTGTTCCAATGCCTGACAACCCTCTCGGTAAAGAAATTGTTCCTAATATCCAATATATAGAGGGCATCTGCCTCAAGTGTATTGGCAAACTCAACCATAGAAAGCACAATCCATCTAACTTGTTCTTAAATTCACTCTGTGCAGGATGATTATTTTTTTAGTTCATTGTCTAAGACTAGATGCATAGAAAAGGGCATTTCTGGAGGGTGCTTTCCTAGTGAAGAAGCAATAAATTCAGTGTCAAGCAATCCCCTGCACTGTCAGGCATGCAGGGGCCCATACCCCAGCCAGCTGGGCAAGCCTATCTGCAGCGCATAACATTTCCAAATAAAAGCCATGTTCCTATTAGACACACAGTAAAGGGAGGGAAGGAGGAAGGGAGAGAGATGTACCTGCACAAGAAAGCAATATTTGTCTTTTGATGAACTACAAAACCATCTTCTAGGAATACACAGGGAACCCCACAACCTTCCCTGTCCCCCTTTTGCTGTGTATGAGATGAGCATTTATGAAAAAAGGGATTTTGATTTAGCTCTTTTTCCATTTTAAACTACCTAGGTCCCATCTCTCCTAAAGCCTGCACACACTCAAGGCATAGCAGTATTTTTGCAAAATCCCTTCTTTTTGGGGAACGCGCAGTTCTTCTCTCCAAAAGCCACTAGAGGGCATTGGCAAACCAAAGGAATAGGCGATACGGTTCTCACCGACTGCTAAAGAAGTTTTGTGGGCCGAGAATGATAAAATTGCATGTACGCAGCCTTGCACTCTGTCCTTCGTGTTTGCTTGCAGACACGCAGATAAGCAATGACACACAGGAGCTGCTTTTCACCGCCGTTATCCAGAGGTCTGCTCTGCAAACAGATAAATCTTCCTTATTACGGCAAGCGCAAACGAAAACGAAACCAGCAGCGCTTTCTTTAAGGCTTGTAAAGGAGTGGAGTCCCAGCTGTATTTTTAGCTCTCTGCTTTATTGGACTGCACTTGGCGTGTCTCCTGGGTGATCAGTAGTTTGGCAATTCTCCTCTTTTGACAAGTTAAAAAACCCCTGAATCTCAGCTTTCCTGCTCCTTAATATTACTGAATGGTTTTTGCTCCTTTTAAGACAGCATGTGTGATTTCTGCTGCTATATCAAGTTCAAATATTTAACTTCTCCTGAAAGAGCTGGATCTGTTAGGTTCGGTGATGGAGTAATGTCCCTTATAAGAGCACTTAGCACCCAAGTGACAGGAGCACGCTGGCATCTGAGATCTTGGACTGGCTATAATAAGCTTTTCCCTTTGAGTTTCAGAAGGAATTAAAAAGACACAGATCAAAAGCTTTGGGAAATGAGATTTTTAAAGGCAGCCCCTCAAACCACTTCCAAAAATTACTCAAATACTGAGAAGTGTTAGAGTGCCTGGTGGTTTTGCAGTGCCTGATGCCTGGGCTGGGGGTCTAAGTCTGCGTGCTCAGTGCGTGGGCCATGGGGGCTTTGGGGGATGTCACGTGGGGTCCCAAATTCTCATCAGCTTCCATCCCTGGCCTGGCCTGAGCAGAGCTGAGGATCCTTGGGGAAGTTGCTGCTCTCTGGGCCAAAAGCATTCCCGGGACCATGTTAGCAATTTAATGAGCATGTACAAGCCTTGCCACAACCCAAAATGCCACAGCCATCCCCTGTCCGTCCCCTGATGTGACAGCGGTGACACGCTGTCCTTGCTTCTGCCCGCAGCTGTGTAGCTGCCCCTGGTCTCCACGGGGCAGCCGTGGCCATTGGGTGCTTGAAACCTCTTGTCACAAGCTGCTCCGAAACCCAGGCTGGACACGGCTCTTTTAAATTCTTCTTCTGCATGAGCAAGGCTTGGACCTGTTTCTGCAACAGCCAGGAGGAGAAACATCAGGCTGCACCCGCAGGAGCAGGAGAATCAGGTGCTGGAGACATACAGCTCAAATTCAGGGTCATTATCACGTCCCTTGTGCCAAGAGGAGCGTTTCTTTCTGTGTTTCGATGACAGGAACAGCTTGTGCTGCTCAGCCGTGATTTATTGTGTAGGATAAGAGGGAGGCGATAGCCTGGCAGCATGCAGAGAGGGTGCATGTGCTTCTCCTGTGCCTCATTTACCTCTCGCTGTCCAAGAGCCTTGCTAGAGCTACTTGTTCCACAGCGCTGCTGGGCAAAGCTGTGATCCCAAGAGCACACCTTGGGAAGTCTATGGAAAATGCAGTGATTCACACAGGTTTGACTGTGTGGAGATACTAGGTGACACAATGATATAATATCCAATGGTATGGGGAAAACAAGGCTGGGCACAGTACTATAATGCTCATATATAATGTTCCCATCCTTTTCTGCAAAGCTGAATGGTGATGATGCAGCTAAATCAGGGAACGAACTAGATTTTGGAGAACCGGTGCTCCCCACATCTTTATGGGGAACAGGAAAATGAGACAACTGTGGCAACAGGAGACTTACCTCCTGGGGCTGGTCCCACCAGGTGTAGCGTGCTCTGGTGAGGTGTAGGACTGGCTACAACACCTTGAGATATTTGGGGACGTAACGCTGTAGATGCTGTGAAACACAGCTTGGATGTGCAGGAATCAAATACAGTGGTCAGTACCACTGGGGAGGTCTGAAAACATCCCATCCCACCCCATCCTGCTAGGTCCAAGGGGCACAGGTCTCCTGAGGTCCCTTGTCATCTCCACCAGCCGCATGGGGATGACTTCATACTCTTGAGCATCTCAACTGGCCCAAAACACAACAGAGCTGGGGAGCTTTAAACTCAGCAATGAGGCCCTCAGTCACACCACAGCTGAATAGAGCTGTTCTGGTTATAGACATCTCCTCATCTAAATCCTACCCTGGGGCTGCTATCCTTTATCAGAATAGCCCCCCAAATCTATACTCAAAATTGCACCATTCCTTCACCCAATCCTTCCCTTGCTCTCTTGCAGGCAAAATGATGGGTGTTGAGAGTGTGACTGCAATGGGCTCCCTTGCCTCCTGAGAGCTACTTAGCCTTAATTGCTGGAAAGCACTTTGAGATGCTTTGACTATGAAAAGCGCTTAAGGACCATTAAGTTCTCATCCCTACTCCAGTGTAGTAGCCAGGTATTTATTTCCAGGGAAATGTAATACATAATAGTTTCCTATGCAGGGTAACTCAGTGGAGAAGGTTTATTTTGGAAGGAGATCCTTTCATGTTATTCATCCTGGTGGCAGGGCTCTCCTGTAATATTTTACCCTGGCTTGTGGCTCACGTGGTCCCCAGGTAATCAGGTGCCCAGGCCACCTCAAGCCTTTCGGCCTCCTCGGCTGGACTGACCTGAAACTCATCACAGCCTCTGCACTCATGCCAAAATATTTCAGCTCTGCTGGTCGCAGATATTCCCCCTTTGGTGGGTTTCATGCACCTACCGATGCAATGGAGTCAGGGCATGTCCAGCCACAGGCATTTTGGTCCCTCACTCAACTTCCCTGGCCAAAGTGTAGGTGCATCCGTGGTTTTTTCTGAGCATTTACCTTCTGGAGATGGTTTCCTCTAGCTGTGGACATGTGTGTCAGGCCAGGCATGGAAACACAGCCAAGCCCCAGGACATCCCACCTCCCCTCCAGACCTGAGTGGGCCACTTAAGCCTTATTTTATTTTTTTTAATATGGTATCTCAGTGATATACATGGTGTCTCTGGTCCCACAGAGGAGGACAAGCATTGCCCAAGAGCAATTTGGCCAGCTGAGAGGCTGGGAGAGGGAGGCAGCTGCCCTGTAGATGGCAATAATGCAGCAGGCTTAGAGGTATAAAACAAGTTGATGGAAATGTGTGGATTAAGCAACACTGAAACCTCCTAACGGTCATAGCTGTGAAGGAGAAATCTTAGTTCTCTCTCTTAACTGCTTATCTGAAGTCTCACTTTAGCCAGAGCTCTGGCAAAACAGGAATTTTTGCTGATTTATTCAGGGAAAACACCAAAGCCGGAATACTTACATTTATTCAGTGCATTTAGCATCACCCATTTCCCCTGATGCTGAGGACTCACAGCTCCTCCAGAGATGATGACCACAGGGGCCCTCACATAGCGCAGAAATCTAACTAACTGGCTTTATTTTGGTCTGTAATTTGAGTTGCTGTGCTGGAGAGGACACTTCCTTACAGTGCAATGAGGATTTCTGTGATATTGAACATCATTACCCCAAAGAATAAGGAATAATGGCGGATTTTTTTTTTTTTGCCATCCCATAGCGTTGACAGACTAAAACTCAAATGAGCCACAGGATCTTGCCAATAATTGCCAAATCTACAGCGCCTTTTTTATGGGAAAGCCAAGCTGATCTCTAGGTTTGAGTTAAAACCTCAGCTCTTGCAAAATTCTGCTCCATAGAATTTTTTGCTCCAAAATTCTATAGAAAATGCAGGTGCATGGGTGGAGAAAGTGCCTGTTACCATGACAGAGGTCTTGAAGCCAGCAGGGATGCAGAGGAATCACCTGGGATGTTTTTCCTGCCTTTGCAGACAGCCTGGGGCAACCTTACCCCCTGCAGTGTCACGCTGCTCGGCCACCCGGTGCTAACCTGCCTTTTTCTTCTATCAGCCAGACAAGCGATGAGAAAATGTATTTTTTTCCCCAATGCTCCTGCCTCCAAAGCAGACACAAGCCCTTCACATGCAGGATCAGGCCCTATAGAAATGCCCCCGCTGCTGCCGAACCAACGCCTCTGCCCTCGCCTCTGCCCTGGAGCTCCTGGGTTGATTTTTTTTTCCTTGCTGGAGATAAAGTCCATCCTACCCATCATTTTATAGCTGTTCCTGCCAAGAAAAGTCCTCGGGTGTCTCATTCCCATGCGGCACCAGGTCTGGAGGAGCTGAACCTTGTGTTGTCACAGCCTGTCCCCATCCCGGTCCCTGCCGGCCGTGGGTCGCCAAATGACTCATCCTTTCTCCGGAGGCTGCTCCGCCACCCGGAGAGAAATGCTTTCTAGTCTGGTGGCTACGTGCGTGGTTCGACTCTTGTAGGCACCTAAAAATGAAACGAAAGCGGGCGATGAGTAATTCTGTGCCTCTGGGTGTTATAAGCAATGCATACAGAGTGGTTGTATGGAGGAAAAAGAGACAGTAAAGGAAAATAAAGAGGGAGATGAAAACTTAAGCAAGGTGGGGAGCGCACAGATGGGTTTAACTGGGGTCAATGAATGACCGATTCCCAGGGGTGGGAAGGATCACCACTGCCTGCTGTCAAACGGGGTCTATATCCCAGCTCTGTGTCACCGGGCTGGGGCACGTCTGTGCAGAAAGTCAGCCGGCCTCAGCCCTGCCACAGCCAGGCAGCAAATCGAGGGTTGCACCTGCTTTCACTCTTTTTAAGACTCAGCCGTATAAAAAAAGTGGAATGGCCATGGCTTTAACATCAGCACCTTGCAGAGGGGTGATCCCCAACCAGCCGGGGAAACTCCTCCAGGGCTTCTCCTGCCTCACTCTTCAAAGCAAACGTGAACTCCGCTTGGCACAAAGAGGCTGTGATAAACTCCGACGCTTCCCCGTGGAGATGCTGGGATGGCGGATGCCTGCGCCGGAGGCTGGCTGACGGGACACGGCACCTCGGGGCTTGTTTCGGTGCCGTCTCTTGGCGGGTGACGGGTCCCCGGCCGCGATGCCCTTTAAGGCATCACCATGAGCTGAAAACCCACCAGTGTGGCAGCTGGAGCTGTATGCTGGGGGCTCTTCCCCTCCCAGTCAAAAAATAATTAACGTAAGATGCAATTACAGGCATGAACCCCATAAAAGAAAAAAAACCACCAAACCACAACCAAACACATCCTTCCGGGCGGGGGGAACTGGGGCCAAGCTTCACTGCCCGTTGCGGAACAGCCACAGACGGGCTTCTTTTCAATATTGCTGCTTTTACGGCCCAGCAAATAATTTGCAACAAATAGTTTATTCAATTAATTGAGCTTCTCTGCTCTGGAGGCAGATGGCAACCTTTAGAAATGGATTCCCAAAGGAAAACTAGACAATGGCATGCTTGGGCCAATTTCCCTTGCTTTCAGGTCAATGGCAGTGGTTATGATTTATGCCCACGCTGCCGGATGCAAGCCCATGGGATAGGTGTGCATTTCCCCATCCAGGTTTCTGGGTTTTATTCAGCTTTTCCTTTGCACCACGGGCTGCCTCACATCCTCACCCCCTTTTTATTTCCTTGCTGTTGCCAGGACCAAGTGTATGTTTGCTGCTTTTCCCTCCTCTGGAGCACAGGATCGTGGTGATGCTTCTTTTGGCTGCGTCCTGCCAGGTCCCATGAGTGCCATGGGGTGATGAGAAATGGTTTGTAGCCTGTGAAGGAAAGGAAAGAGGTTTCTAGGGATTCCCAAGGGTTTCCCAAGATTTCTCATCTCGCTCCTTGGTGATGGGGATGCTGCCACCGTCACTGTCTTTTCCATCATCCCACAAAGAGGTGCAGCCACCATCCACAAGCCAAGCAAGCTGGGGAAACAACACAGCTGGACCCCAGCCCCATGAACTGAATTTTATGGATTTGGGGGTGGGTGGGGGGACATTGCGTCACACAAGAGCAGGAAGCAACTTGAACAGGACAATTGTCACATGCCACCACAAAGCAACATGCCATGGACACCCCAGAGCCTCGGGAGATGCTCTCCAGGCCACAGGTCTTGTTCTGCAAAGCAAGAAGTTGCATCACATTTTTTCTCTTAAATTAATTAAGCAAATTGCCAGCAAAGGCCCCTTCTAGTCCCAGCCCTGGGAGAAACCGCTCTTGCCAGTCCAGACTCTCTCCCAGCCAAAACCATGTATTTAGCTTAAAATTTGAAAGCAGGGGCTGCCACTGGGCATCCATCCACAAGGAAACCCGTCTCTGGATGAACTCAGGGGGACTTTGGGGTACCCCTTATGCATCTCCAGCTGCCCCAAGAACTTCTCCCATGTGACATCCCAGAGCTTTGGTAGCATTCTCTGCTATATTTCAGTGTTGAGGTGACACTGAGGCTGTGATGGACCTGGGGACACCTTGGAGGTTACCTGGGATGCCCCCCCCCCTTTTCTGTACCCAGCTGCTGCACAAGGAGGAGGGCTCCGTGGGGATGGATGAGCTGCCTCGGCTCCATGCCTCCTCCAGGGACAATGTCCCCTTCGCTCTGGGGACAGACCCTATGGCTGGTTTCCCACTATGGGACTGGCCCCGTGCTGGCCTCAGCCTCCCAGGCTCTCCCCCCCCCCCCGGCCCTTACCCCCCCCCAGGGGCCGGGGGAGCCCCCGGGGGTGTGAGGGGGTTGCGGCGCGCAGGGCCCGGTCCCCGGGAGGGAGTGTGGGGGGGCTGCCAGCCCCGAGCGAGCCTTCTCCCCCCCGGGTGCTGTGTGATGGTGGGGTCGGGGTTCGCTTTGTTTGTTTTTGCCAGATGTGAATCCAAATGGAGCACTCGGAAGGAGGCGAGCAGAGCCAGCAGCAGCAGCCCTGGGGGAAGCTGATCCGGCTGGGTGCTGATGAGGCAGAGCCGCATGTCTTGCTGCTGAAAAGAGAATGGACAATTGGTCGGAAGAAAGGTGGGACAGGGATACGCTGCGCTGGCGTAGGGCGGTGTTCGGGGGACAGCAGCGACCCCCTCTCCTGGCCTTTAAAACCTCGGAAGGTGGACCGAATCTAGTTGGGTTTGGTGCTTTCAGCTGCTGGAGGTTCTTGCCAGGCGGTCCCTTATGCCTAATTTACATCTTGGCTCGGTGTGAAGAGGAAGTTTTGCACTGACCTTTTCTTTTTTACCGACTTGTGACTTGTGCACGTTTAAAAGTGAATATGCCTTTTAGGTGGTCTATGACAGTTTGTACAAATAAGACAAAATGATTGTTGATGCAGAAGAGTTTCTGTATATCAGCCCTGTTTATGTTCTCATTTTGTTTCTGTGGTTAAAATAAGTTGGAACTGCAATGCAAAATGCTTGTGCTTCATAGAAAAGAAAACGCCCACATAAAAGCCCTTAATTCTTCTGGCCATATAAAGATTGCCAACAAGTACCAAAAGTTTCTCTGAGAGAAGATTTGAAAGCTTTATTCCCAGAGTCTAGGGCTTTTACTACTTCCCTTTATTTTAAAGGATATCTTGCTTACTGTATTTAAAACAATCATTGCAGTGTTTTAGGTTTTTTTTTACTCTTCCCTGACAGCACTCATTTTCAGTTTCTTCTTCATCAGTTCAAGCTATTTGACTGACCAGTCACATTCTGTAAATAGTCTTGAACAAACACCAGATGCTATGGCTCTCTGAGAAATTCAGATAATGTATTGTAGGAAAAAATGTTTTGGTAATACACATTTAGATTGTTTATCATTATCTAGGCTGAAGGCAAATTCTTCGAATTGAGGTCTAGTTGAGGGTTATCTTGCAGAAAAAAGATGAATTTTTGCATGTTCTATTGCTTCCATAACTGTTTGCTAATGGATTAATAAAATGAGTGGTTACAAGAATACCAAGCTTTGCATCATAAGTATTACTTAGAACATCTTCAGGAACATTAGAAATGCTCATTTAGGGCATTTTGTCCTTCCTGCTCCCATGTGAAAGTCTAACTCTGTAGAATAGAATGGAAATGTTGGCATGCTCCTAAATAAAATTTAGTCCACTTGCTTGCAGTGGCCTTCCTAGCATCACAAGTTGTGTGGCAACAGTTAATTCTGTAGCTGTTGATTGTTCCTTGAATATTAGGAGTATACTAGTGAAAAACTGTCATCTGTATGTGTAGTGGCTACTACTGTACTTCTGGATCTGTTGTTCTGGCAGGCTGAGGTACAGTGCACCCACAGTGTGAATAGGTGGAAGTGAATCATGTTAACTATAACCTTCATGTAAGTAAGTACTTTGAGTCATTTGTGAGAGGATTTAGTGGGGAACCTTGAGCATTGCCTTGAACATTTGATGTTAAAGTGAAGTAAAAATACTAGATTTGTTCAGAGCTCTGGAGTCGTAGGTAGGAAGGTTTCTACCACGTTAAATTTGTCGTTACACTTCTCCTGTATATCCCTAAATCTTAGTCCTGGATTTTAAATCTCCCTTCAGTTTTATTAACGTAATGGTGCTGTCAACAGAGATGAGGAAAATCTTCCTATTTAAAAACAAACACAAGAAAACCCCTTTAACATAGAACAGTGATACTCTTATTTAATCAGCTGTTGGTTCCTACTACTTCCCCCCAATATACCAGAATGAAGCAGAAGTTAAATCCAATGAAACAGTGTTACAATGATGTGGAAAAAGAGCTGGGTGCTCCATGATGTACGCCTCTAGAATTTAGATTGAACACTTCTAATATGTGTGAATTTATCTATGTACCACTTCAGAACAGAGTAATTGTGATTTGATTTCCATCTGTAAGGGCTAGGACTGGGGGGTGGGGGGAGGGTACTAAAACATCTTGAAATGGTTGAAATAAGCTTATATCAGCACATGGGGCTATCTCACCACTTGAATTTATGTATCACATACTACGCAGTGTTGCTGCGTATATGCCAGTAGAAGTTTTGAACTATTGCAGATGTACATGAGTCAGTTTGTTGTGCATTTATAGCCATGTAGAATGCTGATCTGTCTGTGTAATGTGTATTTTTAAGCACACTCGAAAATCTGCTTTCTTTTTAAGGTTGTGACTTATCTTTCCCTGGCAACAAGTTGGTGTCTGGAGATCACTGTAAAATCATAGTGGATGAAGAATCTGGTCAAGTGTCATTGGAAGATACAAGGTTTGTTCTTCTATGAACTTCTACCCTTCCTTTTAGTCTGTGAAGTAAAATCTTGTGTATTGCTCGAGGCATCAGTAGTAAATCCTTCTATTTTTTGTGTCTTCTCCCAGCTTTTACATCTAGGTTTGGTGGGTTTTTGGCTCTTTCTAAATATTTTTTTCTCTACAAAGGAATTCATAGTCTACTGGATGAAAAATACTGTTGATGTAACAGTTCTGTAGCATATTTCTTTAGACTTATGAAAAGAGGATGCCAGCATTCTTAAAAGCTCTAAGCATGAGTGTGCCTCATTTCAGGCACTTGTGTAGGGAAGAAAATACCTGCAGTGATAATCTCAAAGCATAAAATAGATGTGGAGTAAAAATCTGTATTTGTTAGAGATCTTTCTGGTATTCAGAATGTATGTAGAGCCTAAGTACTGTAGTAATCTAGCAGTTGTGGTGGGCATTTCAGATGGAGATTAGAGCCTATTCAATCTAATTTAATAATAAAAGATGTTTGCTAGATTTCTACTATGATAATTTGGGTTTGGGGGTTTTGTTTAATCAGAATGATTATTTTCTTTTCTGAGTGTTTCTGTGTTAAATTAGGGGTGTGAGAACTAAAGCCCTTAATGTATAAAGATATTAGCACATACTTCACTGGAACTACTGTTAAAAGCTAAGCTAATTTAGTGGAACTACTTTTAGTATATAAAGGTAATTACATGCTTCTTCATATACTGAAGGCCAGTGAACTTGCTATACTGGTGAGACTATTTCCTGTAGAGTTCTAAGGCTACTGTGGGAGTACAAATGGCACTGCAGGGGTTGTGGGTGGTTTCCAGTGGATTTCAGTTTGTTTTCTGGTTTCCTGTATAAAATTTGAGATAGGAATTTGAATGGAAGGGTATTTCTTAGGAGGAGATTGTAACCCTCTTCAAATTTTCATCTGCTTCCTTTTTGACAGGATTTTTTGTCTAAGGTTGCCAAAAGCTTCTGGTTTATTACATTTCAAGAACTCTGTGACATTTTAAAATGCTTCTGTAAACCACATTCTTTTCCTGCCAGGTTATTACAGTCAGTAAAGAAACAAATAATACTTTTCTGCCTGCTCCCCCCATTTTTCATGTCTGGAAGGCATTTTGCCCAAAGACAAAGAAGACACTTCAAAATATATTGATGTACATACATAAAGAGGAAGTTTCATGTTTGAGGTATTGAAGGGTATCATGCCAAATCCCTGTTCCAAAATACCAGAATGCAATGAAATATAATGTTGTGGTAGCTCAGGGTTAGTATCAAATATCTGCTGAGCTTTTGACAAAAATCCCTCCAAGAATATTCTGAAAAACCTTTGAACTGTCTAATTGAATTGCACGCACATTTTTTGGGAGCACTGGCAGAATGTATGAGCTTTAGTTAACGATTTTCTTTCAGCAGAATTTTTGCACCTCTGATCCTTTTCTGTCTCTTGATCAATTAGTAGCTATGTTGATATTAAAAGGAGTCTTTTTTTCAGGGTGAGGAACTCACTTTCAGATATTTACATGGCCCATACATGTATTTTGTTTCCTCATGTAAAACAGAACATACAGAATTATTCAGGTTGGAAAAGACCTCAGGAGGTCACTTAGTGCAAACTCTGTCAAAGATGGGCGTAGACCACTGAATTTGAACTAGGTTGTTTAGGCTTTCTCTAGTCAGGTCTTGAAAACCTGCAAGGGCAGAGATTCTGTAGCCTCTCGGGGCTCTTATTCCAGACCTTAATTATCCTCACAGTGGTTTGGTGGTTTTGTTTTTTTTTTTTTTTTTTTTCCCTTGCATTCGCTTGAATCTTCCTTGTTTCAATTTATGACCTTTGTCACCTCAGTAAAGAACCTGTCCCTGTCTTTTTGGTAACTTCCTCATAGGTACTGGAAGGCTGCTATAAGGTCGCCTGCTCACCAAACCTTCTTCTCCCAGGCAAAATAAGCCTAGTTCCCCTAGCCCCTTAGCTCATAGGTCTTACGCTCCATCCCTCTGGCCATGGCAGTGGCTATCTGCTGGACTTGCTGTAGTTTATCAAGACCTTCCTTGTACTAGGTGGCCCAAAACTAGATGTAATATTTTAGATGTGGACTAATGAGTTCCAAGTAAAGGGGAATAATAAACACTTCACTTTGAGTTTCTGACTACATCCCTGTTAATACAGCCAAGTGTGCTGTAAGCCTTCATCACTGCCAGGGCATGCTGCTGACAAGCCTAGGCATAGGTCCAAGTGGTATGATCTTATGTTTAGTCATAAGATCCAACAACAACACCTACTGGTTGGTCTCTAGCCTGTACTGTTGCAGGTGGTTATTCCATCTCAGGTGTAGGACTTAAGGTTTTTCTTTGTTGAATGTCATGATCCTGTCAGCCCATTCCTCTTGCCAGCCGAAGTGCCTCTGAATGGCAGCCCAGCTCTGCCCCTGCTTTGGTGTCATCTGCAAGCTTGATGAGGGTGTGTTTCCTCTCTACTTCTAGGTTGTAGCTAGAAAAAGTAACCAGGATAGGTCCCTGGATACATCCCTGGAGGGCTTCTACTACCAGAAGCTGTGGGATAGAATGCTAAATTTTAGGGAAAAATATCAGGCCTAGCTAGGATGTCTAGGAAATGGCTTATCGTTGTCATTTCAAGAGGTTTCAAACAACAAATCGGGCCATGTTTGCCTGTAATGGCAGTCTTGGAGCATAGCTGTAAAGAGAAGCTTGAGAAACCAACCCTACTTTCAGTTGCATGTAGCTGGTAGAATTGGTTTAGACTAACATCATGATAATACAAGCTAACAAAACTGTGAATGATGCAGAAACATAGCTGCTATTTTTTTTTCTTTCTACACCCCCCCTCGAGGCAGAAGGTGCAACCAGCAGAAAACTAGCAAAGCCAAAATAAAGTTAATTTTCTATATGATACATTCATGAAAAGGTGGGGCTTGTTACAATGGTGGCGTAATAGAAAGGCTCCACCTATGGAGTACTACCAATTAGCTGCTTATGCATGTTATACTTCATTGTAGTTAACCCCAACCAACAACAAAGCACCACTGAGCTGCTTGCTTACTCCCTCTGCACCCAGTTGAATGGGGGAGAGAATCAGAAGTAAAAAGGTAAAACTTGTGGGTTGAGATAAGAACAGCTTAATAGAACAGAAAGGAAGAAACTAATAACGATAATAATACCAATAATAAAATGACAACAATAATAAAAGGATTGGCATATGCAAAACAAGTGATGCACAATGCAACTGCTCACCACTTGCCGACCGATGCCCAGTTAGTTCCTGAGCAGCGATGCCTCCCAGGCCAACTCCCCCCAGTTTATATAGTGGTCATGATGTCATATGGCATGGAATACCCCTTTGGCCAGTTTGGGTCAGCTGCCCTGGCTGTGTCCCCTCCCAGCTTCTTGTGCCCCTCCAGCCTTCTTGCTGGCTGGACATGAGAAGTTGAAAAGTCCTTGTCTTTAGTATAAACACTACTTGGCAACAACTGAAAACATCAGTGTGTTATCAGCATTCTCATGCTGAATCCAAAACATTAATGCTATACCAGCTACTAGAAAGAAAATTAGCTCTATCCCAGCTGAAACCAGGACAACTTCTATGTATCTAACAAAAAAATGTAAGATCCTTTATGCGTTCTGCTTGCCTGGTGAGTTGGCTACCATTTGCTGAATTGAGAGACTCAACAGGTTAGTATGACAGCTTGCAGAAGACTGTCTGTTCTTCTGGGTCTTCCAATGTTTGTGCTGAATATCAGATGAGCTCTAAAAAATCAAGCAGGCTGAAAGAAGAAGATTTCTGAATGTTTGAGCTGGTAATACGGAGTCCCAGAAAAATACTGCAATGTCAGTTTTTCCTTCTCTGAGGTGGAAAATAGTTTGGAAACTGCTGTGGTCAAGCTCAGATTTTTCTGGTGAAGAGGAATGCATTGAAGGAGGCAGCTAGTGTGGGACAGTTGAACTGAGTGGACTTTGCTTCTGTATTGTAGCTAACCCTAAGAATATCACCAAATGTATGTAGGCAGCCAACATTTTTTTATATCCCTGGTAGCATAATGAGTTCTTGGATCTACTTTGGAGAGAATTACCATAAATTTTCAGGTGAAAGAAAATGTGTAGAGAACTCAAAATTATTGAGTAAATAGAAGTTTGGAAGTAACAAAAGCCAAGAGTTAGCAAATAGTACAATAAAATATTCACAGACTCACCCTTTTGGGGGGTATGTTTCTGCTTTATTTTCCAAACCATGCACTAGTTGCTTTGTACTGCTTGAAATAAAACAAATTATACAAGCCAACCTAACACAGTGGAGGCAGTAGTTGGCTTGCCCTAAGTAAAAGCAATTATAAGATTCTCCATTTTGAAAAAGAAATTTTAAAGGCAGCTAAGGTAATTTTTTTAAAGACCTCCTCTTGTCTTCTAGGAAATTTTTTTTTTAAGGATTCTAAGTAGGAAGTGATGTTTCAGAGCAGGAAACTATTTGCACAAGGCTGATACTCATGTGATAGGCAAGCAGATACTCCCTTTCTGTGGTTAAATCAGAGGTTGATCTTCAGCTGGCGCTGCTGTCCTTCCTGCTACTAAATTCTCCTCACCCTACCATTCAAAACTATTTCTGTGAATGTTAGGGGAATGGAGAATGACACAGTACAGAAGGGATTCTGCAACTGAATAGAATTCAAATCTCATTTCAGTTAACAGTGTGTTTAGGATAATATGCATTTAAATAGCAGATAACTATTAAAACTGTGAACCCAGAAGCTTTACCATAAATTACATTCTTCTCCTGGATGGATGCTAGTAATTACTAAAAAGTAACACGTGCATTTTTCTTGGGAGGATACCAAAGTATCTTGCAACACATAGATCTTTGACCTACTTCAAAAGTAAGCCTGTTCTGAGTGAAAAGTGGCTGTTCACATCAATTCTGCACGAATTGGGATTGAGAAGTAAAGGTGATGTATAGTTCATTAATCAAATTGTAGAGTCATCAACCACATTGGAATTGAGTCAAGGCCTGACTTTTTTTTCTTCTACTCTTTAGAAAAGTTACATTGGGACCTTTTATGGCATTGTTACACACAGATAGTTTATATCTGATAGTACTATTTTTCTTCTCCACCTTAAAATCTATACAGCCAGTTGGTATCCATTCAATATTAAGTCCTAATGAATGGCCTTCATATTTGGGATTCTCATTGTACTTTCTGCTGATTTTATGGGGACCTTACTTTAATTTGAAACATCGGAGGAATGTACAAATATCATAATATATCATGTGTCTTTGGTTAGAAAATACCCACAACATTAATCTGATATGGCACCATATCTGTTAAATGCCTCATGCTAAAGCCTGAACCTGGAAATGAAAGACTAATACAATTATCTGGGGTAGCTGGATTTTTTTTAAACCTTTGATTATTAGCCGAGATACAAATACAACGACTTCAGTTTGCTAATGTATTTAAGAAAAGCTTATGGTCTTCAGTGTTAAATGGTATCAGTTTATTCCTACTTCATTTGGGTCCATAGATGCCAAATAATTCATTAGTCAGCTCTCATTGAAGTCTGTATAACTGTGCAGAACTTAAAAGATTTGGCTATTTGCAGTCAATTTGACAGTTATGGTCTTGGGTAGCTATTTCTGCAGCTTGCCTTGTGAGACCAAGCATAAGTGGTTACTAGATGTGTGATGATTGTTATTCCCCCCCACCCCCCAAAATACCTCACTTGAGTTATTGTCCCTCATAACCATCTTACAACTTGGCAGTCATGACGGAGCAACTTCATAAAATACATTGTTGTGACGTTTTCCCCCTATGTTTAGTGAAATATTGGGAGTAGGAATTGGCTGTAGAAGCTAAACCTCAGTAAGAGACAATTCTTGTTAATTGAGTTCAGCTGTTTTATTACAAAAGAAGGTCTAAAACACTTAGATGAGAGATGCATACTTTGTTTTGCCTTGTGGAAAATGAAGGAGGTCAAATTTGATGTTTCCTGTGTTTCAGGGATTGTTGTCAGCTTTACTGTTTCTTTGACAATTGAAGGAGGTGCAATTTTTGCTTCGACATAATCTTTTTAATATATTATCACTAGCATGAATGCTAAGTTTAAAATTAGTATAGTTTCGAACAGACTGACTAAAATTCCTTTTTCCTCTTAACTGCTAAACTTTGGCATTCTTTTAGTGATGTCTTTGTTCTGGTTCTTTGGTGCTTATGTCTTTTTCAGGCTAGTCAACATCTGTATGCCTGAGGTAAAAAAGGCAAGCTTAAAATAGCTTTCTTGCTTATAGGAGAAGCTTGAAGATTCTTTAATAGAGCAAATATCAATGTGACCCAAAGATTTTTGTTTGTTTCGTGATGTTTAAAGTAGCATTTTTATTTTTTTGTATCTTGTTATTTATGTTGGATGAGTTGATTCAATCATGTAGGTAGTGAAAGTATTTGCAGAGGTAAGAGCAAGAACTGGTACCTTGATTCAAAAGGGCTTGCTTTTCCTTTTGACTTTTTAATGTATTGCTTTTGACTTTGTGTCCAAAAAGGTCAACAGTACGAAGCTCTAGTTTTCTTTCTCTGTTCATGTTACTACATGACAAGAGATTTTTCCACGTTGCTTTTTAAAAGAAAAATAATGAGAAGGGAAGATGATTATTTGAGAATAACCATCCCTCTTCTCTAGAGAGAAACTGGTCTTTTTGAGGAAGGCTGTTATGTCCTGGGCACAAGTGGTGGCCTCCAGGAGGTGGCAGCAGAGGTTTGCTGTTATTTCATGCAGCGGCTTGCTCTGCTGAGGGGAAAAAGCAGATTTTCTGTTCGTTTATGTTTGGTACTAACTGCTGAGATTCTGAATGGCAGAAGTCTGAATTTCTAGAATGCTGCAGCCCTGAAAGAGGCTTATTGCAACTGAGCTGGAATTACTCAGTACTTGAATAACTTGACTTGGTTATAAACCACTAATAGCTTGTGTGTAAAATATCATCCATAGTGAAGGAGGTACCTCCATTAATCAGCAATGCTCAGCATCTTCCTCTTCCCCAATTTAATGTCTTCCGTGAGTCTTGGAGTTTTTATCAATATCAAAATAAGTAATTCCAACTCATCCTCTAATTATGTATAACTGTTTTTCCACCTTACTAACTTCTTGCTTTTGAGTTGCAAACAGTGTAAGCAACCTCAGAATTTAAAATTTTTTACTGTTTGAAGCAAGAGGGGAGAAAAAGTAATGCCACATGGCATCCCTGACTGTACAGGAAAAGTTCCTTTGTCACATAATTTCTTAAAAGATTCCCCAGCTTTAATTGGAAGACATAACCTAGAACTTTTTGCATAGAAGTCTTATTGTCCTTTCCTGGTTTATACTTAAAGGGTGGACATTATTGTAGAGAAACAATTATCTAATTATGTTGAGACGTTGGCCAAATGTCAGGGAACTTTTCTGTGTCTGTCTGTTTGTCAGCTACTGTCTCTTTACCCGTAGCTGCAAATGAGCTTTGAAGTCCTAGTAGCTCTGCATTTCTGTCTTTGGGAGAATTTTTTAATTTGTTTCTGGACTTTTTTTTTTTTGTTAATCCTGGCTTTTTTTTTTTGACAGCCAATAGTTTTTCTTCATTAAAAGTATCTTGTTTTTTCCCTTCCTTCTCCTATGTAATTATGAAAACATTTATGCTAAGTTATCTTTTCTTTCTCTTTACAGTACTAATGGAACAGTAATTAATAAACTGAAAGTGGTGAAGAAGCAGACATACCCTTTACAGACTGGGGATGTGATCTATGTTGTTTACAGAAAAAATGAGCCAGAGAACAGTAAGTAAATGATATTTTTTTAAATGGCATGCTTAGGCATTTTTTTGAGTCACGAGAGAAGAGAAATGTCAGTATGATTAAAACAGAATCATTCAATTTTAAGACAAATAATTTGCTAATGTTTAAAAACAAGTCTTTATAGAAGAGTCATGGATGTGCCAGTTTTTACAGGGACAAATGTGAGCAACTGACTGAAATTGAAATGTGCCTAGAAGTAGTTTTGAAAGAACTAGTGCATGGAATGGTAGCTAAAGGGGTCCTGATCACATGCCCAATGCTTCTTTTAGAAGTCAGATTGCTGGGATAGTTAGTGATACTTTTATACATCCCACTGAAGCAATTTTTTGGCACCAGAATGAAAGGCTGCAGAAGCTTTTGTGTTTTGTTTTGGCTTGGGTTTCTTTGTTTTAAAGAGGGAAGAGGCAAAATCAGGGGGAGGTGGGGAAAGTCCTATAGTGCAAGTAGAATTAGTAAAATTGGCAAAATATTTGTGTGGTCTTAAAGAAGAATCATGCCCCACGTGCCTATAATTTTCCTCAGGATGATGCAATTGAAATAATATAATTAGTTTGTTGGGTTTTTTTTAAATAAATTCATGAAGGTCCTTTCTCAAAGGTTTTTAAATAATCCAAGCTATTGTTGGGCAAGGAAGTAATGTTCTTTCATGTGTTAACTGGGTGAAGTCAGGAGCCAAGGTTTGGGTGTAAATGCTCAGGTTTTGCAATGGAACAAAATTAATAAAAGATTTCATGAACGATCTGTGTTGTCATCTGTCTTAAAGGTGTTTGTAAATTATTTGGGAAATTGTAACTATTGAGGCAGCAGAATTTTCATTTCATACCTTTTAATTTCATACCATTTCATTTAGTTATAAAGGATCGTTAAATCTAATGCTGACTTAAAAGATTTAGAGCGATAATTTAATTGCTCATTATTATGAAATAACAGATGGGGTTCAACTTTGATAAATGGGGGAGAGAGAGGGAATGGGCAAGCTCTGTTTTACATGTGTATTGTCGTGCCCCCACTGACTACTCTGCCCACTAGCATGCAATTCTTCTTTTAGGTGTGAAATGTGTAGTATTTTAAATTTTAATAGAGAGCACTCACTTTCTGGAAAAGACTTTAGATGAAAGAGGAATTATAAATGTTAGTTCTCATTACTGTATTTGATAGCTCTGAAGTGGAACTTTAAGGTGAACAGACAGACTATATGGTCATAAGCTCTTATTATTGTGAAGACAATCGGATGTACTGGGAGATGGAAGGATGTATAGTATTAGATACATTTACAGTGTTATATTTAATGTAAAAACACAAGACTATTTACAATTTTCATACAGTAGTAAACATATGAACTGTTAATCTAAAAAATTCTAGATACATACATACTACTGAAATACTTCCTTTATGAAGTTGCTATTAACTTACCTGTCTGATATGTCTCCAAACTTATGCTGTCTTGATGTAAATGGTACAAGAAGCAGTGATAAGCTGTATTTATCTGTCTGTGTGGCTTGTTTATCTCACAAATCCTTTCTAAGATGGCACTATTGCAGTAGATGCTACTTGGAAGAACCCACTTGTGTGAATTTTCCAGGTACTTTGTAATGCACTGAATCACTGATTTCTGTTGGGGTTAACAACTATTTCTGTTACCAAGCCTTCATTTTTGCTTTTTCAGCTTCTCCATCTTCAGAGACAGAGAATTTACATTTGGTGTGCCTATTCGGCCATTCTGAGTAGTTCTGGAGGAGACAATACTCTAACTTTTGATGAGAAAAAGGGTTGCTACAAACTAAGAGAGTCTTATTTGCTTCTATGTGGCTGGAGATGAGAAAAAGTACCAAGTTAGGGAAGCAAAGAACTGTATTATGTTGAAGTAAAATGGAGAAGAAAGGGGTATTATCCAGTTGGTTTTATTAATAGATACTTATGGCATGTCTTTATTTTTGAGAGTTCATGCATCTCACAAAGAAATTAAATAAAACTGATTGTAGAAGTTGAGAAGTGAGCTCAGAAATAATAAGCTGCTTCAAAGAACTTTCATTCAAGTATCAGTGAAAACAGTTTGTTCTGACACAGAGCAGATTTTAGGTTTAAGAAATAATCAAGCCTCTGGTTCTATGGCTGGCACAAGTTAAACGTCACACAAAAGCTGCTCTGCCTGGTTTCCTGAGAAGAAAAGATCTTGCTGTGCTGTTCCTAATTGCCTCCTAAGTAGGAGTATTAACATTGTACTATAGAGGTGACCCCTCATTTGCCTCTTCCATTGTCGGACACTTTGGGGAAGCAGCCACTTGCGAATAGAAGTTGTTTATGTGAGATTAAGGTTAGAGAATTTTTGTTTAAAGATTCTGATCAATATTTTTTAATCTTTCAGATGTTGCTTATCTTTATGAATCCTTATACACAAAACATGATGCAACTCAAGAACCAGTAGGTAAGGAAGTAATTCAAGATCCATGAAGAGGAGCTAAGCTCCAATGACTAATGTAGCCCTCCCTCAAGAGTTTGATTCCTTGGAATTTTGAAGCCATGATGTGGTGGCTGTCACACAGATCTTTCTCTTTCCTTTCCCCCCTTCCAACTGTAGAAGTTAACATAGAAAACCAATGCCATGTGACCAAAGATACCTCAAGTACAGGAAGAAATAATGATGAGACCCGAATTACCTCATCACCGTCAGCTACTCAGTCTTGCTATGAGGAACCACAGCCATCTACTTCTACATCTAACCTCTTTAATGCTTCTTCTACCTCTTTTATTGAGTCTGCATCTCTTCAGCAGGATAATCCTTCTACATCTGGTAAGAATTGTGTCAAGTATTTAAAGTCTGATATCCCATCAACTGTTACTCCAGTTTTGAATTTTAACAGATTAATCTCGTACCCCTATCTAGGTCTTTAGCATTTGCTTTGTAAAGTTCTAGTGAAATACCAGGTGGATATGTGCATTTTAACTTTTGCGTTATGAGTATGCAGGGTAAGTCCTGGTGAATGAGTAAGGCAACTGTGAGAGTTGCTTCTGCTCAGAGAGGCAGAAAATGCATGTAAATTCCAAACTGTTTTATCTTTACAGTACAGTTTTGTAGTGTAGCACTGGTGAAAACTTAGCAAATCTATGTGGCTCATATAACAAAGTCAGTAGATATGAGTGCTTCTGCTCATGCAGTCACTCAGAGAAACTACTCTAATTGTCACTGTTACTGCTGCCAATCACCAGTCCCATTTCCCTTGCTTAGAGCTCTAAGGCCAAAATACACCACATGGATGCCTAGTCTAGTACGTTGGCATTATGTTGGCAAGCGTAATACCAAAGTGCTGCATAACTCTTAAAATACAATTGGAGCAAGAACGGCTATCAAGCAAATGGCATTTGTGAACGGTTTATTGGGACTTTTTAAACAAGCTCATATGAAAACAAAGCTTTGCCCTCTGCTGTGATCCTGACCTGTTACATATAATCAATATTGCATAAATCCTCTGCCTGGCATCTTTGTCAGGAAGACCTGGTGTGCATAATAGTCTTATGAATAAATACTCTACAATTTAAAGAGGAATGGGCATTTTAAGTAGGGTTACACAACTAAAACCTTGTTTTCCCCCAGGTCTTCCAATTAGTCAGACTGGCTCAGAATGCTTTATAGTGTAGTTATGCAGACATTGCTTTTTTTGCTCCACTTTTTCCTATTCAGATGTTTGGATTGATGTGTGTGCATCATCAGTGTTTGAGTAGCTTTTGTTTTCACATGTACCATATCTGTATGCAGCTGTGTTCATGTTTCTGTTTTTATTTTGCAGGATCACAATCCTCAGTTTTCACTCCTGTGCCTGCTTTCCCCATCTTAGAATCTGTGTGTCTAAGAGCACTGCACGATGAACATGAAAAGCTGGATGTGAATACTGGAACTTCTGCAATCACTTCAGAAATCACTGAGAAAGAAAAAGCAGAATCAAATTCTCAAAGAACAGGGGAGGAGGAAGGTTTGGAACCCGCTAAGAAGAAACTAAAAGGAGGCTAGTATATTTACTACAGTATTGTGCAACCTACCCTGCACTGTTTTATTTTAATGTTATTGTTGAAAGTTAGTTTAGAAAACCTAATTAGAAACTTAAAGCTAAGTCAGTTTTTCATGGAAGTCCAGTGAGATTAATAGAAACATAAGGATCTGTGCCTATTTTTCTTTATTAATATGAAATAAATTCAAAACGCATGCATATCAAACCTTCTTGAAAGGTTATGTTAGTAGGGGATAAGTAACTTTTTTCCTCCTCACAATTTTATTTTATGTTTTAGTACTGTATTAAATAAGAAAAGCAGAACTCACCTCTCATTCTGACCCCTCCCAAATTGAATCAGGTCAGCTGTCATCAGTCCTTCAATTTGTTTCTTGCTTCTTATTGATTTGATTTCTGGTCCAGTGAAAAAGTCTTCAGTAGCAGAAGCTGTTATGTGTAAAGCAAGAACCTTTAATGGGACCATTGCCAGTGAACAGTGAATCAGTGTGTATTGTTCAGGTTTTCTTTTTTTTAACACTTAAATTAAAATAAATTTTAAAAAGCTTCAAAAAATACTGTGGAATCTTCTGTCTTTGTAGATGAAGATGCTTGTCCAAATCTTTCACAAGCAGCTCCAAGTGAATGTATAATTAAAATTGGCTCTGAAGATGCAAAAACATCAAATGTGAAACCGGATAAGATGGAAGAAACATTAACTTGCATTATCTGCCAAGAACTGTTGCATGACTGTGTAAGGTATGTATGATTTACAAAAGCTGTATTCATGTGGTAATAATATAAGAAGTTCAGTGACAACTGTTTGAGAAGGGTAGGATATTTAGGGTTTTCACAAGCCCTTCTGAGTCCCATTGCCCCCCTCTCCCCCCAGTCTATATAGTCAAATCAATGCTAAACAGTTTTTTGCATGTTATGAATGTATCTGAAAAATGAAAGATTTGTATTTTGTCTGCATTTCTTTAATTGTTTTCATGTTTGTGTTTACCAGCTTGCAACCTTGTATGCATACTTTTTGTGCTGCCTGCTACTCAGGATGGATGGAAAGATCTTCCCTGTGTCCAACTTGTCGCTGTCCGGTAGAACGTATTTGTAAAAATCACATATTGAACAACTTGGTTGAAGCTTACCTGATTCAGCATCCAGGCAAGTTCAACAGTGTGTATAACAGAATCTAATGTATTTCACACGTTAGCTGCATAACTGATGTATGCACAAACTTCTGTCTGTTAAATTTCTATGTACGTTTTATTACTCTGCTGTTTTCTTTGACATAGCTGTAAGAAAACAATTTAATTTAATATGACATAATTTATTGTAATATTTAAAATACTGGGTGAGAATTGAAGGTGATTTAATACTGAGTATGCTAAGAATTCTTAATTTTATTTTACTACTTAATCATGAGAAGGATATCAGTTTTATCAAATAGGGCACACTGACTGATTAGGCTGCCTAAACTCTGATACTTCTGAAAAATATATTTGAATATGGATTTAATTAACTTCGATCATGGCCTCTTGAAAATAAAACTTAAGTTGCCTGATACTACACTTCCATTAACAGATAGGGGAATTTAACTAAGGTCTTCTACAACGCTGTTATCCAAAATAAGTTTTATGGAAATGAAAACACAATAATCGTAACACTGTTAATAAAGTAGGGTGGGGATAAGGGATGTGAGGTGTTCTTTTCTCTTGAAATTTGAATTTGGTTCTCATACCAGATAAATGTCGTAATGAAGATGATGTACGTAGCATGGACGCTAGAAACAAAATTACTCAAGACATGTTGCAGCCTAAGGTGCGGAGATCTTTTTCAGATGAGGAAGGAAGTTCTGAAGATTTATTGGAATTGTCAGATGTAGATAGTGAATCTTCAGATATCAGGTATGTCTATTTAAGTTGTACGCTGAATTAGATTTACTTATGTTTGGATGCACAAATGCACAAAATGAGCTAGTTTCCCAAACACTGTTACTGCTGATAGTGTTTCCATGATCATTGCTAGAACAAATCTTATTTTCGTTTTCAGATATGTTCACTCTTACCAGTAATTATCTTGGCAATTCTACTGGCCATCCTACTGAACCCCGAGCAGTCAATGCAAAGTAATTAAATTATTAGAACTTCCTAGTAGTCCAGCAAGATTCAGTTTATGACCAACAGTTCTATCGTGAATGGTGCAACAGCTTCATGTGAGATATGTGAAATTACCTTTTCCAATTATAAATTGACTGTTGCTTTAGAGAAAACAGGTTTCTGGCTAACATCTTGTCAGGGGATAAAGCAGTCCATGACCCTATGAGTGCAGCTGCAATGATTGTGCTTTCTTGTGCGTCTGGAATGTTGCTTTCACCAGCTGTATGATACTGAAGCAGCTGATGCTTGACCTAGGGAGTCCCAGGCACCGAAGTATCTCCTTTTTATTTCCAACAGCGAACGTTTTTTGCTGTATGTCTAGAGTCTAGGGGCACACAAGAATTCTTCATGTAGATAATTCTTCTAGCTTTGTGCCTCTCCTTCTTGTTCATCTCACTTCCAGTTGCACTGCTCTGTTTTTCTTTTCTTTTTTTTTTTAAACTGCTTGAGGAATACTACAAAATACAATGTTTTTGTCTGTTACAACCACAGCAGTCTTCACAGCTGTGAGGTACCAAGCTATGTAAACTTCCATATGTTACTGGATGAAGAAATTCCAAATTCAGACTGTGAAAGTATGACCAACCCTGTCTAGCATAGGGATATGAGTTATATTTGCATTTGTTGGATGTGATTTCCCATGACCCTATTTTATTCTTTCAGTCAACCATATATAGTATGCAGACAGTGCCCAGGGTATAGAAGACACTCTGTTCCAACTCTGCCTGGCACAGGCCAAGAGACAGAAGCAGGAGGAATGCAAGCACTGGGAGATGCACCATCTACATCTGCCAACTTCCCTGCAGGTCAGCATCATGAAATCTTCTCAATAGTGTGTTACTGAAATACTATAACTACATTCGTTGTGAGCTAAGCAAGCTCACTGTCATAGTACTGCAAAAGTAACACCACTTCAAATAGGTGTCTGCAAATCTCATGAGATTTGACCATGGTTTGTCTGTGGTTGTCTAAAATAGATTACTGATGGTTGATAGTTCTTAAGCTGTTCTACATATTGAAATATTTTACACATCTACTGTCATGGTTTAACCCCAGCCAGCAACAAAGCACCACACAGCCACTCACTCACTTCCCCCCTACCCAGTGGGATGGGGGAGGGAATTGGAAGGAAGAAGGTAAAACTCGTGGGTTGAGATAAGAACAGCTTAATAGAACAGAAAGGAAGAAACTAATAACAATAATAATACCAATAATAAAATGACAACAATAATAAAAGGACTGGCATATGCAGCTGCTCACCACTTGCCGACCGATGCCCAGTTAGTTCCTGAGCAGTGATGCCCCCCAGGCCAACTCCCCCCAGTTTATATAGTGGTCATGATGTCACATGGTGTGGAATACCCCTTTGGCCAGTTGGGGTCAGCTGCCCTGGCTGTGTCCCCTCCCAGCTTCTTGTGCCTCTCCAGCCTTCTTACTGGCTGGGCATTAGAAGCTGAAAAATCCTTGACTTAGTATAAACGCTACTTGGCAACAACTGAAAACATCAGCATGTAATCAACATTATTCTCATGCTGAATCCAAAACATTAATGCTATACCAGCTACTAGAAAGAAAATTAAGTCTTATCCCAGCTAGAAACCAGGACACCTATGTAGTTTAGAAGTCTGAGTGTCATTTTCCTGCTCTTTTATAGAATCTTTGTAAAAGTGATATTGCTTGGTTGTTACTTTCAGATTTTTACGTTGCGAATATTCTCCTAGTCCATATTGCAATTGTGTACATTGTTCAGTCTGTCCTCCTTTTTCCTGTTTTTAACTCATCTAGCTGTCCAGGAATATGTGTGTCCTGCTCAAGGAAGTCATGTAATATGCACCTGCTGCTTTCAGCCAATGCCTGACCGAAGAGCAGAGCGTGAACAGAATCCTCATGTTGCTCCTCAGCAATGTGTGTACATTTTTTTTATTAAATTTTGGCTATAGAACTAAATCTCTCCTTATTTTTAATTAAAATTAAGTTTACTTTGAAGAGTATTCTTTATCTGGACTTTTGTAGTGACAACATGAAAGAATCTTCCTTTATAAAATTTATTATTCCTCTATAGAATATATTTTAAATGAGAAAGTTGTACTTTTTTAAACCAAGTTTATCAGGGCTCTATTTTTATTGATTTATAGGAGCAGTAACTGTTGAGTTTTGTTGTGTGCAGGTCTTTACAGAAATTTTCTTCGTTATTTTACAGGTACAGTTTGTCTGCAACCCTTCTGCCACTTATACTGGGGCTGCACTCGGATGGCTTGTTTTGGCTGTTTGGCACCATTCTGTGGTATTGTGGAATAATCTGTTTCTTATGAGCCTGCTCACTTTGCAATAATGTCTGTCTGTCTTGAACTTTAGGTAATTTAAGAAATATAATAGATTAGTTTGTAGCACCGTCATGCAAAACGAAACAAGGGCTGTGTCCTCACATCACAAATAAAAAATTCTTGAATGGTATGTGTCTTAACTTTGAGAGGATTTAACTTCTTGTCTTCATACCATATTGGGCTTGAAAACTGTGCTTGTTGAGCACAGTGCTTTCCCATATAAAATGAATTATGATGTATTTCAGCATACAAACCAATGCAAGAGCACTGAACATCTGATGTTAACTGATTAGAAAAGAACCTTACCCCCTTAAATGTGCAGACTTCTGAAACTCAAGGTTTTAGACATTTATTAAAAATAAATTACAACACTTGAAATTACTTGGCTGGAGTTTGAAGCTAATGGAACATGCTTTGATAGCGCTGTTAATTTGTACAGATTATTAGTAGTGTTTGTGGTGGACTAAAGGTGAAATGGTAAATTCTTGGTGTCTTTGCCACTGGAAGTTATATTCCATATGCTTTAGCACGTGTTGAATGCAGTCATGTACTTGATGCTCATGTGAGTCTGTGCACATTATTTCAGGAAATGGAAGAACCTTTAGAAAATGTATGATGGGATTAGGGCCATGGCCATGGGATTAGGGGAAGAAATAGTAACTTTTCTTCTTTTTGTTCTGATTAGAAATAAATCTTGGTGATAAGTGTTTAGATGGAGTCCTAAATAACAACCACTACGAGTCAGATATCCTAAAGGTACGTTAAAAAAATATGTATAGTGCATAATAATAAATATACAAAGTTCAAGGGGTACTCACACATGAAATTACAGCGATGTGCTGCCTAACAGTTACAGTGGCAGCATTGTGTCACTTGCCACACCTGATTCTGAAAGGCAAGTTTAATGTGCACCAAATGTTCAACTGGACCAAAGTTAAAGTTACTGTGTCTAGATTAGAAGTATTTTGGGATGATAATTTGGCTCTTTCAGTCTCTGTGTAAGAGGGCATCATATTCTGGAGATGCATTCCATTTAGCATCAGCTCTTCCTGTATCACCCAAATTTAACAACAACAGAAAAATGACTTCCATGTAATCCTGATGTTTAATTTCTCCAATGTGTATGTCTGACAGGTGCCAAGAAGGCCAAAATCCTAGGTATAAGTTCTGAATTTGAGGTTTAAATGACTGATAGACAGACACACTGTAGAATTCAGATACTTTTGGTTATTAAATCATAAAAGAATTTTACTTGTATGAAGTATTGGTTAGGGAAGCCAGTTTCTACAGTCTAAAGTGTAACAGCCAAAATATTTAATTAAGAGAAAAAGAATTTGCTACAAATATCCCAGGAAAACAAGGCTTGTTAAATCTTTTTCCCCAGACAAGTTAAACTTCACCCTAGGTTGCATGGAAAATATTTTGCCCATACCATGACAGGGTTATCTAAATTAGGTAAACTGGATGAAATCTTGATTTAAGGTAAATGAGAGTGTGACTGAAATGAATCTATTTGCATTCTTTTGGTAGAAGTGGGGATCTTCTGAAAAAAGGATACTGAGTAGAAGGTGTTAGTGGTGATATGAAAGTATCATGCTAATTAAGTTAAAGATATTTAATTTTTACTTGGTAATTGGCATCAACCCATTTTGAAAACCTGGTTAGATCTAGATTTGGAAATACTTGAGAGTAAATGGCTTGGTCACTCTTTAATGTTGGAGGTTTTTCTAGTTTAAACACTTAAATTGCTCTTTTCAGGATTACCTGGCATCCAGGGGTTTGACATGGAAAAATATGTTAAACGAAAGTCTCTTAGCTCTTCAAAGAGGAGTTTTTATGTTGTCAGGTATGTATTCATTTTTGTGCAAGTGTAACTCTTTGTCTATGTATAAGTCGGTAATATTATCAAGAGGTTTGAAGTTCTGTGTACATAACTGGTGCCATCATGACATTTTTGTTAAATCTGATTTCTCAGGGCTTGCACTGACATTATGTACAAACTGATTTTCTCCCCAGATTACAGAATTACTGGGAACACAGTGCTTTGCTACTGTTGTGGCCTTCGCAGCTTTCGAGAACTTGCCTACCAGTACAGGCAGAATATTCCTGTTGCTGAATTGCCAGGTGGGGATTGCTTCGCACCGTAAGGAGGAAAAGTAATTTAAAGAGTTAAAAGTCAGTTTTATCCTTTTTTTTTTTTTTTTTTTTTAGCACCACCATGTAGCCCAGTGCAAACCTCATGGCAGGGCTAATGTCTTATGCTGATTGCTTTACTAGTCAGCTGCTAAGTTTCCATATAGTTATTGTCAGACTCCCTAATGGAATCTTTTCTTTCAGTATGATTTCTTATCTCTTGAATCGTGAAAAGAGGAATTCAGTAAAATCCAGAATATACTCAACAGAAACTAGCTGCTGTAATTTAATTTCTTTTCCCATTTAAATATATAAGATGATGCACCACTTGGAACAATTTCACATTTTACCAGCTCTCAACTTGGAACAAGAATGTTTTCATAAATTAATTCTAAATCTGTTTGCATTTACAGTTTTAGAATAAAATAGCATGCAAGCAACTGTGCCTCCTTCAATCCTAAATCTGTTGGGAACAGAAGCTCTTCCAACAGTCTACTTTTGAAGATTACTTTTGTCCATCTAGTGCTGTTGTTAGCAACAGCTTCCCTGTCTTTAACTGTTGAGAACTCTGCTTCTGCTCCTGTGCATAATGAGAGACGGTCTACCTTGTATCTCCTTAGTATTGCTTTTCATTTTAGTGCAAGGGCCTGCTGGACAGCTGAGTTATAATGTATGTAAAAGTGGGGGAAAACCAACAAACTCTACCCAAATGAATAGATTTTTCTTTCATATGGAAATATATCTAGACATATGCCCAGTGTCTTAAACTCTGAAGTCCATCTCCATTAAACTATGTAGTAAAATTTCACTTGACAGCACTGCGAACCAAATCCTTTCTTAGTAAGTCAGCATGAGCCTAATATTCAGAAAGAATTTTTTGTCCTTCACTGTTTGCTTTGTTTCTAGAAAGGTGAACCAATATAGTTTACAGTCATTTCTTGCCAATCATGTCTTGTTTCTCTACAAAGCCTGCTCTGATGAGTAACCACCATTAGCAGTGGCTTAATAATCTGCATCATCTTATTTAATGACTTCTGTAATAAATGTAGCATTTCATTTGCTCTTTTTGTAGTGACTGTCACATCACGTCCTGATTGCTACTGGGGGCGCAACTGTCGAACTCAGGTCAAAGCACATCATGCCATGTAAGTTGTACATTTTAGAAAGTGGTTTGGTTTTTGTTTCTTGTTAAAAAAACAGCAACAACAAAAAACACCTTTGAAGTGCCAGAAATTGCATGAGTAACACTGCTGCAGCATAAGCAAAATAGGGTGAGCTTGGGGAGGTTGTCATTTTTGTTTTTAACACACCTTTGAAATGAGCCCTTTGTGCATGTCAGAAAGGCACCACTAGCACTTGTAAGTTGATGTAACCCATTGCTGACACTTCCTGAGTCTTGTTTTCCACCCACAACTCCCTGCTTCATTCCTATTCTTCTCCCAGTGAAGCAGCTTCTCATTTGCTCATGTCTGTGTGCTTGTTAAAAATACTGTATATACAATAATTAGCCCTGTGCAATTTCCGTGTGAAACTACGAGAGACTCTTCTAGTGAATTGCAACACACTTTGAAGGGATAAATTGGTGGAAATCATTTGTAACAAACGAAGCAAGAGAAGTTTGGAACACGTAACATTAGGAACCTGGTGTGGCTTAGCAGTTCCTCATTTTGGAGGAGTTTCTAGGTCTTAAGCCTCTGACCCAAACAATCTGGCATACGGTGAAAACAGTATACTGCGCCTGAAAAGAGATTAACTCTCTACTTCTCGAGTGTTTTAATACGTCTAGGGGACATGGACTCCTGGTATCTGGTCATTCATGAAAAATGTCCATCCAAAGTCAATCAAGGTTCTTGATGAAAAAAAATCAAGGCCACTGATAACTAATGCAGTTTCATTCTTAGGAAAAGATGCATGTGTGGTAAGACAAATACTGAACACTTGTAAAACAAAACAAAAATCATATACCTAAGACCTAACTGGTTCCAGGGAGGGTAGAAAAATCCTTGCTTTATGAATAATTCTCTTAAATTCTTAGTGCAATTTAAGGTAGAGGAGCTGTTACCCCTTATTGAGAAATTGCTTTAATGAATAGTAGCTTCTGCACTATCTTTCTAATGCTGCAATGAACATACACACTTAGCATAATTCCTTTAATGTTTCAGGTACTATGGGTTGAAAATAACCAGTCTGTACAGCTCAGGCAAGCAGATCATAAGAAAGACTTGTAAAATATTCATCCCTAGTCTCTTACAAATTCAGAGGGTTTTACCAAATAACTTTCAAAAATAATTTGGGATTTAAATTGCAGATGTAATTCAAAGTACCACTGCTATCTGTAACTTCACGTTACATGACTGTCTGTTCCCAGAGGAGATTTTGTTTTGAAATGTTAGAGAGTTAATTCAGTATCAAAGTACTTAGTGGTCATCTTTGTTCATGTTGTGGTGGATAATTCCCTCTAGAATAGAAATGACTTGGAGTTTTTTCCTTGTTTTCTTCTCCTTTTTTTTCTTTTCTTTTTTTTTTTTATTTATTTTCTTTCAAGCATTAGCTGTTCCTAGAACTTTACTGGCTGCTGCTCTTAGTTCTTAAAATCCATAAAGGCAAACAATCCTGTCATACCACTCCTAGATATCCAGTTATGTTTTTTTTTATTGAGCTAAACTGTTCTGCTAAGTAGCTTGGTTATGCAAGCAAGGTTTCTTTCTAATCTTTGATCTAATTCAGCAATAGGGAGAAAAGTCGTGGTCTCTTGCATCATCTCTTCCACATGTATAGGTATATACATACACACTTAACACCCCAACTTCCGTTCCAGTTATGTATCAGGGGACACATAACCCAAGTAAGAGAAGAACAAAGAATGAATAGTGAGATGTTTTTGAGAATTGGAAAGAAGTGCCTCATGTAAAATTGTGTTATCTATTTAACTCATAAAGACAGGCTTGCCATTCCCTAAATGAGACAGAATGAGACTAGTTTTTCTTTCCAGAAGAAGATTATAAGCCAGTGAAAGAACATGTTTATGTTGAAATGTATTATTAGCCTGGTTAATTCTAGTTCCTAGTGACTTGTATAATGTTGTCTACTAAAAATTACTGATGTCTCACAGGGCAAAAATAATTCCCTGATTCCTGTTTTAATTGCCTTCTGGGTTTGAAGTATGCAGAAGTATAGAGGAATGCTTTTGATAACAGGTTTTCTGTGTGCATAATAAAACTAACAGGGGTTAGGCAGGAGAGATGTTGAAAATCCTGTTAGAGATAACATGGTAGTAAAGTATGATCTAAACAGGTTCTGAAAAACAGGTATGTTAGTGTGTAATGGTCTGCGTTAAACTGTTTAACACTTAAAGTACCCTGTGAAAGATGCTGACTCTTTTTTGTTGCCTGACTTCTGAGAACTCTGTTACATTTTAATACCTTTTTTTTTTATTTCAGGAAATTCAATCACATTTGTGAACAAACACGATTCAAGAACTGAATACTTGTAGTCTGTAGAGAGGGGAAAAAAAAACTGTTACACTGCTTGTACAGTTTAAAGTTTCAGGGGATCTTCTCAGTTCCCCCATAGCAGGGAATCAATAACTTTTGCATCAGGTAATCTGGTGTGAACTTTTTAATTTGTAGAATTTTACAGCTGTACATGAGTAAGGTAGATTTTTTTTTTTCCAAGAAAGTCCAGCAAGCATTGCATTCCATCCTCATGACTACAGTGTCCCTGTACCACTTCAGTGAAGAACACGAACACAAACAGAAATCACATACACAAAAACCAGCCATATCTTGGGAAGACCTAAGAATAAGGAGTGTATTTGCACTACTTGAAGAAACTAAGAAAAATCCTTAGACTTAAAATAGAAAAGTTTTGTAAAAGTATCTGATGGATATTTCAAGAGCCATTAATATTTAAGAAGGAAATTGTCAGTGTATATTTGTAACTGCATTTTGCGGTAGTCTGACATTTTGTCGCTACCCATTGCATTTGGTCTAGAAACCACATTACTATTCACTTTAAAAAAAATAATTCCGTCCATTAAATAGCTGTTTCAACTTAAAGCTTCTACCATATGTGCAGTGTTATAGTGGAAGTAGTACAGTTTCTTATTTTTAGTTTAGTCATGTTGATGTTTTTATTCACATTAAATTACAAAAATAATTGCACAAAAATTTGAAAATCACATTTAAAGTTGGGGTAAAACTTGAAGCAGAACAGACTTCTGCTAATATTACTTCTGTAGTGTTTTATATCAGAAGACCAAACAGTGCTTTTGACATAGAGCAGCCAGTAGGACACACTGGTTCATTTTTTTTTTAATTTCTTTTTTGGTTTGATACTGTATGCTAAATGTGTACCTCTGCCATGCAGCTGTTCTTTAGCATGCGTACACTGGTGAAAATGTAGAAAAAGCTATAATTTAAAACAGAATATAGCAGCTTTACTATGGAAGGAACAATCTTACAGAAAATAATTCAGTTTGGACAAATTGTAGCAATATGGAGGCATTTCTGGATAGGGATAGGGGTGATGAAGGGGAACACTGGTGTCACTGACATAAAAAATGTAGATGTTATTTTCACACCTTCTGCAGAGCTCATTCAGGAAATGTCCCAAGCATCCTTAAAAAAAAAAAATCAATCCCAACACGCCCGCCCCATCAATTAAAATGATCTGATCTGTTTCATCATAATCTGGTAGCTAATGTTGACAAACCTCAACTGGGACCAATTTTTCTTTTTCATCATACCTAGAAGAGTGAAACAGAATGAGAAGAAAGCATACAAAGTTACCTCTGTAGATACCATGTTGTTTTTAAGTATGCCTTATTTTATGAGCAGGATTTATACTTTGATGTTAAAAGTGTACACACAATATATTGTGATATAATGGAGCACAAATGATGCAGCACATCGTGTTTACTGGTGTCAGTGAATTAAACAGCTATTTCAAGTAATGCACATCTTGATATGAATGCTAATTAGAATGATGCATTTCTGTTTAATTTTTGTTTTTTTCAAATAGCTGTTGTAAGGATGGGTCTGTTGACCATGCCCATATGCTATTAAAAATACACTTTGGTGTGGACTTCTCTTCCTAGTCTCTGGGCATTTTCTCCTGTGAGTAGGATTGAAATTGGATCTGGAATAATACTTGAAACTTCTTTTAACAACAACAGTGTGTTCTGTCTTTTAGTATTATTAACAATGTTCTGTTGCTTCTGTATTTGTATTTTATGTTTAGATTTTTTTTAATGGTTATTGTATCTTCTCAGGACAACCATTCCCAGCTGGTTTTGATCTCACTTTCATCTCTGGCTGTGCATGTAGCAAATTGAGTGCAGTTGTGGAGATCAAGCCTTTGCACATTATATGCAGAAATGTGCTTTGCATTCTCATTCACCACTTCCCACACCCCAGATGGGCTTTCAGCATAAACTTGTCACTGTGCTAGTGTTCAAGCCTCTTGTGCTGAATTTTTTTTGTTGGTCAAGAATAATGTGTCTACAGTACTACGTACAACCTCGCTTGCACTTACTCAAGTTATGTTTGTATAGGGATGTATTACGTGACTTTAAGAAAAAAAAATTGGGAAAAAAACCCTAAACAACAAAACTCATGTACCTAACATCTAAACTACTGGTGCAGTAGAGGTTCTCCAAATTCCTTTTATAAACCTCTCTTCCTTTTCCCTGTTACAGATAATTAATCTGCCTTTCTATGCATATAGGGTTGCGGTAGTGCAATGGAATGAAGGGACTTTTTTGTCATTTATATTGTACCAGGAAGAGATGAGAAATTAACTTGCAGATGGGGAGGGTGAATAAATCCTGATCTTTATATGCTCTTAAGTAAGTAAGAGTATCTGTCATGGGTATTACATACTCTATACATTAGACCTTTTTAAATGTATGGTTACCAGGTGATAGTTAATGTGATAAATGTATGAACTATGCTTGGTGTAATTGTTTAAATACTGTAAAGGTGCAGCATATTTTTAACCTGTCTAAAGCACACCCCCACCTCCTTTATAAGAGATATTTGGAAGCTGAGCATGAGATGTGGTAGAATAGATATTGTAAAACCCAAGGTTATTATGATAGGGTTTGACATAGTGGTGAACAAGGTATATAGTCTCTCTCTTTGAGAAAGTTCTTTTATAAAGAAGGTGGAGAGTAGTTCTTCCAGTTCTCTTTTGTGATTTATTTTTTTCCTGAACTAAGAAGTTATTAATTAAAAAAGAAAAAAAAAAGATACTCACTGAAGTTGTCTGTTTCTTCTGTGGCACATACTCTCATCAAAGAAATGGATGTATATGATACTCGCTAATGCTTGGTCAAGCTATTAGTTATTTGAATCTTGAGATTTTACAACTAAATATCATCCTTGAACTTGTAGTATCTGAAAATGATCTGAGTTTTTCTGTCATTCCAAAAAAATCCCTCAAACTTTCTTAGAAGTGTCAGATGATGTCACAAAGGGTCATCAGTGTCTCTACAGGATTTATAATGAATGATATAAGCACAAAACTATTAAATAAAATTAATTTTTGTCAACAAGATGACTTCAAGATGCTAGTAAATAAAGTTTACTACTTTTAAAAAAAAGTGGATACTATTTTAATTTCTTGCAGCACCATAGACACTGAAGTGGTAAGCATTATACCACTACTGATTTAACAGCAGGCTAGAGAAAATGATTGTCATATTATGTTCATCTTTACAATGATCTAATTTGTATAAACGGTAAGATTTCAAATGGCTACTAGTAATAGAACTTTTTCTGAACAGAACTTTTCCCTTGCGGAGTAAACAGAAGGACTTGTCTGTGCCCCGTTCTGTCTGAGGTAGAAGACAGTGATGGCAGTGTTGTTAAGCTTCAAATTGCAGTTTAGCATCCTAGGATTTTTGTGCTGCTGCTGTTCCCATACTTGAAGCTGGATATCCTTTAATGTTGTAGCTAATCTCTGCTGCTGTTCTTAAATCAGCTGTCTTTTGTTCTTCAGGCTAAATTTAAGAGAAATTAAAACTCAAGTTAAGTAATGTAAAAGTGAAAATGCTGTGGTGTTCTGTATGCCATAAAGACAAGCTGATAGACCTTAAGACTTTTAATGGTTTTGGCTTGCCCTGCACTTACATTGGTGGATTTAAGCATTTTATACTCTTATTATGTCAACAAATAACTTGCAACTAATTTAGTTGGCGGAAGCTCCTGATTCTGGATTTATGCCCCATCAAGTGATCAGTTCTGGCATAGCATAAGCTCTTCCGAGCACTTCCTCGATAAAGAATAAGGAAAGATGGTAGCATGATTGTGAGAAAGAGAATACAGTATATGGCCTTTTGCAGCTGGAATAGCTGACAACATACTAATCTCAACAGTCAGTGTTAATCTGAGAGCCCTCAGTGTGTCTCAAGTATTTGAATCAGCAACTGTATAGGATAATTTGTGTTTAAGCTCTGATACTGTTTTTCTTGAATTTCATAGAAAAATCTTGGTATTTGACACTCGGAGATCAATCATTAGGTCATTCATTCTGCAAGCAAAATACATCGATTTTGTGTCAATTTCTAGTCTTCAGCAGAACTGTGTAGTGCAGACAGCTTAGCCTACAGCAAGAGCTTAGGGAGAAATAAGTTGATTCAAGTAAAAGGAGTTAGGCATTTGAGAAGAGAATGCTCAAGTCTAAATTATACTCTGAAAATCTGGTTTCTTATGGCCTCTTAGAAATTTCTGCTGGAAGGGGGCCTTATTTGCTACAGTCTGCCCTCTAAAAATAAATCAACAGTCACTGTGTTTCTGGAAGTTAGGAAGAGGATCTCTTGATTTTAAAAAGAATGTGTGAGGATTTTGCATTTTTTTCCACCTATTTTATCTAACATTCTTTCTGCATGATGTTTGGGAGCTGAAATACCACTTACACAATTCCAAGGAATAACTTCTGAAGAAAACTAATTATACTATTTCCCACAGCAATGCTTAATATGCAAAGATTGCTTCTAAATCTGCTTTTCAGGTCATCCTCTTTTCTTCACACTTCACCATTTTGACTTTCAGTGAGGTAATTTTACCCTTAAGCTCATTAGTTTCCATAGGAAATGAATTATAAAAAATGCTAAGTGTGCCATATGAGGTTTAACATCAAAGACATTTCTAGACAGACCATGAATACATGTTGAAGCTATATTTGGTCTCTGTTGGGTATTCTTTTCAGTGCTGCTGAGTTTCAGTTGCTTGCTTTCGTTAGGTTAAGTGTTGGCTTAGGACTTATCTTTTTTTCATTGCAATCCAAATTAATCCTGAACTGTTTAGAATAAAATCTAGTAACTGACTGGACTATTTGAGTGAAATGTGTTTTGTTATGGCTTATGTGCCCTTCCTATGGGGGAGGAGGGGAAAAACCAAAAAACCCCAAACAGTTGTGACAAGGACGCTTTGTAACCAGCTCCTTTTACAGAAAAGTCAGATCTCTGAAAGGAAACCTCAGTTTGTGTTTCTGCTAAGAATCTATAAATGGGTTTTTTCTTGGTGAATGCTACTCTGAATCCTCAAAGTTAAGATGCATTAGCTGCCTGTTAAATCTTTTGGATTGTTTTCCTGTTGAGCTTCCATTCTCAACCATTTTAACTACCTGACAGTAAAAGTAGCACACAGGATTCTTGTCAGCCTGTATAGCTTCAAGCTTTTATTTTGAAGCTCCGTTTCAACAATGAAAAAAAAGGGAAAGCCCATGTATTTTTGTACTGTTCAATCTACCTAACACATTGGCTGGAGGGACTGCCTAGTATATTCCAGAATAATTAATTTAAAAAAAGTTAACATTATTCAAATCCAGTTTTACTGAAAAGAATACTCCTTCTGTTTGTTAGCTCCATAACATTTTTGGACATTTTTTTCCCCATGCAATTGTGATTGAAATTATTTTCCTCCTCTTCAGCAAGTGTTTAGCATGCTTATCCCATTTGCTGCTTAGTTACAGTATGCAGAATAGCATAGTAAACTGACTGCATTACCACAAAGGTGAAACTGAATCCCGAGCCCATGCTTGAGTTGTTAAGGTTTCTGTCATGAAGAAGTGGCAGCATAGCTCTCAGAAGTAATACAGCTGTTAGGAACAAAATAAATGCCGTAAGTAATACTATTTAAAAACTAATCCTAGCTAGTATTTACAGCTGAGAGTATCAGAGCACTTTATTCCACCCGGAGCTTTCAGAATTTCTTAAATTTGCACTATGAGCATGGGTGGAAGCTGTTTCTGTTCCTTGAGGCGGGGAAGAGAAGTTCAAGACAGTTCCTTTTGCTGTAAGAGGAAGAAATTATTTTATAAATTCTCTGAAGGTACAAAATAAAACACAAATATCTCTTTAGCAGTTAATTTTAGTGATCTGCTTAAAAAAACCATATAGGAACTTCAAAAGGTAAGTCAGGAACTGAAGGTAAGTCTCCCATATGTTGTAGTCCTGGCTCTTCAGGGCTGGCCAAGAGTGAGGGGAAGGTCTTTGTGTACCTGCAGCATGCACCAGTTAGGCATTAGGCTTCAGTATCTTCTAGTGGCAGAAGACATCACCTTTGAATAGTTTGGTACGTCAGCCACATCTGTTCTGAGAATAAGCAGTATTGTTCAATATTGCATATTCTTCAAGAGGAGGGCCTCTCACAAAATATGTATTTCTACAGTCCATGATGAATATATGACACCTGATTTAGTGTCTCGTGTATAATAATTGGCTCTATACGGCTACAGCAGGCAGTGATGGAAGAGGTACACAGTGTTAAGGTAAGCAGTATATGAAAAGAAATCCAAACTCCCACTTTCAGACTAGCCTCTGGCAGCAGTCTTCGCAGGTTTATAAAAATCTGATTTTTGGTTACACAGGTAAGTAGTAGAGGAAGTCAGTGTAAACAACCACCTCGTTATCTCGCTAGGTTACTGAGGAGAAATCAAACAGGATCTAATCCTCTGGTGTTTGCTGACTGAGCGATGCAGCAGCTTTTGTGCTCTTCCCATTGCAGCAGCTGCGAGGGAGGTTGCTCTACTGGTGTACACCACGTGATGAACTGGTGCTCTAAGGCAATGCCCATACCACTTAGTCTTTCAGCAAAATAAACAAAGTAAGTGTCATTACATTGTAGAAATGAATAGTTAAACATGCTTTTATTGAAAAAGCCACTTTTTCCAGCCCTTCAAATGTAGCTATTGTCAATAACTGAACACAAATACTTTTCAAAAGTAGATTTTAGTACTTCAATCTTTAGAAATGTAGTAAGTAACAGAACATTGACTCTGAATTACAATGTACATGAATTTAATGTGGTGGAAGTTATTAGAGTGCTGAAGACTTCTAAATCTTTTCTTAAATCATAAATATATTAACTCTTCCCTTTGAATCATGTAGCATTAATTAAAAAAACCAACAAAAATCACAGAAAAAAAAACCCAACAACAAAAAAACCCAACCCAACTTGGAGCCAGACTTTCGTGCTTCAGAACTACTTAACACAGTCTGGTAATAACAAATGCAGAGACTTGTTTGCTGTTCATCTTTGAGTCAACTGCTAAAGGGCATATATGTTTTTGCTTCCACTGCTACAAGATGCAAAGCTTCTGTGTCTACGTAGACATGTAAACACACACACAAAATCTAAAGCAAAACCTACAGTCTTGTGTTGCATATCTCAGATGTTAATAGGTGGCAAATGGAAGCTGTAATAGCAGATGAAATCATAAATAATTAAGTATTTCAGGAATCAGATTTAAATGCCTTCATATAGAAGGATTAAGATAAGTTGAGGCACACTGTAGTTAATATAGGGGAAGACTTGTACAGAAGATTTCTTTCTGACACCTGTTTTACAATAATACTATTGCTTTAAAACAATGTGCTGTGTCAGCTGCAAAATACAGCTTCATAGGGAATTTCTTTCATTTAAGAAAGCAAAATACTTCTAAGTTATGGGCTGAACATGTAGGAGTCTCTTGCAAAGATAGGAAACTATCACCAGGAGGCAATTAAAATACTGATGGGGTTATTAAAGGCAATAGGACTAGCAGGCTTCCCTTTGGTTCAGTGTTCCATTGAATGCCCTGGATTTGTAATCAGGGAGGCACAGCCACTTAGTAGTTCATTTCTAAAGAAAGTGAGCACTCGAAATTTTGCCCCACTTAAAATTAAGTCTTGCCTGCTAAAGGAAGGGAAATAGTTGTCTAGTCAGTGTGCGTTACCAGCAATAAATAGCTGGTGGATATAGGATCAGAGCAGCTGCAAATATCCAAGTGTTGGATGCTGAAGACTATTCCTAGTATTTCAGTGTTTTTGTACACATGCTCCTGTTGCCATGAGGAGTCACTTAAAAATGTAGTGGACTGAGGTGTTTTAAGCCTATGTAGATCTAACAAAGATAAAGCTACATCAGGCTTTTATAGAACTACCATCAAGTATCAGGTTGCTCAGCTTGTCTGTACACTTCTCTAAAGAGGATATGAGATAACCATGGTCTTTAATATTAGAGATGCTAATGCTTGGTAAACTTTGTGCTAGAGTGCAGAAGTTATGAAATGCTTACAATTAAGCTTACAAAAACTGTACGCAAACATGCATGATTGAATTCTTACCCTTGGCTTGGCAAGGCTTGGATTGCACAGGCATAGCTATAAACAGAATATAACTCATAGCTCCCAACAGAAAGACTCAAGTGATACCACAGTGACAGAGGACTGATTTACATTTCAGATATAAACCATGATGTAACCATCTCAGATGACTTCCGTTTCTCATTCCAGAAAGTTTTCTGCAGTCTGAAGTACCTTTTCAGAGGATGCTTTCTTGTATAAACCACAACAAACTTTTATGCAGAAGAACAGAGATGAGGTTAGCGAGCATAAGGGAAGATGGCGTTTATGCTGTGCTATGGTAGGTATCCTCGTAATACCTCAGTCCCAACGGGTGCGAAGCAAGGACCGCTCTTAACAAAGTTGCATCCATCTATGACTGCCACGTTTAACTACTCGGCACAGCTTCCACTCTGATCACGCCCCTGTCGCCTCTTTTTTGTGAACTGATGTTTCAGTCTTTCTGAGGGCATCACTGGACCGATGCTTGGCATAGCGCAGGAGCAGCTAGGGTATCACAGTGCTGTGAGATCTCAGTAGTATTAGCATCTACAACTGACAAGCTCTGCTGGTCCCTGGAAGAGCCGGGGGCCTTCACGTGACCTTTGTATAAACTAGGGGATTTTGCCCAAAGGGGAAGATTTGACGTGAAGCTGGCAGAACTGTTCCCCTCAACAGTCAGAACCACCGGCTGTTTATCTGGCACAGCTGGAGCATACACAGCATTTTGCTCTGACAGATGATCTCCACATTGACTAAGATGTTCTGCTAGGACCAGAGGCTGCTGATCATCCCCTTCTTCAGAAATAACAAAAACCGGTTTGTTTTTATCTGTTTCTACCATAAGCTCCTTTGTTTTCGAACCATTGACCAAGTTGATTTTCAGTGTGTTGGAGTTCTCTAGAAGATTTTTGGGGCTTTGGCTGTTAACTGGAGATGCTGCCCCTAGGTGTCTTGAGGGATCCAAGGACCTCACATGTTTGCTGTCAGGGGAACTGGCTAAAAATCCAAAATAAGGGTTGCCAAACCTGGATTTCTTCAAATTGCAGGAGCTTAGCTTCCGCTGCCTTTGTGCAGACAGAGTGAGGGGGTATGAGGCATTACTGGCAGATGAATCAGAGTAAACAGTCCCCGATGCTCCCTCTATCTCAGTTGCTGAGATTACCTTTCTGGTTGAGACACCTTGGGATCTTGCAGCTGTTGGAAAACCCTGCACAAAATAACAATAAATTAGTAGACATGCCATGAAAAGCAGCTATCTTGAGAAATTTGATCCCAAGGGAACTAAAAGTTAAAATTCCTGGTTATGTTAGAGGTGAGATGCATCCTTTAGCAAAAACCTAGGTTACTGCCTTAAAAAAAAGGAGAAACATCCTCTATTAGCTTTGTAACAAGCTGTTAGTTTGACAATTACCGTCAGAGAGACCTGTATATCCCTCCCACACTTACGGATTCCTCACAACGTAACAGTAATATGTCAATTAAAATAAATTTAAGGCATAACCAGGGGAAAAGAGGTACATGTCAGAACATTCAATGAGATAATCTAGTCTGAAGGCATCTTTTAATGTTTTTCTGGACTGGGGATCGTTGCTTAACCAGGTGCTCAGTGCTGGGAAATACAGCTTCTTAGCACTTCAGGAAAGCCTGAATGAATTACAATATAATTAGGCAAAAGATTTTCCCATACACCAAGCAAGAGGGACTGAAATGTGTACTACATTGCAGGTTGGAGAGGCAAAGCAGTAGGCCAAGGGAAAACGTGTCCCATCAGCGAGCAGCTGGGGTAGTGGGACACAGACCCTGACCACCACATCTACCCTCCTTGCAAGACTTACGCTGTTGTCAACCAGCTTTGTGAAGGGACTGTTGGTGGTCCAGCTGCACCATTTTTTCTGTAGCTGTGGTATTGGAGCCAGGAAGTCGTGGAAAGTGCGGGCACTCCACGTGCGTTGTCTGGGACAGTGGTTTTCCAGCTGGACATTCCCCTTCCCAACAGTGTCTGCTCCTGCGGCTGTGTGATTAGAAGTCAGCCAGTCAGACACAGAGGCTGGGCTTGTGACACTTCTTTTTAGGTTTTTGTCCTGAAAAGAATAAATAAAGTTCCTTTACAGCATCTTTCAACAAAGGGTTTTAAAAACACCTTAAAAATACCCTGTTAGTGCAAGAGACTGATTTCTTCAGTGGGTCTCTTCACATGACGAGACACAGGAATGCAACTTCTCCTCACTGCTCTTCCAGCGTGCTGCCTGAAGTTCACTGGCTTCCCCGGATGAAAGTTTTACCTTGTTTCCCCAGTTTCAGGTTTAACACTGAAATGGGAAATCTCAGTTACATAAGAAATAAAGTCCTACCACTCCCACTAACCAAATACATCAAATATCTACAGCTTTATTTTACTGAAGACGTCTGACAGATCAGAGTAGTAAACTTCACTGTGTAAAACATAATTCTTCCACTCTGCTTGGCTCTTGGAAGGCTCCAGATGTGCCTGTCTGGGGAAACAAAACTTCAAGGGGGATGGGGGCAGCTGAAAGAAATCCAGAAGCAAGCAACGAGAGAATCAGAAGTCTCAAAAATGCATGATTCAGGAGGGAAGACTGAAGTAAGTGGTGCTCTTTATCCTATATTAGGGAAGAATTAGGAAAATAAAAAGAATTGAAAACAAAGAGAAGGGGAATAATCTGTTCTTGCTGTCTATGGGGAACAGAACAAGAAGCACGAGACCCAGATTGGAGCCAAGGAGATTTTCATTTCACAAAAGAAATGCTTTTCAGGTGGAAAACGTCCTTTAGCAGTAGAACAAGACATCCAGACAGGGGTAAAATTGGCATCGTCAGAAGGTGAGACCACATTAAACCATTGTCACCAACTCTGTGTATAAGCAGAGTTGATCTGACATGGGAATGAACTAGAAGACTTCTAAAGATCTCTTCCATACTTACTTTATATGTTCTGATGTTGCATTTAAAGTCACAAATTTTGTCCTTAATGTTGATGTGCGTTTAGAGCCAGAAAAGTTAAAGAATCCCTGATTGTCCTATGAATCTCCTTTCATTCTTACTAATACTTCATCTGTTATTTATATAAGCCTCCTGTTCCACAAGTCTGTATGTATTTTTAATTTTCAGCTGTGTGAATATGGTTGTCATGAGAAGAATGCAAAATCCGCATTCCCAAAGTTTACATAGTCCTTAAAGAGGGTCTGAAATAAATCCTGCACTGTCCTGGATTTAAAAGTCCTGAGAAACCAGAAACTTGTCATTTGTTATTTCTGAGAAACCGAATTTCCCAAGTTTCTGCAAATCAAAGAAACTATTTAGTTCAAATGTCATATTGGAAATGGATGGGCAGAGAGGCAAGAAATTAGCTACTACAGCAGAACAAAAATCTCAGCAGGAAGCTGGGAGAGGCTTCAGGCTCTGGATAAGTTTGTTTCAATATTAAGCTCTTAGTTTCAGACTTGATTAAAGTAACAATCTTTATTTATAAATTTATAAGAAGCCAGCTGTCTTCCCCTCAGAAGCCTCTCCAGGCTGTCTTAGGATTTATTATACAAGTAGTATTATAAGTACCTCCAAACTGGCATAAAAGCTAACCACTTTGAGACAGATAGACTGGAAGTAACTATGAAGATGAATAATGTATTTTCTAGATTTCTGAAAATGTTCTAGCAAAAAATGTTTCTTAAACGTCCATGATAATACTATTTAATCAAACCTTTGCACCTGAAACTTCTAATATCTGAATATAAGTCAGAGGTCATAGTTACAAGTTAGCCAAAGGCTGAATGATGACTTAAACCAAACGGGACTTAGAAAGCCACGACTCTCCTGGAGGACACCTCAGAGGCCATCTGAAAGCCATCCTGCCCTCCGTTTCCTCTCACTAGTCCATGTAGAGACGTGTGTTTGCTTGCCCAGCTCTTGCCTTCTGACAGGGGACTGATTGCTTCGAAGGGGTTTTAAAAGCTAAAAAGCAAAAGCCAGTTTATCACTGGCTCCCACCCAGCAGAGCTGAGGCTCACACTGACTGGGGGGCACAAGACCAAGTGGCCAGCCACCATTTCTCAGTGAAAAGATCTGGATATTTTTTTAATGAAAGCTCCTTATAGCTTGCTTTGTCTAGTCAAGCATTTTAGGTGAGGTGAGTCTGATGGCATTATTCACTGTACCGTAAAGGCTCAGGATTTCACACGTCTTTTCACATGAGGATAACTTCTTAGCTCCTGCCAAGAAAGTGGCTACGCTCCAGTGGATAACTCGTCCTACTTGCCTAGTGCTGGTCCACAAAAGCTATGCACCATACCCTCTGCGGGGCTCGGAGGCTAAAGTCAGGAGCTGGCTGGCTGGCTGGCTGCATTTTACACCCTAAAAATACACATTTAGAAATTAAACTGTAAATTTGTTTAACATCCAGTAACCCTGAGTAACTCAAGTGGCCTGAAGAGATCCTGTTGGAGTGCAGGTTTGTAATGAGCCTGCTGTGCTCAGTTTCCACCCTCCTTGGAGAGGATAGTCTTCAGCTGTGGGGGAAGACCCCGTGCCTTGAAAGAAAGGCCTTTCCACCCTTCCTGGGTAGGTTTTCTGCTCCTTAAGGGATTTGGTTGAGAGTGTTGACTCACTTGTGTGCAGCATGGACATCGCTGGGAAGGAGATGCATCCTGAGTTAATAATGTGGTAACTCAATTCTTTGGATTACCTTTGCTTGGAACTGTTTTAACACTAAGTATTTTATTTACATGTACATATAAATATAAATTTCCTCTACTAGATAGCTTGTGGAAGGGATGGCAGAACAGACATGTTTTTCTTTAAGTGTATTTGTCCATTCTGACTAGAGTGGGGGAAAAGATAAAGGAAAATGGGTTTCCCTCCTGCCTAGAAGCTGTATTTGTATGTGATTGCCACCAGGTGAAGCTCTCTCCACTGGAAAGAAGGACCAAGGAGTGCAGGTGTTCAAAGTTTGGGCACCGAAACAGCTCGCAGTGCCCCGTTCTGCAGAAGGTAACGTGTTTGGGCAAGGGAAGGCACCAGAGCTGTTTTCCCTTCTTTCTGTTAATCAGTGTGGCCGACTGGAAGAAAAGCTTAGCATGTGTCTTACACCAGTGTAGGAAAATCCTGACCAGCCTGGCCTCCTGGCTAATTTCCTAATCAAGTGCAGGGATACAGAATGCTTTTGTTTTGTAAATTGTGACAGAAGTATTACACAGACTGTCCTGGGGCATTTGAGTTCCTTGTGCTGGTTTTTTTCTGCTCTTGTGGGAAAAAGAGAGAGGGCACTGGGAGAGGAGAATATTGATCTGGGAAAGGCTTTAACGCAGACTTGTAATGGACGTGCTCTGTCAGGAACTATGCTCAAGGTTGAAGAGGTGGCAGTCAGGCCTGAGATGTCTGAGCTATCGTCTGTTTCTAAACAGTTAACTGACCAGGAGTTGCAGGGGAAAGAGCTAAAATAAGAGAACTTTACTGAACAGATTCAGGTTTGTCTGTGTATTTGAAAGGAACCCAGTGCTTTCGCTTGAAGTACTTTTTTTTTTTTTCCTTTTTTTTTTTTTGAGCATGTACTGTAAACTTTCACATCAGTCTGGTGAGAGAGTTAAATAGCTTTCTGACTAGCTGAGGAGCTGAGTAACTTCCCTGACCACTTGGTAGTGGTGGGTAGAGGCAGGTCTGACTCCCAAGTCCTTCAGTTGCTGCAAGTGATGACTTTAATGAAACATCATCTTTGCCCATTAACGTATTTCGGAGGGCTGGTCCTACCGCCCGCTGGCAGACCTCTGCATTATCGCCTATCAGATCCAAGGCAGACTTCTGCACTTGCTCTTCTCAAAGCTGTCAAGATACTGGCTCGGGGGATCACAGCCCACATCATTTGATGGCAGGTCAGCTTGAGGGCTTGAACTGCCTGGCTTAGTCACTAACTTTCTTGCAAAGTGGGCAGTAAGCATAAATGGATAGATATGACAAGTGCTGCCCCAGAGGGACTTCCCCTGGCTTGCTAAAGATGCCAGAGAGTGTTCCTACCTGTATTCTGTAGGTGGTAAAGCTCAAACCACTGGCCCCAGGTCCAGCAGAAATAATAAACACTTCATCGCTCCCAGTCTCAGTGGTCACTGCGGATATGGAGGAGGGCACATCTGGGTCAGTGTCCTGAGGAGACCGTTCTGTGCTGCCTCTGCAGGAAGTGACTGAGAAAAGACAAAAATTGGTAAAGACTGCTTGCCAGAGTGCAAAACAGCTGCTCCCAACTCCGCCATGACAAACCCTCCTCCCTCTCTCCCCAGGTGATCTAGAGCAGGCTTTGGCTGTCTGTCGCACCAGCCAGAACAAAAGTCAAGCCAACAGTTTGCTCTCCTGAAACTATGAGCTTTTAAAAACAAAACAAAAGCAGAGGAACACCCTTGGGTCTGCTTTCTAATAAAGACAGACCCAAACTGAAATTCCTCATACTAAACACACAAGGTTGTGCAGCAGATCAGCAACTGTCACGGTTGGGAGCACAGAATGAGTTTTTTAAGGAAGATATCGTTGTGAGAGCTGTGTGTAATGGCTGATGGTTTAGTGGGAAACTGATGGTGTGTAGCAACACAACATGAATTAGCTCCCTGCTGCCCTTTGACCCAAAGGGGTGCTGTTAGAATTCATGTCTTGTGACTTAAAATTGCAGCAGGTGACATTATCTGCAGCTTGGCTGGGGGTCTCCTGTTCTCAAAACACACTGTGAAGTAAATGTCATCTAAAGCAGCCCCATTCCATAAAGCTCTTCAGGAAAAAGTCAGCTCCAGGAGTCTCAGTTGTCCAAAGCCAACGTAAGCATTGTAAAACCCATCCTTTCCAGACAGGGTTAGGCGCAGGGCAGGTGACACTCTTCCACCATTTATGGATCTTTGCAAGTTGTTTGTAGCAGCCTGAACCCGACACGTTTGCTCTGCTAACCCAGTGTCTCTGCAGTGCCATGTGCTATGACAGCTTTTGTTGGCAGCGTCTTGGAACTGTGCTTGTGCATGGCCCTTGCCAGGGGAATTACCCTACCAGCAAGGGGGAGAGCAGCAAGGAATAGTTCCCACAACAAAGGCTTTCTGCTGTGAAGTGGCTCTCCAGCTGTGCATGGGCGAGACAGTGAGGAGGACTGCAAGGAAGAAATGATCTGATTAACTGGCCCAGGGCTACAGGGCGCCCTGACCTGCTCCCACTGCTGCCCCATGCTTACCCGCCTGCTCCCGGCTGACAGAGTGGTTGTTGTTTTCATTCTGCCGACTTGGCACCACCAGCTGGAGCTCATTGATATCGACGGCGGAGTTCTGGATCCCATTCTACAACTCAGAATATGCCCCAGTAAACATCATCAGATAAACAGTGCAACAGCCAATATGAAAGAGAGAAACAGAAATTGCTGAAGCCATTAGCACTAACCTCCTGGTCACTGCATGCGTTGGATGAGCTCCTTTTGGGGCACGTTCTCTGCCTGAAAAGGAGAGACAGCAACAACAACAAGCCCACGAGTGAGTTAAAGATCCACAGAAGGGAAGGTCTCAGCTGTGCTCATCCTGCAAGGGGGACCCAGCAGGTTATGAGCTCTCCTGCCTACAGGAGCATCAAAAATACTTGCCAAGACTCAGGGCAACAAGGCCTGTAGGCCAGGGCAAAAACCGATATGCTCATGTAGTGGGAAGTCAGCTGAAGAAGAGAAAGACCTGTCATCTTCTTGCCATGATCACTGCAAAAGCAGGAAGAGAGTTCAGACCTCTGCCAAGTCCCACCAGGCTCCCCTCCGCCGGCTGCTCTTCCACGTCAGTAACTACATAGCGGGACTGAAACCCTGCCTTTGGTCTGGGCAGTCACATCGTTCTTATCCCGTTAGAACAGAATATTTCATCTGTGTAGCCAGTATTGCATGCTGGATTATATTTAGCAAGTAGAGAGCATCAGATGTTGTTCAGTTGTATGAACATTTTATTAAAAGACAGCGCTATGGCAGATGATTACTGGGTAAACATGCCTCTTGGCTGAAGGGAGACAAAAGCAGGTTCTTAACCGTGTTCTCACATTTTTACTGAGATTATGAAAATAAGTCAACTAGTCTCCTTTACTTTGGGGTGAATAAGACTTAAATATGTCACAAAGAAAGCCTGGCAGTAATGAATGTGATGATGACCGAAGCAAGTGTATTTTATCTTTGTGTACAGCAGTTCTTCATGGGACAGTGCGGAGACATGTGGGAGCATTAAGGCACTGACCAGACAGGATGTGACCCATGTTAACTCTTTTCCCTACTATCTGTGCTGTTGGCTGGCATTTTTCCTCTTGTTGGGGGGGTTGGTTTGTTTTAAGGCATTTAATCTCCTCCATGCAAAGTTTTTTTTTGGTCGTGATGGGCTGAAGCCAAGATTTCAAGTTTTCAGTCACCATTTTGTTCCTGTTGGTTTTTAAGAATGGGGGCTCAAAGGCCAACTGATGAGGCTGGCCGGGAGCCAGCGTCTGCTCCATCTTGGGCATGGTGGGTTTCATTCCTTCACCGTATCATTGGATCCCTTAAAAAATGCTTATTGACTGACAAGTGAATTGAGGGAGGAAAAAACACCCATGATGCGCCCCCAGCACTAGTGAATATTCCTAGTGAATACAGAGAAGACTACAGAAAAATTGGAGAGCAAGTTGGCCCTTGAGAACGTAATCTAGAGGACATCCAGAAGGACAGCTGTTACTCCAGGAGGCACAATGGCATTGGCTACTGCTTGGGCTTCTCAAGGGAACCCGGGGCTAAAGCGGGGAAGGCTCTTCTTTAATGCACCAATTCCAGGAGGGGGAGTAGGGAAAGGCTTCCAAGCAGGAGTGGTGTCAATTTATCAAGCTAGATCAAACCAAATAAGAAATACTTCAGAATGGAAAATGTGTATGTAAATATTCCCCTCACACAGACCAGAAGCTCTTATTGGGCATGAGAACCATTTCAGCAGGTGTGACCTGGCAAAACATGCTCCAAAATAATGAATTAGTGTGGCGGTCAAGAGATTCAGGTAGATGGTGGGAGAACTGCCTGCAATTCCCTGCATTCTCCACGTTGCAGTCATTTTTCTAATCTCTTCCCCTCCTCCCAGCTCCTTCCTGCCAAAACCCATGACAAAAATTTAATCAAATCTGATATATTCCTATGAAATATTCTTGTTTCAAATAACTGGCAAGTTACAAGCAAGTTTGTTAAAATATTCCCACCCAGGAATTAAAGAGCACAAACGAAATGTTCTTGTCTAAGAAAATACAACTTAGCACATATTTCTTCTACACAGAACATCAGGCATTGGCAGCCCAGACTTTTTAGTTATCTGAATGGTCTCACTTTCGAGTTTGTTATTTGAACTTTTAGCATGACTTAACAAACAAAATGTTCAAGTTCTCAGAAACACAAATAAAAATTTGCTCCTCGGATTCTTGTACACAGCTGTCCCATTTACAAGATACTCATATTCTCGGGGACAAAGCTGAAAAGATGAAATACCAATTTTAAAAGTCTCAGCAACTGACAGCTATGATAAACTATGAATAGTCAGGGCAAGCTCTGCATGAAGAAACTGAAATACCTTACACCCATTTGGCTCCTTTCCTTGCCACTCTTTGTAAATGTTGTGCTCTATGATATTTCACAGGCACTGTAACTACCTTGAAATCTGCACTGCAGTTTGGCAGCATGAACCAAAGAGAGAGTAAGGTGCCCCTGGCAAAGATGGTTTTGTTCCAAGTATAGTAGAATAAGGGGGAATAAGAGAAGGAAGAGTCCTGTTCTTCCCAAAGTTTAAATTAGGTTTAAAAAATGGTAACTGGCTGAAATGTCCCCATTTTAACTTCTTCTTCCCTCATCACACTTGGGTATTGAGTGTCTGATTTCCACTGAACAATTTGATTTACTGTTAAAAACCAACACGCGCAAAGGGTAAAAGTTTCTAGATTCGGCCAACAATTTTGGTGGAAACTTGAGATTTTTATTTTTATTTTCCCTTCTATTCAGAGCTGCTGCCACAGTGCCTGGAGAGATGTGCTAGTTTGCAGGACTGGGGATCTTAGTCTTTCTTTAGCTCATTCCCCAGTTGGGCTACATCTCCCGTGGCATGCTGCAGTACCTTGCCACCAAGGAGACCAGCGATTTAGATTGGTACGCAGCTCGCGGATATAAAATAACCAACGTGCAAATATGCCAGTTTCCATCATTTAAAAGAAGTCATATCTCTTTTTTTAAAAGTTGCTTCAAACTTCTAAAGTAAACCAAAAATTTCAAGTCTGCTGGAAGCTTTATGAAAATTTATGAAAATGTCCTGTGTTCCCCAGCAGGCAGGTCCAGCTAGGTCTAGCTGTCTTAGGTCTCTAACGAAACCAGCCTGATGTGTAGAGGGACAGAAATGGAGGACATGGCTCCAACAGAGAGGGATGGGTTTCTGGGTTGTGCCTAACCTAAGGAGGGCAGAGAAAAGATCTGGTTTTAGCGCAGAAGTGACAAGGATTCTCTAGGAGGGCATTATATGACCAAGGAAAAGTTTTGCCCCCCAGGTGATGGTGAGACTGCAGGCAGTGACTGGCAGGGCAGTTTGCGTGGAGAGAGATGGCAGCGCATGATGACTTCATGAAATAGCTGTACACGTAGGGGGTTGTAATTGGAAACAGGTCGTTGGCAGGCTATGCAGATGTAAAATGCAGTTGCAATCCATGGGTTGCAACTATCGAGCAAAAGTCTGACTGCATTGGACAGGATTAAAATTAAATAAGGTGGACAAGTCTGTTGTTCTTGGGGCTTGGGAAAGAAAATAAAAAATACCCCATTACTCGAGCCAGGCCTCATGGCCAAAAGTAATTAGAATTATTGGCCAACTAACAACTGAAGCTTTCATTCCCTCCCCAAACAGCAAACAAAAGCTGCAGTGTGGCAGAGACTTGGAGTTTCCCCAGAGAGCTTTGCCCTGGCTGAATGCAATGAGCCCAAGCAGACACTGCTGACGACTTGGTGCATTGGAGTGGCAGTAGGTGCCAAGCCCATCCTGGGCCATTTCTACCCCTGGCAAGGCAGAGCCTGCTACTTTTAGCTGAGCAAGAGCAGCAGATAGAAACGGAAAAAAAAATACAGCTAAACCTGGTACCAGAGGAACGAGTAAAGTAGGAAGAGAAAAGAAAGTAGAAGGCAAGTTTACGAGGCCAAGAGCTTGAAGGTTGCTATTAGCGTCCTTTGCAATGGCACGCTCCAGCCAGAACAAGTATTACCATGCCTCAGAAAGCTGGTCGCATTTCTGAGCATGCTGCATTGTAAAGTATCTTAATTTCTCCCCTCCTCAGCCCACCCCTTGCCATCCTGACGTTTTCTGCAAGGAGAACGGGCTGTGGCCAATACCTATTTGACATATGATTTCAAGCCCCTCTTTAGGGCAAGAAACATAAAATAGAGTTTGGGTGGGCTCAAACTAAAAGAAGTTAAGATGTGCTTAATGGCCTCTGCAGTCTTATTCTGGGCTGCATTAAAAAACCACAGCTGGGAAATGTGGGCAAGCTCCAACCAGCACCAGCAGTTCTGAGGCCAGAGACCAGTGTCATCGAAGCAGTTAGCCCCTTAAAGAGGGGGGAAAAAAAGACTCTTCCAGTGCAATACAAGCGAGGTTACTCGGCACACGTCACGGCATCACTTCCATATGTGTCAGAGCTCACTTAAATACTTTTAAGTCTGACAAGAAATAAAGTATTGTGACCAAGGCCTGACTGGAATAGCATGCAGAGAGTATAGGCAGCTGGGATCGTAAATGGCCTTTCGAGAGGCTAAAGGACTAGGGAGAGCTTCTATTTACATACAGTCAATAGCTGACTGAGGTATATCTTCCTTTAAAAAAAGAGTCATAGAGCAATGAAAAGGCGTAAATGCCAGTGTTAAAAGAAGTGAGTCTAATCCTGGTCCTGCGCCATAGGACCCCTGGTAGGGTGTATTCACAGTGACCAGAACGTACAAACATTTGTGTGAGGGGAAAAAAAACCGCCTTCAGTTTTTTCTCTGTTGGTCAGCAAGAGCAGAATATTACTTTATTTTGTAAACATCTGACAAGCAAAAAGCCAAATTGTGCATGTGAGCAGCACGGACTCACTTTCTAACAGGCTATGCAGAGTAAACTTCAGCCAGTAAAATCTCAGATTGCCAGTGTACTTTTTGGTTTGAATAATACTCTGCCTCATGGATAGTTACAGCGAAATTAAATGGGGGTAATGGGGCAAGAACAGCCTACTCAACATGTGTATCAGCCCAGACTGCTGCCATAGTGAAGAGAGCATGCTTCTGTCTCTTTTGAAGATTGGCAAGGGTATAAAAATAAAGTATTTGGTATCTGGAAGACATTTTCCACCAGCCGTTTTCCTTTAGAGCTAGCAAAAAATTGTGGTCTAAATTAGTGTTCTGCAAGCTCTTTAAAAAGGAAGAAGGTTAGTTAGATGTAACACATGCAAGTTTAACTCTTACAACTATGAAAAGCTCAGACCCTGAAAGCAGAAATTTCTATATACAGCAAGAGAGATTATATTTAAGCTTCACCACCTTGCCCACGTTCTCATATACCCAGTATGATGGCCTATATTTTGTATTTATTCAGCAAGAGCTAGAAACGCAGCCTCCAAAAGGACAAGGAAAACAGAGTTCCTCTGTCAAATTAACCTCAGTGACTAGGAGTGGCTGGGCAATCCTGAGACCTTTTGGGTTGGAGGATGCACAAGGGAGTGGCTGGGCAATCCTGAGACCTTTTGGGTTGGAGGATGTGCAAGGGATGAGGCAGGGCACGCAGGAAGAGAGAAGACAGACCAGTTGCATGCCGCCATGGGAAATGACTGCTGTTACTAATACCCAGTCACCACAGTGGAGCCCTGCAAGGGACAGTGTTTGTTTCACTTTACCTGCTGTTTTCATTGAAGTCAAAACCTTTGAAAAATACTGTTTGTTTTGACAAAAACCTGGGGAGCTTGGGCTCTGTTCTGAATTTGTTGGAAGGAAAAAAAAATAAATCACTGTTTCTACAAAAATATTTTCACTAGAGAGTTAGTAAGAAAAATGCAAACATATGCTGGGGGTTGGAGAAGCTTCCTCCTGATGGACATAGAGAAAAGAAATATATAAAATAAAAGCAATTGACTGAAGAGGTACGCTTTTGTCACTGGCTGGTTTTAGCCATTGAACTAGTTGGCATCAAGACCCAGAAATCAGCAACCCAGCCTGACCATCAGCTCACGTGATCCATGTCATTTCGGATGACATTTGGGGACAACCACAGGTATGGCAGCGTGGCTCTCGGCTCTTCCCTAGCAGTCAAAGGGATGTGCAGATGACTGCTTAATGCATGAAGTGCATTGGAATTAAAATGTCTGCACAGTCTCTTGGATAAAACATGCTACAGACTGGAAAATATTACTTAATCTTAATTCAAAGTGGTAATACTTTTGTTATTATTTACTTTTCTGCAGAGCATTAGTGATGGTTAGTCAAACTGTGGAATTGCTGTGAAAAGACACAGCGGCTGTCAGCTCAGCCTGCTTGGGAGAGTCAGGGAAGGATGATCTTTCTGTTCTGTATACCCTTCAGGTATTTCTGCAGGAAAAAGAATATCAATTGGAGGCACAGGAGCTGTAGAACTAGGAAAGAAAACTGAGGAGCCTAAGGCAGGAGTAGTGACTGGCATTGATCTCTGTATCCACACACTTCACTACATTTAAGGGACAGCAAGCATGAGCAGAGCAAAGGAAATATAACTTTGTTTTCTGGTCTTTTTCCTCTGTGGATATCACGTGCTCCAAAGGCTCAGATATGCATCATCTTACCTGCAAGCTATGCAGAGGGCGGAGAGCAAAGCAAGTGCAAAAAAGACAATCCCTGTTGTAATTGCCAGCATCATCACGTTTTCCTTTTTCTCCTGCCTCACAGCATCTACAGTGGTAGGTTCGGTGATGTTCTTGTATTCGAAGAGCATTGCAAAGCCTCGGCCCCGGTCTGTGGTGGTGATCAGTTCCATGATAACCTCCACCATTTCTAGAGATGAACCAAAGACCAAGGTCTTGTTTAAAGGTGAATTTGGTCCACAGAAGCGAGAGGAAAATGTGATGAGATCAGAAACGTATAGTACATCATGGGGACAGACATCCACTGCTGGCTGTGGGCTAGAGGAGATTTCCATGGGCAATACTGTTGTGGGAAGAGTCCAGCTCTCTACTGTAACTTCATCTCTTTCACTAGCAGCTAAGTGGGCAAGCAAGATTTTCCTTTTCAAATCTTCTTCTCTTTCCAGGCCGCTGGTATTTTGCCTCTGTGTTGTGGCACTACCAGCCACAGGGAATGGCAGTTCTTCTGTTTGAGCCTTGGTAATCGCTTTGGGTTCCTTCATCTGCTTTGACTGTTTTTCTTCAGATGCTTGTTTAGCTTCATCTTTTTTTGAGGCGGTTCCTGGAAGTTCATCCAGGTGACTAGCAAGGTCCTTTGACTGATCTCTTGTGCTGCTCAGATTCTGAGCCACCTTTGACATCCAGGTCTGGAGAGAAGGTTTTGTAGGACGGAGAGCCAAGTCCAGGTTTTCCTCAAGAGAAGGCATGTCCTTATTTCCTGTTTTAGTGGGGGCTGAAAAGCCATCCCAAGGGGCTGGAGTTTCACTAGAGCTCTCAAAAATGTCAAAGTCAAAAATTTCCAAGATAAGGTGGGTTCTCATGGGGATGAAAAATTGCCAAACACAGTGTGTCCCTGCGTAGTAGTTATTTGGAAAACCTGGTGATAAAATCAGGCCTCTTTCCATCGATTCCACCACTGCACCACAGGAATAATACACCTGGGAAATAAAACAAATAAGCTTACATCTTGCTAGAGATTATATACAGGATGCAGTCTGCTAGACCTACCGAAGGTCCAACTATTTTCTTTTCCTTCAGGGACTGGTATAAGATAGCCTCAGGAAAGGGGAATTTGTTAAGCTTGTACAAATCTACCTTCTACTTTCCCATTTGGAGCATTAATCTAGTATGTCTACTATGGAAAGCTACTCTTGGAGACTATGGAAGTGTATACTGAACAACCAGCCTCCACAGAAATATAACCCAGATGGTAATTCAAATAATTCTCACTTCCTACTACTGATCATAGTAGCATCCATTTCAGCTGTTGGGTAACATACAACTTTTTGACCACATAAATGCATTGTCCTAAACAGCTGTGGTGTGATAAAAATCTTAGGAAGCTAAAGAAAAACTGTGTCGCCACAGCATCTTGAACTCTGTGTTATTTTCATTACAAAAACATTTATTTAATGTAAAAAAAAATCCCTTGCATTAACGATTACCCATGATTCATCCATCCAACTCATCTTCTGTTTCAAAGACATTCAGCCTTATCTACTTCAATCAGCAGTAAAATCTAGGTGGTTCTGATTGGGTAAATTGTCTCTGCTTCGAATGCAAAGCCTCTCAAAATAGTGACAGCAGATACCAGCTCTCACTAGTAAACTAGCAATCAACATGCATTTTACATAACACAGCAAGAGTCCCATGTGAAAACTGCTATTTCTTCTTTCACCATAAATACCCTTCAGTCGCCATAGAGGAAGGAAGTCCATAAATGGTGGCATTAACTACCATGCTGTAGCTTTTCTAAAGGTACATGAGGCTGCTTTCATGCACCATATTTACAACTACCTTCTCCCAAAGACACTCTCAGAGCCTTTTTTTCAAGACTCTTTCATAAATTTGGAGAGCACACAGCCCTGTCTGCACCTTGGGCAATTGTTTTTGAAAAAGGGAAAAAATAAGTCAGAAGTACTTAGGTCACAAGCCCTGTGTAGAAGCATGGGTTTACAAGCAATAATTGGAAAAGAAAGGGAATGCTTTGGGTTTGGTGGGTTTTTTTATTGGAAATGATTTGTCGTCTTGGTCTGTTATCTATTTAAACACAAAGGAAGCTTGGCAGTAGAACAAACAAATCTTATGAAGTCCATATAAAGCCACAAAGATCAAAATACTCCAGATTTTTTTTTCTCTTAGTCCCTCCCCTTGGCTCATACTGAAATGGAAAGAAAAAAAAAAAGCAATGCCAAATGTTAAAATCCCGTAAATAACAAAAAGCCAGACCTGTTCTGCAAGCCATGACCTTTGCTTTCCAGCAGGTGCTGTTCATATTCTGAGTGATTTCAGGGTGGATGGCAGGATGGCAATAGAAAAGGACCAAAACAGCAATGTGGGCTGAAATTGTATTTTGTATTCAGCTTGAAATCCAATCTTTGATTTTCAAAAGTGTCACTTAAATCAAAGCTTATGTTAATTATAGTGAAATAAACTACAGGCTTCTCATTTAAGGCACCTGGGATGGACTATGGCTTGAAGTCTCAAGTGGAAAAGAAACCACATTTATGTGCCAAATACATATTATCCTCTGTCTAATGCCTTAGGAGTCCCACAGCATGTCATACCAAAATAAATTAATAGAAATTTACTGATCTTTCCTCTAGGAGGTAAATTTTTGGGCTTTAGTCTGAATTAGCTAATTCATGGTAAAAATGCAGGTGAAAATAGCAAAACTGTATGTCAATTTAAGAGGCTACAGATCCTAACATTTGCTAATCTGTTTGCTAATTCACATCACAATTAGATACATTTGTTGTCACCTGGAATTTACTGAAAACCAGCTGGTCTCCAGTGAATATGCTCCTCTTTCCTCAGGGAGAGGATTGCTCCTACACCTGGAAGAAGGAAAGAGGGATGTTCTGTGACTTCTCTCGTATTTCTTTCCTCCATCACGGAATATCAGTGCAGACTTGCCTTTGTCCATGCTAGTCTTTTGAGGAATCTTCCTTTTAAGGAGGATACTTGCATAGCAAGAAACAGTAAATAATGCCTAGCTTTTGAACTAAAATACGTACCCAGTTTTGGAGCCAGAATGTGCACCAGAACTGCTGCTATAGCAGGGTGGTACTCCTGGATGTGGGAGGATTACAGATTGGCCCAAACCTCCTTAAATTAGCAATGATTGAGGGCTGAGATTTTATTTTGAGGAATATGTGAACTGATCTAGTTGCCTTTTTTCAGACACTGAGAAGGTGCTTGGAGGCGTTCACAGCCCCCCTCTACTACCAGAAGACTTTGTTAACACCCAAAAGCAGCAGCCATCAGTTCGGTGGATCCTGTGGGCTTAATCACCAAAGTGCTGAATGGGTAAGTGCATCCCCCCCATAAATCCCTCACCCATACTCTCAGGATAGGCTCCCTTTCCTGCCTTCATTTTCACTTGAATCTGTCATCATCTGGAGAGAAATATCTTCCAGACTGCGTACATCCAAGGAGTCTCAGATTCAAACACAAATGCCTCCTGTTCCCCTACAAGCCACGTAGCCCCCAGTCTGCTGCAATATCTAGCTGAATGCCAACAGGTACCCTGCATCCCCGAACCCAGGCGGGGGGGCATTTGTGCAACATGTGCATTCCAGAAATCAGGCTGAAAGGTCATGGCAGCGAGGGAATTGTTCATTTATCACGGCTTGGGAGACCGAAAAGATTCAAGGCTTGCTCTGAGACCAGGAAAAAACCGCACAGGGGAGAGGAAATGCAAGACAGATCCGAGGGGGCAGGGGAAGGATTTCTGATTAATTTATAATCCACAACTGAATGACTGACAAACTGTTTAGTTCATTTGAATCATCCTTTATGAAAGCTGAGTTTCATCAATTAGACACAGATGTTCCCTTCTGCAGCAAGTTATAGACTTGTGGGCTTTTGACAGAGGCATGCAAAAAATCTGGCACATTTTTAATCTTTGCAAATGATAGGTGTTGTTTTTTAAAAAACAACACTTGCAATATGCCCACACCAATTACGTCAATTACGAGCAGGGAGAACCAGATTACCCGTCCTGTTCATCTGCTTTTCAGTACTTCCCACTCTGGCTAGGAGTCCTAAATGTTTAAAACAGTTGAGCTGAACTGAACCTCCGGCCTGCTGTGGTCAGACGTACCCTACCTGCCTTCTGAACTAGGGTAACTGGGGAACAGCAGTTAGTAGGTTGCAGAGAAGTAACTCAAATCTCAGCTATTGCTGCTTGGCTGAAACCACAATAGTTTGATATTTCAGAACATGCCAAGACATTGCATTTCCCCTTTTCACACCACACAGCCTACTCAGAAGCTTAAATCTATGACCATTACTAAAAAATGCCCCATTGTCATTCACTTACCTCCTCCTGTGCTGACATTTGGACTCTCTAGAAATGAGTAGTTAATATTGGCATCAGCTTTGAGCTACTTAATTAAGATACATGTATGTAAGGAGTTACAAGGCCTCTGCACCAGGAAACACAGGGCTAAGGAGCACAAGGAAGACCTTGTGCGAGTCCCTCCTAGGTGATTCTGGCAGTGCTGCCCCGATGGTGGGATGAATGCCCTGCTGCCCTCTGAAGTGTGGGTTTGCAACAAACCCACGTGCGACGCAGTTGTAGAGAGCCTGGGAGTTTTTCTTAAGCATAAAGCTATGCTGGGTTGGAACAGATGTGGCCGCAAGTGACTGCAGGCCATGGTTCAGAAATCTCAGCACAGACACCAGCGTCTGCTCCCTGAGGAGCACCACCTCTCAAAGAAGGAGCAAGCCCTTGATATGTAGGGGTGCACCACAAAGCCAGCATGTGATTTCTTCAAACTGGACACTACACCAAAGAGCTCTTGAGAAGCAGGTGGCACTGATAAAAAGCAGAATTCCCATGCGGGAAAGGGGGAGAATAATTGTTTCGGCCAGATGGGAGTTGATTGTAAGGCCCATCCAAATATATGCACAGGAAAGAGCAGTTACCATCATCTGAGTAATATAACCCTCGATGCTGCTGTCCACTCGCACACCACCTACAAACGTGGCCCTGGAGCCTCTGCATTATTCCAGTAGGAACACTGTCAGGGAATCAGCACATTCTAAGGGAATCCCACTAGAACAATTTAATTAGCACCCTTTCTTTAATCACAATGACTGCCAAAGAAGGCACCAGACTAGAGCTAGATCAGAGGCATGCACAGAAGCAAGCTCTTCATTTTGGCAGGACAGGGCAAGTTCTTGCAGCACCTTACATCAAAGCCAGGTAGACCCCCCTGGCTGCTTCCACCAGAGCAAAGCCACACTCAAAACCTGCAGGAGGGTCTTGCAAGAAGCCATGAATGGCAAGTTGTGGCAGGCTCTTGCTGGCCCATGAGTGCTCTTCAGTGATGGGCACTAGCCTCTGCCTGAATCACTAGAAGCAGGCAGGATTCAGTTTCTCAAGCTTCTCTGTCCTGCCTCCAAGAGAGAAATGCTTCTGGCATGAGGTGATGCTGGGAGCCCAGAGAGAATGTGGGGAGGATGCTGTGACATGCAGATGCTAAGAAAAGGTGACATGACCATGAGGTTTAGCTTGTGCAGACATAAGCCCTGCTGAAGAAAAGTGGAAACAAAGTGATTCAAGATCCTGGCTAGGAAAACCCTCAGCCCATTTGTGCTCATAGTTTTTGCTGAAGCTCAAAAAGGTGAAGTAGTGATAAATTTTCTTCATTCATGTTAATGCCGGTTACGAGGAGCTACTGTTTGCAGCATCCTGGAGGACGCTGTCTTGCTTGCATCCCAAAGACTGTTTATTTTTAAAGTGTATTTATTTCAAAGAAAAGGAAGGAGGACATCCTGTCTTGATGTTTGTCATTCCTCTGTGAGCACAATCTCAGATTTTCTGGATTGGGCCCTGTCCAATGTAGTTTGTTTTCTTTTATAACATACTCACCCAAGAAATAGCAAGTTCTCTCAGTGCATACCCAGAGTCAGAGTGAAAGCCTCAGCAGAGGAAATTGGAGACATATAGCTGAGCCACTGAATTACCAAGACATCCCCAGGGGCCAAGCCACACACTTAATAGAGATACCCAGTTGCAGGCTTGCAAGTAAATGATGTGCAAAGACCATAACCTAGTTTGCCCTCATTAATGCCTTATGCACATCTCGGCTTCTGTGCATTTCTCACATGTATTTCCAGTTTCAGGCAGACTTCAAAATGTCTCTTCCACTTCTTTTTAGAGATGACTGAGAAGGAATAATCCACTACATTTCAAACTGACTGAACATTTAAGAGTTGCTGCATTTATTATTCTTTTCAGGAACAGACGTGCATTATCTCCTTATCCAAGTTAAAGGGAGTTTTGGTCTTTGCTTGAAGACTGTACTAGAAAGACTTAATTCTAGAGTAAGGAGTGAAGGTGTGGATAGAAGGATATTTACACAGATCTTAGGCCCTTAAAAAATCACTCTGAAGTCAAAATACCTGGTTATGATCCTGTTTTTTTGACTGAAAGATTCTTTTATGTTTTGTCTCTTCCTGTAAAATAGCCCCACTACATAAATGATCCTTTACTCTTTATTTAAGAGTAGGAACGCTTCCCCAGGTAGATGGGGTTTTTTGCTTCATTTAAAAAAAATAATACACTGCATCACTTAAAAAAAATAATCCGCTGCAGCTGCCTGGTGCCAGAACAGGACTGCAGGCAGTATATGGCAGTTCTATAGGAGCCTTATCTTGTCAGCCTACAGCTGATTCAAGAGCAGCCACAGGGGTATGCAATTAGGTTCTGGACAGAGATGGATGCAGTCTTAGAATCCAAGATTGTTCAGTCTGGATGACTAAATTTAGCTATCTGAGCTCACCACAGTATCAGTGGGGTGAAAATCCAGCAAGCTTTATTTAGGATCCCTCACCCCTTCAAAATTAAAAACATCTTATGTGCGCACATGCACGCACATGTGTGTCTCTTTCAAAGATTTGGCAACGCTTTGAGACTACCTCACCAGCTCCTTCACATTTTATTCTGCCCCGGGGACCTCTTTAAAACTTTGGCTCCACCAACATCTTTGCAATTGCTCAAAACATGCAGGGTGAGGTATGGTACCTGGGTTACTTCCCCCTTCTCCCCTCCAAACATGGGAGGTTCGCTCCGAGTTAAAGATCGCTCAGACTCACGAGGACATTTGAACAGAGCCAACCAGCTGGGATGAAATACAAAGTGGCCCAAACTTTCAGCCAGAGCAGAAAGAAAATGCTAAACTTAGGGTTTAAAAAGAAAATGAGAAGGAAAAAGGGAACGTGGTCATTCCATAATCCCAGTTTAAGGGGGAAAAACAAAATATAGACAAGTCTTTACTTGCTGACGTGGCTGGAACTAGCTGCAAAGCTACCAGAAATATAATTCTTGTGGTTCCCAGCAAAAGCCCCAAGTTCTCCTCTCACAGTACTTCCAAGTTAGGGAAGACTGAGCTTTTTGGATGCTCATCAAATACAGGATCTGAGGAAAGACTATCCCAAGAGTAAGATATAAAACTCCAGTCTGTTAGTTTAAGAAGTGACCACATTTACTTCACTAGCTGACTGATCTAGAGATCAAAGCTGGTAGAACTTTTTCCAAGCAGGGGACAAAGTTAATCGGAGACTTTATAAAATTAGCGCTCTACTTAATTTTGCATTTTCAGCTCATCTTTGCACACAAGGTTTATTTTCTTTCATTAGCGTTAACTAGATACAGCAGCAGCACATCTAACCTATTTTTCCACCTGGCAGTACAAGAATTCCTGGAAGTGCCTTGGAATCACCATTCCCCCCTCCGCCAAATTGCCTTTGCTGTGTAAAGCGTGAGGCAACAACAAAAGGAGACTCTTTCATCCCATACTAGGGCAACTCTTCAAGTATCTCTGGATGCTTGAAAGTAGCAGACCCAGCAGAAGTACATCAGGACATGGGATTGCCAGAGTATAACAAAAATTGCCGATGCTTTGCTTAGTTATTAGAAAGAGTTTTCCCTGTCTCCTTTTTTCCAGTCCTTAACTATGATTTTTTTTCAGATTGATCTCCAAAAGAGTCCTCATCAATTATGGGAGCATCCTGTGTGCTAAGGGGTCTCCCTCGCCCTCCCAATAACCCCGTCCCAACACAACCCATATACCTGCACACGCACTTCGTATTCTCTCCTTGCTCATAAATGAGCGCTGAACAGGGTTCAGTTGTGGGACTCTGAAAGTGGGCCAAGCATACATTTGCTTTTAATACATTTATGGTATCAGAGCAGTTTCACTCAGGTTTTTCAACAAGGGTCTAATATTTCTTGAAGTGAGTGCAACCTGCTGGATTTAAGCAAAACCAAAACTGCATTTTTTAACAGATGCTCTGTTATTTCAGTGGTGGGTAGCAGCAGTTCCACCACATGAAAGCGATTATGGATGTGACATTTCCACTCTGCAAATCCCATTTTCAGGGAAGAACCCAACTTGTCTTATATTCCTTCTTGGCACAGATCAGACAGCTCCACAGGGCCCTGTTTTCACACCTATCACCAACTCTTCTATTGTTTTTAATGGTTTACAGAACATTTGAAGAGAACAAATACGCAGGTGGGAAGGGAAGGGGACTATGGAAGCCTGTTGCTGAAGGAGACAAGGAAAATAAAAATATTGTTAGAAGAGCAGAGGAGGGAAGCAGGAATGCAGCGCAGCAAAGAATGCAAAGTCAGAATGAGACTTCAGGACTTGGAGGCCCAAATATGCCTCAGACTGTAGGCATGCTATTTTCTCTTATTCTTCCCATATGTGACTTTGCTGCAGCTGAGCCCTGAGCTCAAGCGTCACAAGAAGATTGCTTGGAAGGCGCTGCTTTATTTCAGCGGAGAACAGACAACCCTCTCCTCGCTTCTTAGAAAAAAAAAAAAAACCAGGGAGGATGGTAATGTTTGCATTACCCTTGGACAAAGGCAAGTAGGCTCTGTCAGGATGGAAAGAGGCTGGCAGGGCCCAGGATATCCTCACCAGCTCCGAGCGCCTGCCTGTAGATGCAGCATTTCCTACGGCAGCTTGCCAAACCGTTAGGCAGGCCATTGCCACAACAAATCTCTGTGAATCAAAGCAGCTGCAGAAGAAGAGGCAGGAGAAGGTCAGTGATCTCATTAGAGCCAGGAGGCCTGGGCCCCCCAGCCACAGCAAGGTCCCAGCTTCACAGCTGCAGTGTATTTTGATACCTGGCCTCAAGCAGATTGCATAATTGCACCATGAGGTCACCATCCCTCCTCCTTGATCCTCTCTGAGAACAGGAGGTGGAGAAAAGGAAAATCACATAAAAACAAACAGGGGCACTCTGACAACCACCAGGCACAGTGACACACTCCAGTCTCTGTGGAGAACAACAGACCTTCTCATTTGACTCCAGAGATGCAATGCCTTTTTCTCCCTACAAAAAAATGCTTGTTCCCAGAGACACAAACAGGGGCTGTTTTCTGAACAATCACCCGTGGAACAGCACAGCTTTCCGTAGCATGATCAGCAGTATATGCAGTCTGGGCATCCGTTGTGACTTGACATTTTGTACTTGCCTTCAGAGCAACCAGAGGAAAAGCAGTCTCATGCTCTGCTGTTTTGGGGAGGTTCAGGTGAGATGCAAACCCAGTTTATCCTTACTAGGCCAGAAAGGCCAAGCTACTCTGTAGTTAAAAGCAATGGGCAGAATTTTCTGCAACAGCCACAGATATGTTGAGTACCTGATGTGAGGTTCCTATGTAAAGCCATGAATGAAGATCACCCAGCTCTGGGTGCGGGGCTTTGCTGGCTGATTTGGCTCATGTCTCTCTGCAGACAAAAGCCAGAGTTGTTTCCTGCAGAGGGAAATTCAGAGGAGGATTTCAGAGATGGTCTTAACAGCCCTCTGAAAGAGTAGGTCTCCCTCTCAGTGAAGGTGGGACTTTAGGAGGCTTACTGGCTAACTCAGCTACCTAAATAAAGGTTCATAGGTGAAATCTCAGGATGTTGAAAAGACAATAAAACCATTCTTGCTTTTTCCCCATATCATATATAGGCAGAAGTTCTAGTTCTCCCCTTTCAGTTCTTTAATTAAGATTGAGTTGGATTCACCTACAAGATGTCTTGCAAGTTACAGCTATGTAAATCTGGCTAAGCAGAGTTCTCTCTCCCTATCCCGTTCTTGCCTTGATTTAGATTTCTAAGGCTAGAAATTCTTATGATGAATAGTTTTTCTCTGGGCTTGGCAGCAGCCTGGCAGTTTATGGGTTTTTGCTACCTGACAGTTTCCCAGGTTGAAGTTACCACCACAGGAGTAACCCTGGCGTTCACTGATTATTCAGTAATTGCTGTATGCCAAGGTGTAGACATGTTCATGAAGTGGATAAAATATTAGCAGGAGTGTAAAATACAGATAGAAATGCTCTGGAAGACACCTAGGCCAAAGCAAAGGACATGTCCAATTCTTTCTTTAATTTCACTGATGCACTTGCGTCCAGGTGCTTTTACTAGAAACTAAGTGCCAGGTCTTATTCTGAACTCTTCTTCATCCTTCACTGCAGCCCCAAATTGCAATATTCATTTCCTCCTTCTCATCTTGATCTGAAAGGGACAAAAGCCAGATTGTTTTTCTATGAAATGCTTTGAAAAATCTATTTAAAACATACAAATCCAGTGCTTCAGAAGACCCACTTGACTAGGCAGTGTTCCCTTGGGGACTATAACTATTACACTCATAAAGTAGAACTATTTTAAGCTGAAACCTGTCATTAGTATCTCATAAATTTATCGTGCTATGTTCATGCAACAAATGCAAGTGAGACATGTCATTATGAAAACAGTCTGAACATCGGGTTTCCCCTTTCATCCCAACATTAGCTTTTATGGTTAAGGAAGCATACAACCTATCTAAGACAACATCCACCAGGGGAGTGCCAGAATTCACATCAACAACCAGCTTTTTCTTGTGGACTTTCCAGACTAATCCTTGCAGGGGAAAAAAAAGAACTAACTCTTGTGACTGGACACTCAACAGACAAATAGTGATTCTCCAACAAAGGTGCAAGATGCCATATCAAATAAGATCCTACATCTATACAAAGCTGCTATCTCTGCTCTAGTTTTTGGGGGTTTGGGGTCTTGGGGGTTTTTTTGTTGGTTTTTTTTCAGCAAATACCCTCATTCAAACATACAAAAAAATGTAAAGCTTTAGAAAGGGAAACAAAGGCATCATTTAGAATGTCTCCTCAGGCAAATAATCATGAATATGATGGGACCATCGTAAATAAAAGTAAGGCAGTGTAATGAAGAGTTCAAGATGCCACGGCCATTTGCTTCAGGGTTTTAATAGGTCAGCATAGGTCTTTTTTCTACTAGAGCAAGTTCTCATTAACAAAGTGTACACAACACACCATAGAAAAAATTAACAGTAAACGATAGGGTTGGTGGGAACTAACAGGAGTGATGAGGGAGTTTCCAGAAGATCAATCTGGTTTTCATTTTCTATAAATTGAACAGGCCAAAGCAGCTCAAATTAAAGACTAGAAAACATGGTCAGATTGTTTGAACTGCTTGGTAACCAGATGAAATACACAACAAAACAAAAGCTATAGCACTGCAGTAAAGTTTGCTTGTAGAGTTCAGTATAAAAGTCCATTTAGCAAGTTATGTGTTTTCATAGGAATCTGTAAACCCAGTGTTCCCAAATTATTTATATATATATATATAGCCTCCCAAATACATGGGGGAGATTTAAATAATTAAATCCATATGCAGCTTAGGTGCCCCACACCACTTTGTTTTGTTTTGAAAGCACCAGAAACAGGAGAAAGGGGAACTGAAAGGCAATCCCATGCAAATTTTGGTGGCCACTTCCCAGGAAATAAATTTGGATCTTTAAAAGCAAGCAAAACACACATATACGTGTAAACTGGCCTTGCAAAAAAGCAAGCTGTTTGTGCTTGGATTTCCAGCTGCATGACCCTATTGTTTCATCCAGACACTTCAGATGTTTCACATGTTGGAAGTCTATTGTACAAACATATGGAGAGGGAAACATTCCACGTGTGAAAGCCAAAACCTGCAAATATCCCATATTGCCACTAGTATGCTGCAGAGTTGTTACTGCAGCTCTTTGGGAACTGGGTCACTGTTTCACTAAATGTCACTAGCAGGTGAGAGGCTTATGCAGAAGACATGGATAGTGATCCTTAAAAAGCAAACAAAGAAAAACCCTCTCCCTTTCATGCAATATTTTTAACTAGGCTTCTAAATGAGCCATTGCTACAGCTGAGGCTGGCCATTCAGAGGTCTGTTACGGTCTGACCACATACCCTTAGTTCTGGATGGTATACAAACAGTAGCACTTTCCCCCACCTCGTTGTTCCAGGATTAGTCTCCTCTTGTGCACTCTGCAAAGGGAAACTTCCAAGACTCCACCTTTGCCAGGATTTCAGAGAGCAGGATGCTTGTAAATTTTACTTTACTGCCTACACATAAGGAGAGACCATGAGGGCACAGCAGGGAGGGTGTGGGAGAAAGCAGAAAAAAGTATCACAGATACTGCAGCCAGAGTAAGAACTAAGCACTGGGTTTGTTGTTACAGGGTCCCAACCAGTGAGGAGTTTATTTTTCCAAATAAATCTGCTTTGCAGACACCCTTTCTTCTTCCCCATTCAAGTTTCAACCAGGAAACCTGGAATAAGTTACTGTTGATTTTAGAGGCAAATCAAAGTGTTCAGCCTGCTAAGCTTGCATTTAAAGTTAGTCTTGATGAGAACTCCTTGAGGCCCTCATATTTAAATAGTGAGGTCTCGGATTCACCTGAACTGCCCACCCATGCAGATCTATAATACAGGCAGGAGGACAAGGGGATGGGCAGCCTGGGCTTCAAGCCTCAGTTCTAACAGTACAGGCTCCACATTTGAAGAAATCCCTTCGATAAAAACTTAAACATCCATACATACAAAACAGTGGAGTATTTACTAACCAAGACCAGGAGAGGGCTGGATTTAGGTAGAACAAGTGGATTGGATCTCCTGTTGCTAATCCCGAATTAAGTATGGTACAGAGCAGGCACACCCTCCTTGGAAAGGCTGAGCAACCAACTTTCTGGGATTAGGATCAGGCCGGACTGTCAGAGGTATTTCAGCCCAGATCTCCTGTATTCAGGAAGCTGTCCTTGTTGGCATCCTTGACACCTGACCCTCGCTGCAGTCCTGCTACTCCTTAACAGAATAATGAAACACAAACTCTGTGCAAACACATCAGTAAGAATGAGTGAACTTCCAAAAGTCCCTTCTTCCGAGCTGACAGTAGTTCTGAATGGAGGCTTGTACTAGCCCATTTTGTTTAGCTGGTTTGATGTTGCAACCTGGCTGCTAATATAAAGAAATGAGAAGAATAAAATACTGGATGAAAATGAGATAGCACAGCAGGTTATGGCTTGCATGTGGCAAATTTGCTTTTGTTTTGCCACTTTGAACACCACCCACCCCTGCTTTATATTGAAGTGTAATGGTGCTGCCTATACTCCCCCAGGACCGAGGATTTCACATATTTTAATGGTTTCTGTAATTAGATATTTGTGAAACTCTGAAATCCTCTGATGAAAGGTGCTGTAAAAGTATTACCAAAAGTCTTCTACCGTGAAAGGACTCCACCCAAACCCAAATACAGATGTTGTCCTCAATGTACATCATTACTAATGCAAGCCAGAGTAAATCCTCCTGAAGTCCCAGATGACTTCTGTGAGCTCTAGGAGGGCCCTAAGAATTCTAGAAAGGAAATATAGGCAAATTAGTCTTTTCTCCTCTCAAAATTGGAACATCCTTTTCATTGGCAATGACTTGAGTAAGGATATTAAAAATGAACCAATAGGCCATGTGCTGCTGAGAGCTTGTAAGAGGAATTATAATGTTCCTACACTGAGTTCGAAAACTAAGGCTGCCAGTAAGGCTTTTCCCTACTGCTGTATAATTGTTCCACATACTAATGCAAGACCCTATAGTGCCCCGTACCTACCCCACCCTCCTCCTGCCATGGATTTGTACAAGGAAAAGAGGATTATTTTTCTATTTAGTACTTCCCATACTCAAGGAAGCATCTGAACACCAAGTCGAATATTTATTATTTATAGACCTGAGATATCAGTGCATAGACTGACCTTGTAATAACAATAGTGTGTAATGGGAAGAGTTGCTACACCGGACCTAGTCTAGCTACACTGCTGTTGAGTAGCCACTCTCTGGTACCAAACATGCCATGAGTTCTTTTTTTTAAGAACTTAAGGGAAGAGAGAGACTTGAGCATTTTACCACCATTCCTGGTCTGTCATGCAAAGAAGCACATGGGGAGAATAGTAATTGTTTGTTTGTTACCACAGGAAAGTTTGTTTGCTGGGTCTTTTTAAACCAGTGCAACAGGACTGTTTGCTTCAACCTACTTAGATAGTAAAGAAACAAAAATTACTTCAGCGTTTTCATCCCAAGGATGGTTGGCATCTGTAGTGGCACTGCACTCTTTTAGCTCCTTCTGCATGAAGATTACCCACATCGTTCCAGTAATCTTCTGCCACTGGCTTAGTTCTCTTACCTTGGCTGCTGCTTCCATTGCTGGCCTTGGCAAACAAGAGAATTATGGTTCAGCTCTACAAAGAGAGAGTCCCATGTGCTGTGCAGGACTCAAGGCCAGCCTCATCCATCTTCTCAGCTTTCAGCTTCTTCAGTGCTTCAGTAATTAGAATTATCAGGACTAAAACACTGTGGACATTATTGCTGCTTAGCGTGAAGCTAACAAGAGAGCGCCAGATTTACAACATTCTGGCCAGACAGAGAATTAAAAAAAAGTTACAAATCATTGCCCAGTTCCAGGGATACGTACTCCAGGATCTTATTTCGCCAGAGACTCCACGTGAACTTTAGCCTCTAGGAGAAATCCGCCTGCATTTTTCTAATTGAAATACCAGTCAGACCAGTGGCGGGATGCAAACTAACACGCATGAAAAATAAAGGTTCAATGACCCAAATCAATTATGTTTTAAGGGCACAGCTCTGGACTCAGTAGGAAATATTTTAAACAGGAAAAAGAGCTAAACAGGATCATTCATTGAACTGACCTGGAAAAGAGACAGAAATTTGGTAAATAAGAAGTTCAGTGCAAGCCAGTTTTATGTACCAACTGTAGTGGATTAAAAAAAAAACAACAACAAAACCAGAAACGAAAAACAAGCCCAGATATTTCTTAGACTCAAATAATGTTTCAGACTTCTGGGTACTAAAGTGAACAGCGCAATAAAACAAAGCAATTCTCATGCCTTCCTTGAGCACAGGCAGTGTAACACAGTTTAATTCCAGACATAAAAAAAAGCAGTTTCTAGAAATCCCGAAACTGCATCTTTATTAAAACAGGACAACCTGCAGGTCTTCTATAAAACAAAAATAATAATTTAAAGAAAAAAACAACCTCTGAAGATCAGAACCAGTTACTGTGGATTTTTAAAGCACATACAAGCGAGGAAAAAAACAGCTCTGCTGCTTCAGAATACATGAATATAGCTGCTCCCCAAACTAGCTGAACATGCAGAGTAAATATCTGCCAAGATACACTGTAAACACAATAGGATGCAGCTACAGCAATTAATCAAGATATAAAGAAATAGGAAAGACCTATCATTTCTCTACTCCTAAAGAACGAGTATTTTCACAAACAGTGGAGAGATTAATAGATATTAAGCTCATTGCCAACAAAACTTTCAGATTCTTTGAAGGTGCCTTATTTGTCTTGACTGGCTTCGTTTCTTGAGACAGAAAGACAGCCTGGTGTGCATATACAGTGCTTTACAGTGACCTATAAAGCAAGAACTACCTGGACCTAAACATCCCATTAAAGTGTTACTAAAATAACCCCCACACCTGGCAGCAGCTGGGATTGGAACCAGATGTGCAGTACATCTGGTAAAGAGCGGGGTTGCTGCTAGCAGGCGCTGAGCCGTTTGAGCGATGTACTTTTCCAGTCCAGCAATTGTCTGGAAAAAACTTGATAAAACATGTATTTTGCCTCTACTTTTCTTAAGGCAGAGGTTGACCACAAACAGACCTATTGTGTGTCAACTTAAAACATTTGAGAATTTCCATATC
>JANZLQ010000092.1:21992698-22002953 GCA_026212715.1 Elanus axillaris
CCTCGCTCTTCCCAGGGGGATTTGGCCCGGCCCGGCCCGGCCCGGCCCGGCCCCGGGCCTCCGGGTGTCTCTGCCGGCGCCCCAGGGAGGTGCCTGGCCCCTGCCCCTGCCCGGGGACCCCTCGGGCGCGTCTCTCCGGGCGGCTTCCCCCGACCGCGACCGGGCTCCCGTTGCCCTCCTGCTTACTGGTGTTTTAAGCAAAATCTGTTGTTTTCATACAGTTCTTTTCCCTGGGAGGTTACTGCTGGGTTCCTGTGGCGTGCGTAGATCTCTGTGTGTGTGTATGTCTGCCTGCCTGTGCTCAACACAGAGATGCAGTAGGATCTTGAAGGCAAAATACTGTAGCCTTTGATATGTGGGGGTGTATTAGACAGGAGAAAGCCGTTCTTCATGACTCTGATTATTAAAAGGTGTTTTATCACAAGGATAAGAAACCATTTAATGTTGGCTGGATTTTGCGAAGGTGTAAGCAGTCTAAATTGTGCTTGCCTTTTGTCTGTAATTTCTCTGCGACTTGTCATTTAATACCTATTTGCTGTACAATGGCTGTTCTTCCAGAAGTTTTATGGTAAGCTTTATTATTCAGAAAAGCTTTTACAATCAATAGCGAATCAGAGCGGAGGTATTAATCTCTGTTTGGTGGAGGTTTCTCTTTTGGAAATGTGCTCCAGATTTCTGGCTCCTTCACAGCTCACCCATGTAGGTGTCACCTACATAATTATCTTAGTCCTGTGTATCCTGAGCTGTTAGCAGCTTTAGAAATGTTTTGGAGATGACTGGTGGTGTTGCTGGTGACCAGGGCAGTTTGGTACAGTAGCAGTTACACAAGTACTGTCAGGAGATATGGAAGGAATGTTGCTCGAAATGTTTGTGTTCCTTTAAAAATGCAAGTAAAATATCCCTGACTTGACATTCTCCCCACAACACCCTGTTGTTTTTCAACTGGGGATTTCTTATGCTTCTTGAGTAAAGAGGAGCCATAACGCTTTGTAATCTGAATTCAGCTGTCAGTAACTATTTGAACAAAAGTTAAATACTTGAAGTGACTATGTACAACAGCTTCTGTCAGATTGTATTAGTTGGCTGAGTCTATACCCAAAGGTAAGATCTGAATACTTGGAGAATCATTTGCAAATTCTCTAAACTGTGTTTGGAAATCCTCCTTTCAACTTGCCATAAGAGAAGGCAGCGCTGAACTGCAAGTCCAGGCCACATTCTGACTGCCAACATGTGCTGTAATTAGTAGTCCAGACTCTGTACAGTGATACATACTGGTTGCTCTGCAGACAAGTAAACAGTAGTGATGTAGTTTAATTAAAATTTTTTAAAGTAAATCCAAATTCCATACTGTGTTCTAACTAAAGTTAATAAAGCAGAGGCCAAAAAGGCGTTTCCATTAAAAGGGACAGTGATCTTAAATCAGTTGTCTTGCTGAATATTATCTTGTTGCATCATTACGCTAGTGTATCAGTGCTACTAAAAAAACCCTTGTAATAAACTTGTAATAAAAAAGCTCTTAAACAGATCGCTTAATCACAAAAACTGGATACTTGGTTGTATTTCATTGTCTCTGTTAATACCCCATGTCCTGGTACTGTGTGTTGAAGCTGGGCTGGTGGGTAATCTGTGAGCACTACTTGCTTTTTAACTCATATTTTCAAAGCTCTAAGAAATGTTTGTAAATTTACTACATTTTGTTTCTAGAAGATGCAGCTCCTGGGTGATTACAGCTTTGGCTGTGAGCTGTTCTCATGATCTCCTGGAATTATTGCTGCCTGCTGCATACCAACAGCTGTAAAGCTCAGAACTGTGCTCCTTTGTAACATCTTGATGCTGTTGTTGCTGATGGAGAGAAACAGGACTTGGTAGTTCACTTGGTGGCAAATTATTTGGAGGAAACACTTTCCCAGGATCTGGATCATTTTTACCATGGACTCCTCATCTGTCCAGCAGGACGTTCACTTGGAGAACAGAAGCAATAATGAGGGCCCTAACAGCTCTGAAGAACTTTTGGATTGTAAAGCCAAGTCAGATTTGCCAGTTACAACAGATGAGATTAACAGTAAGTTACTCTATATGCACCAAATAATTTCCTAGCCTTACCCAGGCTTCTTTACAACTACCTATTTTGTTGTTAAGGTGATGCTGAAGGACTTTTTTCCTTGAGGTCAGGAATTTCTTGTACAGCAGTTTTAAGCAAGTTTGGTGAAGGCTATGGCTCTGTGTATGACAAAATTGTCTTTTGTTTTAGAACTTGTTCTTTCAAAACAAAACCAAACTATTAAGTACTATTGGCTATCAGTTGAGTATGTGCTGCTCATAGGGTGTTACTCTATCTTCTGATAGTGTTTCCAAGAGTATATACCTGAAATTCACTAGAATTAATAGTTCTGAAATGATTGTTGTGGAGTAAGCTCATGACTGGAGTACTTTATTCTGGCAAAAGAAGTTTTCCAAATAAATTAAATTGATAAGGCAAAAATAAAAATGTACTCAAAAAGTCTCTCTGACTTCCATTTATGGAGGAGACATGCGGGCATGTACTCGCCACATTATCTCAAAATAACTTTTATATGTAGACAAGCTCTATAATAAAATAATTGTCCAGCTGCTTACAAGAAACTTAAGAGAGTGCTGATCTGAGTAGATTATAGAATCAAACTTGGGTTGGAAGGGACCTCTGTCGGTCATCTAGTCCAACCTCATGCACAGAGCAAACCTAGCTTTGAAGCTAGATCAGGTTGCTCAGGGCCTTGTCCTGTTGAATTCTGAAAATCGCCCGAGAGGGAGGTTCAACAGCCTCCCTACCCATTCCAGTGTTTAACTGCTTTTGTTGTGAAAATATTTTCCTCATATTGAATTGAAATCTCCATACCCTACAGGTATCTCAGGACATGTTGGTATATAAGGATGTGGTGGTAGACGAGCGGAGGGGGTGTATATGTTGCAGCTGTGTAGATACACAAAAGTGTGCAGGTTACTTAGGTAAAAGTAGGTGATCATGTGATGAAGTTGTTAGCCTTCTGCCCTCCTGTAGATTTGTCATCTTGTTACGGGCAAGAAAGTGGAGGCCTGAGACTTTATTTGCATTTCTTACGCTGCCCATTAGCAGACTGGCAGAGTGTAGTTATATGATGATTCATTCATCTTTTATGAAGTTGGAGATCGCGCGTTCCCGTCTTCTCCTGTGTTGGACATTGTGCAAACAGTTGAATTGTGGCTTACAAATCAGTAGTGTGTCTTTCTACTGTTTTCAATCTATTTGCATTTCCTCCCCCACTGTTCTAAAAAGACCACAGTTGTTTTGACACTTTTGTAATTAAATTACTTTCGTTCAATGAAGCATTTACATTCCGAGTGTCTCATGGCCTCAGGAAGTTGCCAGGAAACCATTCCTCCAGAATTTTGCTTCAGCATCTCTTTTGTAGATGTATACCACTCACAGCTCTGAAGATAAAAATATAAATAAAGTATAAATCTGATGCAGCTGCGGTTTCTGAAAGATGGGCAGAAACAATATTGCTGAATGTGCAAGGTATCCTCTTAGTTTTGGCTTCTTGTGGCTATTCTTAGCACTGACTTCTCTTTTAAATTTAGCTTTAACAATCTTTTAGTTTTAAAATGCCTTAAACTCTGACTTAGGTTGGTTGGTCATTAAAAAAGCAGTCCTGTCCTCTGTCCTCCTTTGCATGCTTGTTGCACCCATCCCTTCATCATGTCTGCAGGTGTTTTTGTGACCGCATGAGGAAATGATTCAGGCTAAAATGGCCTGAAAATGTTCTCTGTGTGACAAATAAGATACTCCAAAGTGTTTTAATTCAAGTGTTAGAGAGCTGACAGGTTTTGGCATCCTAAGGCTGAAAGCTTTCTATTTTTACCCACATTCAGTCTCCTCTGAGCTGGTTCACTGTAGAAGCATCTGTGCTGGCTTAAGGGAAGATGCACTGCAGAGGTAGGAAGAAATGGTTAGGGGTAGAAATTCATCTTTTCCTCTTTAAGTTACTCTGAAGTGAAATTTGACTGTGCTTAAAAGGAAAACTTCTGCTTTCTTCAATAACAGAAGGAAAAACAATTAAAACCTCCTGTCTTCCTACTCATATGGCTTATTTAATTTCAGGGTACGCTTTAATGTTCATCCCATATGTGAAGGATAATAGCTTTATTTTTTAATTGTTTTGCTTTCAGAAGTTTGTAGTGATTCATTATATCAGGGGGAAAAGTTTAATATCAATATGTTAATGGGCTGGTCTAAATAATTAAAGTTTTATTGAGTCGTCGTAATCAACTTCCTGGCTACAGAGTATTTCTGTATATGAATCTTAGAAACAGTTTTGGGAGGACCTGTTTCTCAGTTCTGGTTTGGTTTTTTCTTTCCTCACACATCTTCTTTGAGCAGACTTTAAAAAAAAAAACAAACTGCTAATTCAAGTCTGTAGCTCTGAGGAGGAAAAAATAGAAAGAGGAAACTTTGATTTATCCACTTGCAAATACTTTTTGATCATAAATGTTAAAAATTTTCAAACAAATAATGAAATCTTCCATATTATTCCAATGAGTTCCAGTCACTCCAGTGATACACGGTGTGGGAATGAACAGAAAGACGGTGGCTATTTCAGTACCTTGCTCGTCTGAGATGTATAGTAATGCATTTAAAGTTAGATACGTAGTCTTGTTGCAACAGCAGTTTCATAAATGTAAGTAGTCCCCAGCTGATCGAAGTAGAAATGTGTGAGAAGTCCAAAATGCAAACCTGTGAAGTGTTGAACTGGTTTTGAAGATGCATTTTTCCTGATGGAAAAGAAAAAATCTAATATTAGTAAGTGGGGATAAAATTAGTATTAAAGTGGTTCTTGAATTGCCTTTTAATTGGTAGATTTATTATTTTGATACATGTGAGTTTTGCTAATGTACTCTTGATGAAGATGTCCTCTGTGAAAAAATTTAAACTTGGTTTAAAATTGAGAAACTCTGCTTGGCCCAGGCTGGAAGTCAGGATAGTGGATGCTTTCTCCCCAGTGCCCAGCAGCATACCAGATAGCTGAATCATTCAGCACAGGCCTGCAGTTGCTGAGTCTTATTTGTAGCAGGTTGCCACTTGGCATGACACAGATCCCATTACTTAGACTCGGTGTTTCATGCTTCTAAACCTAACAAGATTTAAAAACCCGTGTGAAATTTTGAAGATAATTTATGATCACTTTTGAGGTCCTGCTTGAAGGCAATGTAGTAAAGCAAATGAAAGGTACTTGTTCTGGTCTTTTTAAGTGGAAGAATCGAAAGTCCTTTATAAAATTCCTTCTGCCAGTTGCTGTCGTTACCAGTTTCCATATTCTTACAGTCTAAAGGCAATAGTGGTAGCATTGTGTTTGGGTGGAGGTGTGAAGATAAATGGGGTGGTTTAAAGTGTAGCTCAGTGAAACTTTCTTTTCCAGCTACCAGTATTAACATCAATGAAGTGCCAAACGAAGAGGGAAGTCTGGAGATAAACAGCAAAGTGGATGCCTGCCAGAATGGGCCAGAGTCGCTCTTCCCTGCCTCTCCTGTGTCTTTTGACCCCACCAGCAGTGTGCAGGGTCAAGAGTCGTCCCCAGGTGTGACTGGTTTCCATGACAGCCTAAGGAAGTCTCAGGGAACTAGAGCTGAGGGCATAGTTCTTAGAAAAGAAGCTTTGCAGTCTCTCAAACTAAGTCTTCCCATGCAAGAAACTGAATTGTGTAAGCATCTGTTTACGGTGGTGCCCCTGCTTTCTCTTGCTGCATAAAGCCTTTTACTCTGAGCCTGGCTCTAGAATCCTATAACATCATTTAAGCTTGGACTAAACTTTGTTTTTGCAGTAAGCTTTTACTTTGATCTACAATTCATTTTCTTTCAGTAAACTACCCTCTGCTGCAGCTAAGGCACGTGCCTTAGCATTTAAAAATTGTTCTTATGCTGGAGGGGAATTTATGCTTTCTGGGGCTGCAGCTATTATAATTTTCTTGATTATTATGAGTAACAGCTGACAAAAAAAAAAAAAGAAAAGCAGAACCAGGTAATTTTAAGCTAAGTAATAAAGGGGGGAGAGAAGGGGGAAGCCTTTATATTAAGGTGCCTAATGCTGCAGGAGTTCTCTGAAAGAATGTTTTTAAAAAGCCTTACTACAGGAAAGATATAATGGGAGTTAAGAAAAAGTAAGAACATCTTTCTCTGACCTGTAGGGAATGAGGGGACTGCCTAGGTCTTGCTTAGTTTTATAGTTCCAGTACTGTCAGAAGTGCAGGACAGGTGAGATTAAATGACAGCAACAGTTTTGTTCTTGCTGTGTAATCTCGTCATGTATAAGTGGAGGAATTACAGCATTTGCAAACCGAGTGATGGAAATACACAGGCTTTATCAATGCTTACACAAGAATGTATTAAAAGAGGGTATTCTGAGGTGCATGCCAGTGGGCTTTCCTTGCGTTCCTTGCTTAAGCATGAAGCATGTTGCTGATGGTAGAAGGGGCTTTTTTCTTTTGCATCAAATTTGCCTTTGTTGGACTTTTCTGTTTTAACTGTAAAGATAACCTTTCACTTACAGGCTCGGTAGAGTCTTCACTCCCATTGGAGAAAGAAGAACAAATAAGACTTCAAGCAAGAAGGCGCCTAGAAGAACAGCTGAAACAATACAGAGTGAAGAGACATCAAGAAAGAGTGAGTACCACACAACAGACCTAGATCCAGTGTGTTGTTGAGAAGCTTAAAAACTTTATCCTTTTATACTTTTATACTTTTTATACTGTTTTCTCTGCTTTAAAAGTTCATTAGTCTTCTCAAATCTGAGAAAGCATTTTTTTTTTCTTCTGGACATGCAAAATTTGGTTCTCCATTACCTCATCAGTAACGTGCCATTTTGTGCTTAAATAGAGGGGAAAAAAGCAAGTGCAAATTCTCCTATGTTTTACAGTTAGCTTTTGGAGTCTACCTTGAATATTTTCAAAAGGCATATACCGAGCTTTGATAGGGCTGATTGCTGATGTAATTTACCTTGTTTATGAAATGATGCGTATACTTAAATATTTAATGTAAAAGTGTAGAGCTTTATGTATTAAGTTCTAAAGCAAAACAAGTCTTTACTGCTAATTCAAATGTAACATGCTGGAATTGATCGTTGACTCTTTGCTTCTTTTAGTCAAATCAGTCTACGTCCAAAAACCGGCCCTCCAGCACCCTAGATCCTGAGCTGATGTTAAATCCAGAAATCTTGCCAAGAGCTAGCACTGTAGCAATGACAAAAGAATACTCCTTTTTGCGGACCAGTGTCCCCAGGGGGCCAAAACTGGGTAGCTTGGGACTTCCAGCATCCTCAAAAGAGAGAAGAAGTTCAAAATCTAAGCCCAGTAAGATCCGGTCCTTGGCTGACTACAGAACTGAAGACTCAGGCTCTAGAAACACTACTGGGAATTTTGTGGCTACTGATTTATCTGGTGGGACTCTGAAGCAAAGCAGAAGTGGTCCAACATCAGTTGTTTCTGAGATAAGTCTACCCTCTGACACAGATGATCGAATAGAGAATTCCTCCTTGGCAGGTGATAGTGTTTCAGACATTGATGGAAGTGAAGTGGGAATGAAGCTGGATGGAAATGAGAGTGACAGCTCTACCTACAGCAGTGCGTCAGGAAAAGGACTGTATAAGAGTTTACAGAATGCAGAAGGCAAACAGGGTATTCCGTATACAATAAATGGTCAGAAGATACATCCTGAAGCAATGGGGCAATTTCCTTCCATCAGTGAGGTACTACAGGCTGCGGCAGTGGAGCATCAAGCGCAAGAGCAAGAAGTTAATGGGGAAGTACGGAGTAGGAGAGACAGTATTTCTAGCAGGTAAGAAAGATCATTGTACAGTGAGGCCGTTATTAGGCATTATACTTTCTTGGAATAGTGTCGTGGTTTAACCCCAGCCAGCAACTAAGCACCATGCAGCCACTCACTCACACCCCCCTGCCCCCCCGCCAGCGGGGTGGGGGAGAAAATTGGGAAAAGAAGTAAAACTCGTGGGTTGACATAAGAATGGTTTAATAGAACAGAAAAGAAGAAACTAGTAATGATAATGATAACAGTAGTAAAATTACAACAGTAATAATAAAAGGATTGGATTGGAATGTACAAATGATACACAGCACAATTGCTCACTATCCGCTGATTGACATCCTGTAGTCCCTGAGAGGCGATCCCCTGCCCCCACTCCCCCCAGTTTATTTCCTAGATGTGATGTCCCATGGTATGGAATAATCTGTTGGCCACTTTGGGTCAGCTGCCCTGGCTGTGTCCTGTGCCAGCTTCTTGTGCCCCTCCAGCTTTCTCGCTGGCTGGACATGAGAAGCTGCAAAATCCTTGACTTTAGACTGAACATTACTTAGCAACAACTGAAAACATCAGAGTGTTATCAACATTCTTCTCATACTGAACTCAAAACATAGCATTGTACTAGCTACTAGGAAGACAATTAACTCTATCCCACCTGAAACCAGGACAAATAGGCAGCCTATTATTCTTACATTCTACTAATTTTGAATCCAGTTTTAACTTACATTCATTGTCATCAAATCTGTTGTTAACTTACAGATTCTAAAAGAAACTGAAAGGTCAGCTCACTTGAGTACCTATTTACTAAGTATATCTTTAGAGAAAGATATTTTTGCCACTGGCAGTGTGTCTTACGTACTGCTAGCAGTTGCTTCTACCTGTATTTACTTGCGAAGCAGGCATTTGTCTTTGAAGTCTGAAAGCGTAGACTTAACTGACTCACTGATATTTATTATCGTCCTTTTCCTGATCCACACACATACCTTTCAGACCTCAAATAGTTATGAAATGCCAAGAGTCTTGTCTTAGATACTCTTACACACTTCAGCCCTTTAGAATGAGATTTACTTAGTCTCACGGTATTAAACTGTGAGTCAGCAAGCAAGTGGATGACTGGTGAAGCCCTTAACAATGCAGTTGTGTGTTTTATCAGTTGTTTGCAGGTGCATGTTGTATAGGAAACTAATGTATAAAACCTTAGGGTGAATATAATTTCTTTATCTCTTTGGATGGTAACGAAGGTTGTTTCACTGTGTTCTGGACCCATCATAAAGCGAGAAAAAATGTCCTAAATTCTAGGTCACACGTGAAGTCTGAGTACTTTTTAATTTCAGCTTCACTTTTCTTCTAGTAGATGAGTGTTGTATTCTAACCCTTTAACTGTGTATATGCTGTCTCTGTCTCCAGTGTTTCTATGGAAAGCTCTGTCGCAGGAACCCATGATGAAATGTTGCAGGTTCTGAAGGAGAAGATGAGACTTGAAGGGCAACTAGAAGCACTCTCACTAGAAGCTAATCAGGTAGAAAATGAATTTGAATTTCTGTATTTAGCAAATTATATTAATATGTTAACTAATTTTCAAGAGCCTCCTACTCATTACTTGTGGGAATGGTGTTTTGTAAAAACATTGTTGAATAAGGTGCTTTACAAGGATGCTGTGGTGGGTTGCTGCTGGCTGGATGCCAGGTGCCTACCAAAGCTGCTCTATCACCCCCCACTTGAGTTGGACAGGGGAGAGAAAAAATACCACAAAAGGCTCTTGGGTCAAGATAAGGACAGGGAGAGATCACTCAGCAATTACCATCATGGGCAAAACAGAGTGCACTTTGGGAAAATTAATGTAATTTATTACCAATCAAATTGGAGTAAGATAATGAGAAAATAAAATCAAATCTTAAACCACTTTCCCCCCACCCCTCCCTTCTTCCCAGGCTTAACTTTACTCCCGAATTCTCAACCTCCTCTGCCTGACCAGCGCAGGGGAATGGGGAATGGGGGTTGGGGTCAGTTCGTCACACATTGTCTCTGCTGCTCCTTCCTCCTCAGGGAAGGACTCCTCACACTCTTCCACTGCTCCAGCGTGGGATCCCTCCCACGGGAGACGTTCTCCACAAACTTCTCCAATGTGAGTCCTTCCCATGGGCTGCAGTTTTTCATGAACTGCTCCAACGTGGGTCCCTCCCATGGCATGCAGTCCCTTCATGCACAGACTGCTCCAGCGTGGGTCCCCCACGGGGTCACAAGTCCTGCCAGAAAACCTGCTCCAATGTGGGCTCTTCTCTCCACGGGGCTACAGGTCCTGCCAGGAGCCTGCTCCAGCACGGGCTTCCCATGGGGTCACAGCCTCCTTCAGACATCCCCCTGCTCCGGCGTGGGGTCCTCCCCGGGCTGCAGGTGGAGATCTGCTCCCCCATGGACCTCCCTGGGCTGC
>JANZLQ010000092.1:22003133-22013525 GCA_026212715.1 Elanus axillaris
CCCCCTTCTTAAATGTGTTATCACAGAGCCACTACCACCATTGCTGATGGGCTCAGCCTTTGCCAGCAGCAGGTCCATCTTGGAGCCAGCTGTCATTGACTCTGTTGGACATGGGGGAAGCTTCTAGCAGCTCCTCTCAGAAGCCACCCCTGTAGCCTGTCTGCTACAAAAACCTTGCTGTGCAAACCCAATACAGATGCTTAAGATGATAAATACAAAGTTAGTAAAGTCTTCAAAGGCTTTAAAAAAAAAAAAAAGTTTTGTTTTCTTTGTTTAAAGAGAGATGATAAATCCAGAGTAATGCTAGCAGAATTTTCTCTTTATATTGATTGATGGCATAACACATATAATAGAAAGCATTCCTCCTTAAAGTGTGGAAACACGTGTTCTATTAAAAATTCTGATATGGCTACTGACATAAAATGCTATACGTCTTGTCTGTACTTTCCTCTGTATTTTATTTGTCTATTTGTAATAACCTGCGGAGGTGAGATGTCACTTTAAAAAAGATTTTTTTACAAGCCACTGGTCTTTGCTTTAGCAAAGGCGTTTTGCTGGGCATCTTCTTTACTCAACCATTAATGTATTTTGTCTTAAGACTTCTGTATTTTGATTTTTTGGACACATTCAGGCTCTCAAAGAGAAGACCGAGCTACAAGCCCAACTTGCAGCTTTGAACATGAAACTTCAGGCACAGATGGAGCACAGCCAAAACAGCCAGCAGAAGCAGGAATCTCTGAGCTCAGAAGTGGCCACATTAAAGCAGTCTTGCTGGGACCTGGAACGAGCAATGGCTGATCTGCAAAATACCTTGGAAGCAAAGAATGCTAGTTTGGCTTCTTCAAATAATGATTTGCAGTTAGCAGAGGAGCAGTACCAAAGACTCCTGATGAAGGTTGAAGATATGCAAAAAAATGTTCTCACCAGAGACAGCACAGGTGGGATGATGTAAATGTCAATCTTTAAAATTTGTTATTCCATAAATCATTTTATTTCAACATAATTCTGAAGTCCAGGAAGAAGAAGGATTTTTAATTTGTGATTCATTGATGTCATACTAATACAATAGTCTGAATTTTAAGATTATTGTTTTTTATTTTGTGTCACAGAAGTGCCACAGTTTGCAAGCAGCCACTGCCAGCTTGGAGAGGGAAGCATAAATATTTAGTCTGGTAACTGTTTGACAGTGAACTAATGGTTTTTAGAAAGTTGTACAAATACTGGTTTGTAATGATGACTCTACATGTCAGGGATACCTGCTTTGTGATTTTTAATTAGTTGATATTTTCTGCCTCTAAGGAGCTATGAATGCTTATAGAAGTGATTAATTTATTTTAATTTTATTCTGCTTATGACCCGATACTTTGGATTCTAGCACTTCCCCTCACTTTTTCAGGAAAAGCCAGTTTTTATGTAATTAGGCATATATGTTTTTGTTCACAAAGAAGAAAAAAAAGAAAAAGCTAAGAATATAGCAATAATCCTTGAAAATGTGTGCATAAAAATAGAACAATGGAGTGCGCTAGTCCAAGTTTTTATTTTTCTTTTTCTAGTTCATGATCTGCGACAGCAATTGGTTTCCTTACAGAACCAGCTTCAGAAGGTGCAGTTGGAACGGACCACACTGACCAATAAGCTAAAGGCATCCGAAACAGAAATCTCATCGCTCCAAAATGTGCGGCAGTGGTACCAGCAGCAGCTTGTCCTAGCACAGGAGGCCCGTGTCAGGCTGCAGAGTGAGATGGCCAATATACAGGTATTAAGATTTAACTCCATATGGGAGGACTGAGAATCTGTTCTTTTTCTATGTTAGTTTTATCCAGAGAACATTGTTTATGAGCTCAGATAAGGGACCCTGTCTCATTTATGTATTCTTCAGGTGGAGAGTAAGGGAGGATGGTTTTCATCATGAGGCGTTAGTTCATGTTAATGCTGAGCCATAAATTTAACCAAAGGACTTTTGTTCTGTGGATGAAGAGCTGCAGTGCCATGAAAGTAGTAGCTGAGATAAGGCACAGATAGATTCGTTGTGATTGTTTTTTTTTTTCTGAAACGCTTAAATTTGTTGGCCAAATTTTGACTGTATTAATATGTGATTTTTTTTTTTTCCCCCTTCCTTTAGGCTGGGCAAATGACTCAAGCAGGTATGTTGGAACATCTCAAACTAGAGAATGTGGCACTGTCTCAGCAGCTGACTGAAACCCAGCACAGATCCATTAAAGAAAAGGAACGTATTGCAGCACAGCTGCAAAATATTGAGGTACGGTTGTAGGTGGCCTTCGTGAATTACCTTCTGCCTATGTTGTGTATTTAGGTTTTTGCAAACTCAAGGCTATTTCAGCAAATTAACAGTGAATTCTTATGAAGTCATTCAAATAATGCATTATAAAACCAGTAAATATTTCAGACCAAATAAATTTGCATGACATTACAAACAGTAAGAGGGAGCAAGGCCATATGTTTCCCATGCCAAGGAGATACTTGCATTTTCTGGTATTTGTTGCTAGTTGAATTTTAAAGGTGGATGTAAATGTTCTCCTTTGCCCATTCATGAACTTTTTCAAGAGAAAACTTAATTGGAAATTAAACTAAATCAGTAAAGTGCTTCTTAAGTGTATGAAATTGCTTAGGTTTGTCATTCCTGCCCTCCAGTAGGAAAAGATGGGTAAAATCTGAAGTGCAGTATGCTTACTTTCAAAGCACTTAGAACTTTAAATCCCATTGAATTTCAGTGACATTCCTGATTCTAAGTCTCAAATGGCCGTAAAGCAGCAGGTTAGCGGAAGCACCCCATCTCTGGTGTTACTAATAGCGGTTGTGTAAATGACAGGAATTGCTACTTCACAGAGTAGCTACAGCATCCAAGGAATCTCTTTTGTTTCAGAATTTTTCCCATCAGCTGAATTTTATTAAAGATTCTTTTTCTTTACATCTTGTTTCATCAATTTAGAAAGGACATGGTGTTATTTAAGAGGAATTCAGATTTTCACAAGTATACAAGACATTCACTGTTATTCTAAAGTGTCTTAAGTATATGAATGGGTGACTTCAGTAAAGACATACAAGTGTGTAAGGCAGAATTATTTTTGCTTGTGTCTTTTCTTTAGAATTTTTCTCAATAACTTATATTTTTCTTTTCCTCCTTTTTTTTTAATTTTTCACCCCACTACTCCTTGTCCATGGACATTGTAAAAGTTGGTTCCTTACTTTTTCTGTGCAGGCTGACATGTTAGATCAAGAAGCTGCCTTCATGCAGATCCAGGAGGCTAAAACCATGGTGGAAGAAGACTTGCAGAGAAAACTAGAGGAGTTTGAGGATGAGAAAGAACAGCTTCAGAAAATGGCTGATTCTGCAGTAACATTGGAGCAAGAATTGGAACAGGTAGACTGTTGTTAGGTAGCTTCCCCAGGGTTTCAGGGGAAATACTTATTTGGCTGAAAAGGCAATAGTAAATAGATACTGAGCACTAAACTTTTTAAAAAAACTGAAAGGTAGCTGCAAAAATTAAGTCCATATCAAAGTCACTCTGTCCCAGGTGAAAAGGCTCCCTCTTTTTCAACCATCTCAGTAACAGTACTTTTTTGAAATTTTAGAACTACTGTCTGGTAGATGTTGGGGGTTTTTTAGTGAATTTAGTATGTGATCATGCCAAGTGTAGACAAGGAGCATAGATCCATGTTCGAAATTGTTAGGCAGTCAGGATATCATTATATACAGTACAGTGTAATAAATCTGCACTTTGCTACAGTCGTGCTTTAACCTTGTAATATTAGAAAGGGCTGGAATGAGATGAAGTATGTGATAGCTCAGTATTATGTTCCATGTAATTATATGGCATGATCATTAATAACACTGAATTTACCTGGTGTATGTACTGTTGATGCATTTTTAAAATAAAAATTTAGAATACTGTGACTCTTAACTTAAGAATATTTTAGGTTTGCCATTCTGGTCATTGCTTAGCCTGTAAGATTACAGATGCTGCAGAAGGCAATCAGTGCAATTAATAAGTTAGTTAGAAGTGGCCTAGAAAAGTGAAAAAATACTTTCGCCTTGTGCTATCTTCTCCTAGAAGCTAAAATATTAGTTAAAATATTTTTGGAGTGTGTTTGCAAAGTTAACATTCATTTTGTATGAATTTAATCTCAAAATACTTCTTGTCAGGTCAAGCTGACTTTGCATCAGCGGGATCTGCAGCTTGAATCTTTACAGCAAGAACACCTAGACCTAATGAAGCAATTCACTTTGACCCAAGAGACATTGCACACCAAAGAGCAGTGCCTGGATGACCTGCAAACACAGTATGATGAATTGAAGGCCAGATTAGAAGAGTACCAAAGTGACACTACTTCTAAAGATGACATGATCCAGTATTTGCAGAATGAGAAGATTGTCTTGGAAGTAGCTCTGCAGGCAGCAAAAGCAAGCAAAGAGCAACTTGACGAAGGAGCAGTGCGCCTTGGAGAAGATACAGAAGTAGCATCAGAAATCTTGGAACAACTGAGGCAAGAAATGGCAATCAAGTCAAGCCAGGTAATAAATACCTAAAAGTATCTTATTTAAAATAGCTGTTGCAGGGAAGTACTGCCACAGGCACAACAGAGCCAGTTACGTGAGAGGAGATTGGTACGTGTGAGTTTGTGTATGTGTGTAGTTGTGAGATTTCAGCTAGTGGGAATATTTTAATCAATTCTCTCATTTTTCCCTGTTAGACCATCTGACACTTTACATCCTGTTACATCATCAGTGAGCCTACAGTTTAATATCCTTTGGTCTCTATACGTGTTTGTGCATTTATGTGGTATGGGAAGGGAAGCTGAGCTTAATTGATCTTATTCTGTCAGTTTCTAAGAGCCACTATCTTTCTAAAATCTACCAGTTTTAAAATGCAATAATTTTGAGTACAGATCACACTTTTGGAAGTAATTTTTACTATGCTGCTTTTCTGTGGCAGTGTGGGCCAAACATCTTCCTTATGCAGTAATTTGGTCGTGTTTAATTGTGCATTTTCTCTTGAAACTATATACCAGGCTTTGCTTTTGCATAGTGCTCTATACCAACTGAAGCTTTTTTCTAGTCGCTGAACTGTTTTACAAGACCAAGCCCAATGCATATCCCTATTCTTTTTGTGACTGCTTTAAATTATGGTGACTCTTCCTTTCACACCTTAGTTTTATAGTCATCTATGCTCAGTATCTTTTCGAGCATCCAAGCCCCATAGCAAGAGCTTTTTTATTGAATCCTGGTAATGATGAGTTCTAGTAATCTTTAGAGATTTCTTTTGAAGATAATAATGGGACTTGATAATATTACCAATGGAAGTATTGAAGAACTATGGAAGTATATTTAAGATAATTTTTTTTCCTTCAAAGAACTAGCTGGTTTCTTAATTTGATCATCATGTATGTGTGAACGGGTGCTATCCATATACAACATATGTACACTACTGATGCGTGCTAAAACTTTAGTGGCATGATAAGGGGACTTCATGCATTCCTGAGGGTTGACAGGGCTCACTACGTGGTGACCTGTGTGAACATATTTTGGTATAAAACATTGTGTTATCTAACAGTTGCCATTGAGATGCCTAGTCAGAAACAGGATCTTCACTAAATTTGACAATTGGTACCAGCAAAAGATACTGTTGCTGCCTGAAGTAATGTAGAGTATGACATTTGGCATGTAAAGCAACGTGTTTGCTTTTTTTTCCTCTGGTAGGTAGAAAATCTGCAACACGAAAATGCCAGCTTTAAAAAACAGGTTCAGAAAGTGAAGGAACAATTCCTGCAGCAGAAGGTAAACAAAAGCAAACTATTTCGAAGAGATAAAACCAAGAGATACACTTCCCCCCCACCCCACCCCCCAGTGAAGGCATGTACTTTTGACGGCTTAGTGAGGACACTTGAATCCATTTTCTGTATAAAAGAACTTTGTGACATAATTATACAGTTTCTGTATTTTGTATAGTTAAATTTTTATCTGTAACTAACATAAAAGCAGATCCACCAACTAATTCATGCTTTCATTGGACTTCAGGGAGTTTGCCAAATGATCCACCATACAAAATCTCTCTCTGGTTTGCGGATACTAGGTTTGCTTTTGCAAAAGCACTCATGAAAATCTTCCAAGTGTCATCATTTTCCTGCAGCTTTGAAAAATAATAGTTGCTTTTGTAATTAGACTGCAATAGACCTCTTATTTTCTAGTTTTATTCTGAATTTACACAGTTTTGAAACATTAATTTGAAATTGATATGCCATTAGTGTTGCACATATATGTGTCTTATGTATAGGGTGGCACCATTAATTTACAGCTTGATTGCTTGTTGAACTAATGCAAAAGATCGTTTTAGCTTGTTAGGTGTAAGTTTGGGAAGGCTGTTTAAACTGTCAGTCGCAGTTAAGCCCTCTTGTCATGGCAAAAGTTATTAATTGTGTGCATGGGATGGTTAATTTTTTACAATTAGTTTAGTTTAAAAGAATGGCATGTAATTACTGCAGTTCCATAAAGAATGTGAAGAAGAGTATCCCATACTGCTATAAACACTCTGACGAGGTTTTTCTTATGAAATTCTGTTACATAGTGGTATTTGATATCTGAGTTTACAGAAAAAAAACTTTGAACCAGAGTGAATATGTTACAGAAGGTGATGTTGGTTGGTATTCTTTGACACACACACACACATCCGCCTCAAACTAAAATAACACTAGTAAATAGTTCATGGTAGATTACTCTTAAGTTTAGAAAGTTGTAACAGAGGTGATATTGTCCTCTTGAAACTCTTGTGTCCAAGGTAATGGTGGAAGCTTATCGAAGAGATGCAAGTTCTAAGGACCAGCTGATTAGTGAACTGAAAGCTACAAAGAAGCGGCTGGACTCAGAAGTGAAAGAGTTAAAACGAGAGCTACTGAAAATTCAAGTTGAGAAACAGGCGCTGGAATCTGAACACTCAAAACTACAGAAGGAAGTATCTCAGGTTCACCAGCAGATGGTGGAAATAGAAAATCATCTTCAGTCAGTGCAGAAAGAACGAGATGATATGGAAACACGCCTACAGGTAAGGAAGGTGTTAAACTTTTGGACTTTGAGAGTGTTACATTCAGGATGTGTTGCTATTTCTGTTAACTTTGGAAATAAACAGAAAGACCACCTGCAAGTTAAGGTTCATGGTTACATATTTAATATTGTCTATACATTTGAGCATATACCTGTGAAAATTCTGTAAATATGTGACTGCTTATTAACATCTCATGTAAGTAAGTGGGGAGAAGCATGCTACAGGAGTGGTAGAGGTGTGGTGTGGAAGCAGTTTCCTTGGTCCCAAAGTGAACTCCATCTGAGGGCAAAGACCAAACTAGAACCCTGTTCATACATGTTATGGTGGTGGCCACAGAGGGAAGCATTAAAGAAGAAATAAAAGGGAAAGAAGAAGGAGATGGAGAACCTTGGAACAGTCTACACTTAGAGATGGAAGTAACTTTGAAACTTCATGCTTATGCTCTTATAATCCAATATACAGCAAATATGCTTTTTTTCTTACTCTCATGGGTGCTTTTTTCCTTCTTATTAAGTCTTTGCAGTTTGATAAGGAACAAATGGCATCTCTTGCTGAGGCAAATCAGGCATTAAAACAACAAGTAGAACAAATGCAAGAAGAAGCAAAAAAGTAAGTGTTCTTTTAGCATGGACAAAAGAACTCTACAGCATTTGTTTTTCATATTCATCTTTTTTAGCAATCGCTTTTTTTTCCTATTCCCTGGTCTTTCCCTTGGGAAATTGAAATAGTTAGTCACAGAGTCATATCCATGGTAAGGTGTTGGTTGCATGCTACACAGGAGTTGCATCTTCTCCTCTGATTCACTTATGCTTTTAACCAACAATGTCTGAGTTTTGACATATTTGAGTTAATCCTAATTACCATTCACTGAATTTTAGCCTTGATGGGCTAAAAAGTTGCATTAGTGAGAACTATTTTTTTTTTTCCCCCACCGGTGGTCACAGGTTTTTTATGATACCTGACATATCCACCAAGGATCTCAGATTAGATTGGATTCTTACTCCAAATTATGTGTTATTATTAGAGAGAGTAGTATATATTCCTTCATATTGGATTTTTAATAGTTCTGACAAAGACCTCTTAATTACAGTATTTTCTTAGAATGTTATCAAGAGTCTTAAAGGTACTCTCTTGCAAGACAGGGCTCCAACCTGATGGCTTTCTCTGATAAGGTGGGTGACTCTGGGACAAGGGGAGAGAAGTGGATGTTGGTTTTTGTTGGGCCATGTGAAAAATGAATCTTTTAGTACTGTTTCAGGAAGTTTTTGTTTTTACCTGATGTTTTGTTTTTCCTTTCGTTCCAGTGCCATTACTGAGCAGAAACAGAAAATGAAGCGTCTAGGGTCAGATCTGACAAGTGCACAGAAAGAGATGAAAGCTAAACATAAAGCCTATGAGAATGCAGTCAGCATTCTTAGTCGTCGGCTACAGGAATCTCTTGCTGCAAAGGAATCTGCTGAAGCAGAGTTGAGTGAACTAAAAGCACAAATCACTGATGGTGGAAACAACCAGATTGCTCAAGTATGCAGATGTCTTAGCATTGTTAGTACAAAGATAGAGCTGTCTTGTTATTAAATATGTCTTGAAATATTATTTTACACTGAAGTGATGGAAACATTTGGAATATAAAGCTAGATAAGAGCGTGGTATCAATGTTCTGAGCACTGAGAATATCCTTAATTACATTTGAGAGAGGTGATTTGGCAGGCTTTGGTTTGGTTGGTGTGTTTGGTGGTTTTCTTTATTTTTTAATTTTACTTGTATCTGTCAGGTTACCAATTGTAATCCAAGCTCAGGAGGATGATCAGCCTTAGTGCTAAATTTCATGATTAATTTTCATTGTTGGTTTGGGTTTTGTGTTGTTTGTTTGTTTGTTTCTTTCTTTCTTTCTTTCTTTTGAAAGTCTCAGCATCTGAAGATTTTCCAAAATTATCTTAATGCTTTTTTTCCTCATAGACAGTTAAAAGTTCTTCAGAGTAGCCATAACTTACTCATATGTGTTATGTATGTGATAAGAAAATTAATTTACTGGTGGAAAGTCCAGTTCACTGGACCAGTGGAGAAAGATACAAATATATTAATGGCAGTAGCTGGATGCAAGGTGGAAAGCTCTGAGCAAGACCTTTACATTAAGCACTAGCACCTCATTTAATATTGGCTAGTGAAGTAGGCTTTTTAACAAAAACAAAATTACTCCTGTAGATGTGATTAATGTGTCAACCACTTGTGATCCCTTTGCCTTTAGGAAAGGATTCAAGCTCTGGAGACAGAATTGCAAGCTGTTAGCAGCAGTAAGTTGATGCTGGAAAAAGAGTTGCAAGAAGTGATTTCACTTACCAGCCAGGAGCTTGAAGAATACAGAGAGAAAGTGCTGGAACTTGAGGATGAGGTGATTGCTTGAATTTGTATGGTAGATGGGAATGTGACAGTAAAAATGTGCCTGAGAGGCAGGGAGAAATTTTAGTACCATAATTTTACTCCAACAGTACAGGATAACAGAATCTTACATAGGAAACATCGTTGTCAGTGATGCTTGCAAATTTTGCTGCCCTGTGCTGTTTCTTCATGGTTTTGTGAATCATTGTCATATAGGGGAAAAGAATACCAGTTGTGTCTGGTCATGAGATGGTGAGGATGCATGAATCACTATCTTTTGAAACTATTTGGAGTCATGGATGCTCAGTGATTTTGAGGGCAGGGCAGGGTGGTGCTGTTCAGTTGTGGAGTTGCACAAAACAATTATATAAACTACTCTTGATGTGCACCTGTGCACCTGAACAGTACCCCTGGTTTCTGCTTTCTAGCAAGCATTTTAGACTTCCAAAAGGAAAAGATACCTAACTGAACTTATTTTTAAGTGTTCATTTAAAAAAAGAAAAAAAAAAGAAATCTCACTCTGGGAAAGCAAGATGTTAAATGAGTTTAACTCATAACCTTTTTTTGTGGTAGTAATCTAGAATTGTTTGGTTTTGTTTGTTTGATTTGTTTTTTTCTTTGGCTATAGCTTCAGGAATCTAGAGGCTTCAGGAGGAAGATAAAACGTCTAGAAGAAATTAATAAGAAGTTGGCCCTTGAATTGGAGCACGAACGTGGAAAACTTACAGGTCTTAGTCAGTCCAATGCTGCTTTGCGGGAGCACAACAATATCCTTGAAACAGCATTAGCAAAAAGAGAGGCAGACTTGGTACAGCTGAATCTACAGGTAATTTGACCTTTTAATGTATTATCTTCAGAAAGGAATCATCTCATATTGTGGTTTACCCAGCCAGCAACTAAGCACCACACAGCTGCTCACTCACTCACCCCGCAGCCAGTGGGATGGTGGAGAGAATTG
>JANZLQ010000092.1:22013536-22024412 GCA_026212715.1 Elanus axillaris
GGGGGGGAGTAAAACTCGTTGGTTGAGATAAGAATAGTTTAATAGAACAGAAAGGAAAAACTAATAATTATAATAATAACAATATTAAAACATCAATAATTATAATAGAAGGATTGGAATATACAAGTGATGCACAATGCAATTGCTCACCACCTGCTGACCGATGCCCAAGTTAGTTCCCGAGTTCCTCCCAGCCCCACTCCCCCTGGTTTATATACTGGGCATGACATCATATGGCATGGAATACCCCCTCTGGCCAGTTTGGGTCAGCTGTCCTGGCTGTGTCCCCTCCCAACTTCATTTGCCCCTCCAGCCTTCTTGCTGGCTGGGCATGAGAAGCTGAAAAATCCTTGACCTAGTCTAAATGCTTCTTAGTAACAACTGAAAACATCAATGTGTTACCAATGTTCTTCTCATGCTGAACACAAAACATTAATGCTATACCAGCTACTAGAAAGAAAATTAACTCTATCCCAGCTGAAATCAGGACAGCTCATATTTCTAATAACAGGATGTAGACATCTTTACTCATATGATACAAAGTTGGTGCATTTTCTGCAGATCTGGGTCTCCTGTGTGTTGTGTAACGGCAGTAACATAGGGGGCTAAGCAAGAGATCAGAAATGACACCTTGCACTGAACAGAGCTGTTTCTTTTGGAAAAGAATAAATCATGCTGAAGTATTTGTAATAGTGAAAGTTTGGCTCAGTTAAGTTAGTTGGAACATACAAACTCCATTACATACGGATTCACTGTGATGAACAATTTTTATGCCAATAGTAATATATTCATGGGGTAGAAGCAAATGGGAATATAGGCAACGAGCTACTATTTAACCAGAGCTACTTTTAAGGTTGAAGGGTACTCTGAGAAGGAGTTACCAGTGAACAGCAGAGAGAAGTTTTGCAAGCCTTTCATTGGTTTGTGTTGCCTCTACTCGCATTTCTGGTCTTCCAGTGAGCCCACACAAAACATGCATTTGTTTTTGTGATGTGATAACAGGTTCAGGCAGTCCTAAAGCGGAAAGAGGAAGAGGATCAGCAAATGCAACAACTTATTCAAGCTTTACAGTCTTCCTTAGAGAAAGAAAAGTCAAAAGTTAAAGACCTTAAGAAGCAGGTAAGGGCTCATCTTCTGTTTTATTTACTTAAAAGGTGATTTAAATGTACTGTATTTGAAAAGTAACTCGAAACAAAATCTATGCTTTATAACATATTGCTTCCTGCAGGGTCTCTGTCATGATGGCCAGTGGCTGAAAGATCAGTTGATGTCTTTTCTGTTGTGCCCTGTTATGCATACTCATTGACTACCAGGAAAGTTGCATTATGACTTGTAATGCATGGGACATACCTTGAAGTGATGATACGTCATCCAAAAATTCACAAGGAAGAAAGTCTGGCAAATGTGCTTCTTCCATTATGTATAGTTACTATCTTCCATTAGCATTAATAAGGGTAACAACACTAATAATAAGTGTTTTAGACAAAAAAAAGAGAAGTGTTAACAGCTGCATAAGTTCTTTCTTCATTTGTTTTGTACTCCTTCAGTCTAGCTCCCTTTATGATTCACCCACAGTGATAAAACAAAGAAAAATTGCATATTTTTTTTCTTGTAGGAAGCAGCAGCCAAAGCAGATGCAGCACATAACCGCCGTCATTACAGAGCTGCTATGCTTGAGCTCAGTGAAATCAAGAAAGAGCTACATGCCAAAGAACTGCTTGTCCAAGCCCTTCAGGCTGAAGTGGACAAACTGCAGTAAGTAAAGGTTTAAGTTCCTAGAGAATAGTAAATAAAACAAATCCTCTGAAAGAAGCCATACATTAGTGAATTTTTGGTTTTGCCACTCTGGAGTAGATTATGTTGAAATGTACCCCAGCTGAGCCTGACCATAAGATGCATGTTTGGATTCTAGGCAAATACTGCATTTTTCTGTCTCTTCATAATTCAATTAGACCTGAAGTGTGCTGTATTTAGGCTTTATCATCTGCTTTTTTTACAGTCTCAACACAAATTTCTATTATTTCATGTTAATAGTAAGGATTAACACTTCATATATGTCCTATTATTATTCTCTCACATCCCTGAGGAACTAATAGAGGATGAATTTGATTGTTGAATATATTCCACAATATATTCAAATTCAATTTGTTTTCTTGTATAGAAGATACTTTCTTATAATTTAAGAAATTATCAGAACTATGTAAGAATGGATATAAGGCTAACCCTATTCCTCCTAAAACAAAAGCAAAATTGCTCACAAGTTTTTTGTTTGGTTTTTTTTTTTTTAAGCTGCATAATCTCTTGTTTGTAAGTGGACTATTACCAGTGCAATATTTAATGATATATTCATGCATCTGTCTCATAAAATCTTTTTGTGATTTAACTTTTGCTATGAATGTGATGGCAAAGCCTTCAGTCAAAGCTATAACTAAGCAGGTTCCATGCAGTGTCATGTAATTTATCATTACATAGCTGACCTGGTGAAGTCCTTGTTTTAAAGGACAGATTGAATAACTGCTGTGTCTGTTAATCCTGCTGTGCAGGGTAGAGGATGAAAAACATTCCCAGGAGGTATCACAGTTTCAGCAAGAGCTGGCAGAAGCTAGGTCTCAGCTCCAACTTCTGCAGAAAAAGCTGGATGACAAGCTTAGTGAACAGCCTGTAGTAAGTCAAGAGGTAAAAACTGCACATTTACTGTGTTTATCCTTATTTATGATGCATTGTATGACTTCATTTGTCTTTAATTCAGCATTTTTAATGAAGTTTTGCTAGGTTTTCTTAAACTAGGAAGTGTTCATGAGACATAATAATGTATTTCAGAGTTTGTGGTTGATTGCACCTACAGATAATTCTAAAGATACTTTCTTCCCGCAACCCCCGGTAGGTGGAAGACCTCAAGTGGGAAGTGGAACAAAAAGAAAGAGAAATTGAAACACTTAGGCAGCAGTTGGATATGAGTGAACAGCGCAGCCACAAGGAGTTAGAAGGGATGCAAGTTGTCCTGCAGGTATTTGATCTAGCAGTGGAGATTCTGATGGGTAACTGTTATTGCTGTAGGGTGATAATTAAAACAATACTTTGGTTGTTTAAAAGAACACTTACACTTTTCTGGTAATTTTTTTTTTACTCATAAAAACTTATTATTTGCAAAACTTATGTTTTGCAGCATCTTTACTTTTCTCAGTTTGACTATGCTGTTAGCTTCTTATTTCCTTGACCTTACGCCATTAAAATAGGCTACTGACTTTTTTTAATCTAATTCCTGGTCTTCTGCCAGGGCAAATTGGTTTCAAATAGCAGTGTTGTTTCTTTTTCTAGTTTCCCCTGGAAACTGAAAAAAATTATAAAAATATTAGTCGGCTGGAATTTTTATACCATTTCCCTGTACCACATTGATTCTCTTCTTTTCCCACTTAGAACATCAAGACAGAGTTGGAAATCGTGAGGGAAGACCTGTCCATGACTCAGAAGGACAAGTTTATGCTACAGGCTAAAGTGACTGAACTGAAGAACAGCATGAAGTCACTACTGCAGCAGAACCAGCAACTGAAGTTGGACCTGAAGCACGGCAAGATGAAGAAGGTATTTAAATAGGAAGAACACATGTTGCAGGGTACCAGGAAATATTCTGCTAATGCTCTTACATTAAAGTACTGGAAAATACTCTGCTGCAGGAGACCGGGTGAAAACTCTGAACTGAAATGCCTGTCTGTAATACAGACTTACTGATGTTCTGACGTTTAAATGATAAATGCAGGAAGATTTGCAGGCGAAAGTAACTGTACTGATCTTGACTTCCCACCTTTTACTTCAGAAGTCTTTGTGTTTACCACATTATGTTATGTTTAAATTTTGACTTATAATAAAGCAAAAAAGGTAGCACTTAAATAATGAATCATGGGCAAATAGAGTTGCTACCTTCTTATAGTTAACACCTGCTTACTGTTCGTATCTATCCTCTCCATACTGTCCAGTTTTTCATCCTTCTACAATTTAAACAGTTAACTATTAGTGGTTTCTTTGAGTTTTCTGACTTGCTACTAGTACACAGAAAATGCAGTAGTAGTAGATCTCTTGCTCTTTCCCTCCCTGAAGTAATTCCTTCACTTAGTGAGACAGAATTTCATATGGAAGCTTCCATTTCATTCATTTAGACATTGGTCCTGATACCTCATCCTGCGGGTTCCGGAATTTCCAAAAGGTTTTCTTTGATTGTACTTAAATGATTTATATTTTTTCTGAATTGCTCTCTTAACTATACTGAAAGAATGATATTAAAATTTGTTTTGAAGAGCCAAGTCATTTGCTTTAAATCCTTCATGTTTTATTTCTTTAGTAGGGTGAGTTCTTGAGTAGGTCCTTCTAGATGCTGTTTGTTTACTTACAACCATGGCTAGCAGATGACATTTGGTTAGGAACTTTTGCTTGTGACCCATGAGATTTAACATGAATATGCTTCTGATTCCTGCTCTGTAATGCAGATATGTACCAGTAGTGTCATGTCAGACTCTTTCTGTGTGGCAAAAATGACATTAATGAAATAACTCAATTGTGTTTCTGGCTTTTTCTTCTTTTTTTCCTTTAACCAGAGGAAGGAACTGAAAGGAGAGAATAACTCTTCAAATCCTGTGACTCCAGTCAAGATTCCTGATTGTCCAGTGCCTGCTGCCTTGCTGGAAGAACTGCTGAAACCATCAACAGCTGTGAGCAAGGAGCCTTTAAAAAATCTGAACAGCTGTCTCCGACAATTAAAGTATGACCTGTTGTTTTCAATTCTACTAAATAATCTTAAAAATGTTTCCAAGAAACCAGCTGCCAGCCTAAGGAAAAAAGGATTTGTAAAATGAATTCTTTTCCTCTTATTGGGACTATATTTAGGACAGTAGGATGTTTTGTCATTGTAAGTGCTTACTCACATGGTAATGAAATGGGGAAAGAAGCCTTTACAATAAACTAGACAAAATGTCCATCCTAAATCATACACAGCACATCAAACCAGAAACAGCTATTTCTAGTTGTTCTTGCTGATGGGAAAAGCTGGTGTTTCTCTCCACAGTATCAGAAAGGCTGCTCATGATAGGAGCTCAGGCAGTGGGTTAGTAAGAAATCTGTACAGAGGAAGTTCATTCTGCCAAAAATACATTTTCAGATCTTTCCTTACAAGGTTGCACGTGAGATTCTGAGCAGGAAAGCTACGACTTCAGGAAGACTGAGAGTTCAGGTTATTAGGCAAACTGAGCTGCTGATATCACCTCAGTTGATGTTTGAGGGGAGTGAGTCTGTGATAATGTTCTCTGATCCTGAACTACCAGACTAGTTGCTTTGCTAAGTTGGTGTCTGACTAAAGTCATAATGTGTTTATCTAATTATTTTTCCATGCTGCTTTCCTCACATCTACCTCCCATGTTGTCTTTTATACCTGCAATAGTACTACGTTCATCAGGTTGTAGCCATTAAGTGCCCTTACTGAGGAAACAGTCCTGTGTCATCTCTGGCAATGAGTATGTACGGCAAAGGAGCTACTGCATTGTTTGCCCTAATTTTTAAATTAAGCATATTGTATTTGTTTTGCTCTTAAAGAGACAATTCCTAAGCTTCCTGTAGACTTCTTTCTCTTGTATACAGCTATAGCTTAGATAGTCTTGGAGTAGGTATCAAGAATCAGAAAAGTAGTTTTCTGATTTTGCATTTAGCAGCTTGCTTTCTGCTTGTTAATTTTTGCTTTTTTGTTCTCTACTTTCACAAGGCAAGAAATGGACAGCCTTCAGCGTCAGATGGAGGAACACACCATTACAGTACATGAATCAATGTCTTCGTGGACTCAGATTGAGGGGCAGCTAATGGACCTTACTTCTACAAGTCCTGCAACTGCATCAGACCAGCAGGAGATTCCTGCTTTAGATGAAAAGAAACAGAATTGTAGTGTTAGTGACAAGGAAGCTTTGACACTATAACCTCCTTATCAGTTGTCTTTCTTCTATTGCTTCAAGTATGTAAAGAAATCTTTATCAAATTTATTTATTTATTTCATTTTTAAAAATGGTGTTCAGAGTTGTGCTTTTGCCTGTAGAAGCAAAGGGCGTGGCTTTGAGAAACTGGTCTAATATTAAATGCAGAACATGCTATTCCAAGTGTTTGTTTTAAACCTTACTGTAATAATTCTGTTATGTAGGGGACTGCCAAGTGGTAAATCTAGCTCATTTGGGGGTTTAGTAAGAGATTCAGATGGAGGTGTAAAATGAGGTCAAGAGGAGCATCTGTTTCCAGGTCTGTATTTGTTCAATCTGGGTGAATTTGGTAAGGAATGACTGTTGATTATGTAACATCTGGAGTATGGGTTTTTTGGTTGGTTTTTTTGGGTTGTTTTTTTCTTTTTTAACATTGAGGGGGTGGGGGGATGAGGGTGTTGTCTTCCCCCATCTTGGGTTGTATCCAGATCACAGGGAAAAATAAGTTCTACTTATGTTCAGCTGTTAGCAGTGGTTGACAACTGGATATTCCAAGCATCCTCTTTCTTCCCTCCTATAATCTGTTATTCTTGAAATTCAGATTACAGATATCTGTATTTAAAGAAAAAAAAATTAATTTGAAACCATTTCTAGTTATGAAGATGACCTCTGACCTTAGCAAAAGAAATAAGACTGTAAAGACAAGCAATGCAGACCAGTATGTATCTTTGGCAGATTTGCCTGGGATGTTTTCTGAAGTGTCAGTTTTTCTCTTACAGTCACAGGCCAGTAGGGAGCTTTGCTTCACTGCACAAACACTTCTTGCACCTTTTTAGTTCAACTTTTGAAGTAGACATCCTTGAAAAAGGTATGCGTGTAATATATATATATATATATATATATATGAAAAAAATAATTTCCTGACTTTGAATATCTGTTTTAATATGCTTATATACTGTAAGTTAAGGCTGACATGAGGGTTTTTTTTGTTACTGTCATTGTTTTAATGTTACATTTAAGTTTGCTGGTTTTTGCCATACTGTACAAATGGCTTAAGGAAATTAGCCCCTAAAGCCAGAGCTTTTAGAAATGTAATTACTTTTACTTTGAAAGACAAAATCATAATGCCTATAAAATTATTATTTTTATTAGCTTTATCTTCTCCCACACACTTCCCCTACTTTTTGCACCCTCTATTACAAGACGTCCACCATGAATGGAAATGTTGGTACTGTGGCAGCCCCTCTGCAGAGCACCTTGACTAGATTATTATTAAAGCAGTCCACTTTAGATTCCTCCACCTTTGGTCCCATTACTCCCACGTGGCTCATAGTGCAGTGATAAGCCTCCTCTCTCCTCATTAAAAAATTCAGTGTGGAGGTACTGCTTTGCCTAATGTGCTAAGTGCTGAAGTACAAATCAAAATATACATCACAGATACTTGGAAGATTTAGTGGCAGCTCATGTACTAGCACGTTTTTGTCTTTAAAACATAAAGAAAATAGGTCAATTATATCCACTATAGTTTGGCATTTAAAAAAAATATCTAGTAAGTACAAGTAGATTAAGTGGCTGGGCAAATAAACCAAAATTCTAGTTTATGTATTATTTCCAAAGAGACTGTTGTTGCTTTTGGATGGGTTCAGTTGGGTGGGGTGTGGGGGGGAATGATTGCAGTTTGCTCAGCAGTAAGGCAAAAAAACACCCAAACCCACCCATACTTATCCAAAGTTTGATTTCTCAAAATTACCAATTCAAGCTCTAGTCCAGTTGAACCCTTTACACTTAAAGTGTCTATACTGACTTGTTTCATGCCTCTCAGCTACTGTATTTTAACTTAAATTTTATTGGGATCAAAGTCAAGTGATGCTAAAAGTCAAGGCTTTGAGATTGGTGAAGGAAGAAGTTAGTTAGCATGGCATTAGGTGCCCATCATACAGAATTACCAAACAATTCAAAGAAAATTCAAAAGCTTTACAGACTAGCTGAGACATGTTAATGTCTACATACTGCTGCAGTCATCTTTGCAGAGTAAATGGTACTGACTGTCTTGCTGCTGTCATGTTCTTGAAGTTGCCTGTATATTAAGCTCAAAGAAGAAGAAAAATACACAGTATTGTTAAAGAACAAAATTAAAACTACGTAATGAATAATATATTCCAAACAAAAAAGTTATCAAACATTCAGGACTTTAAATAACACTTATGCAATGTTAATGTTGCTGTCCATTTTAATAAATACATTGCTTACAGTTAAGAATTCCTTATGTTTTAATCTCTTCAATTTGGCAACAGTTGTATAGGTAAAGGTTCTATCTGGTATCAAAAAGGCCAGAAGTGTTAGAAAACTTCATAGTTCTTCAGAACATCTGCTCTCCTCTTCTTTTTGTAGTCACAATCATACTGCATTCTGTTTTTCAGTTCAGTGCTGCATTTTCTCACTAGCTCCTTAGAACGACATCTGGGCTTACACCATCAAGTAGTCTTAGATGCATGTTTTTTCCTTTTAAAGATGAGGGAGCTGTTGTGAAGTGCTCAGATTAGATTTCTGCATTGACCCACCTGTCTCTCTTTGAAATACCTGGACACTAGGTATTTTCATTTTACATTCACTATGTGTTTTTTCTATGAACAGAAGCACCATGCCACTTAAATGAAGGACAGCCAGTGAGACTTGAGGGTCTAAATCTGGTGATGTGCTAAGTCTGTCAAGTTACAGAAGTCACTGGGAAGCCCTCTAGAAGGAGCATGCAGCATGTGATAAAAGCAAGGCCTTTTCTTTTAAGCTCATCAGCTATGTTTCTTAATTATCCAGAGAAATAGTTGCTGTTTTATTAAAAAGCCTCACCCTGAGGCTGAGCATGCTTGTTCTACAAAGCCTCAGGTCTCTGCTCTCTGGGCAATAAAACTAGCTGTAGGAATGCCTCCCTTCTGCCTGTCACAGTTCTGCGAAATACATGAGAGAAAAATCTGAAGAATAATCTCTTAAAGATTTTTTTTTTCTTTTCCTTTTTCAAGCACTGCAATAGAATGTATTTTCTGTGTCTGTTTCTTCAGTGGTTGCTACCTACTAAACCAAGTCTTGTTGATGAAGGAGAAATGTCACTGTAATGTGAGAATGTTTCCCAAGTGATTAAAGTTGGTGAATCCTGCAGCATTACTTTTTCAGATGCTGTTGGGCTTTTGAAACACAACGAAAAACCAGCAAACCCTACAATGGAAAAAAAATGTTAGTTACTGCGTCTCTGGTGTTGCTGAACATCGCATAATGCTCCATTCTGTTGTCTTCCAGATTTCTTGGAAGTATTCGTGCACTGTATTGGGATCAGCTGAGCCCCTTATCCACTCATGCAATGGGAGGATCTGATCCCATACTTTTATTCAGGCAATATCCTAGCTGAAATCTATGAGAATGTCACATACGTGAAGAGTAGAGTAATACCCAGAATGAAAGTTCCAGTGCTCCTATTTTCAGGGATTACTTACTCCTCCTTAGGGGGGAGTGAACTGCAGTGGCATGGGTGTTCTAATCTTAGCTATGACAACATTCAGGGTGCACTGGGGACAGATAGTATTAATGATACAAATTATAACTTAAAGATGACATTCACTACTGGTGATGCAAAAGCTTGTGATGTATGTTTTATTAACTTTGCAGGGGAAGCGTGAATAGTTGCATGTAACTTGCTGTGACCACAGACTTTAAATATTTTCATGTGAAAGTAATCACAGTCCAAAGTAATTACTAAAGCTCATCAGCTGTCATCTGATTGATCTTGTCTCCTACTAATGTGCAACACTTCAGTCTTGGGCAGTAGGGCAGCCTAATTCCCAATACAGATGCACAGATTTCTAGGGGAGGGAAAGATGCTCTGGATATTGTAAATGAGATACTGTTATGTTTTATACGTGACATTCAGTAATGTCTGCTTAAGCTGTATTTGTAAAGATAGAAGTTAATCATTTCATGTTCTTGAGTGGATAACCCAGGGGCTGGAGGAGTTACACTATGTACAATTAATGTTTATAATCATACAAAGCATGTTGATTATAAAAATAATGTGCATAGGAATTCCTTTAAAAGTTTTGTGCAATAAACTATTTTTGGTAAAGGGCTCCATGTTGTTTCTACTTTTAAAGAGAAATTGATACCATCTTCTCTTTGGTTTTGGATAGTAATTTTTATGTTTAGGATTCTGAACATACTGTATAGCCACCTTTAAGGAAACAAACAAACCTATTTTGAAAGGTATTACATTACTGCACATTACTGTATGTTGTTTTTTTCACACATCAAAAATTGATTGTGTTTGTATTTCCATTACATTTACTTTTTCACAGTTTGCTGAACTTGTCAGGAAAGAAATGTAATGAGTGTTATAGCTCTTGGCCTGAATTTGCCAACAGCTGAAGTTTCAGTGTACAACATGGAACAATGCAGATGTGTCATCTTGATTCTAAATTAGCCCATTGCCATGATAAGGAAAGAAATGACTGTACCTTGCTTGTAATATTAAAACAGGGTGAGTTAGAGGGATGTTGTCAACTTCTTGAGGGCCTGCCATTTCATCTCATCATTTAAACCAGCCCCTGACTGGTTTGCTTATAGTGCAAGTAGCTGTACCTGTAAAACAGTGATGTTACACCTAACGGGGTAACGGCCTTCTTCCCTTCAGACACACCAGGGGCTTCCTTCTTCACGATTTTCCATCGCTGCCAGCGTAGTATCCGAGACTACTGCAGCACTCTGAGATTTATGCTTAGACTGAACCAACCCTTTAAAGGGGACTTTATTTCACGTCGCTTGTGCATCTTCTCAAGCACCAAGGCTTACTGCTGGCAGCAAGCCGCGTCCCTGGCCGAGGGAAGGCGACGACGTGTGTACCTCCAGCTGCCACCCCCCCCCGCCCCCCCCCCTGACACCCCCCT
>JANZLQ010000092.1:22026239-22046771 GCA_026212715.1 Elanus axillaris
GACAGGCTGAGAGAGTTGGGGTTGTTCAGCCTGGAGAAGAGAAGGCTCCAGGGAGACCTTATAGCAGCCTTCCAGTATGTAAAGGGGGCCTGCAGGAAAGGTGGGATAGGACCCTTTAAAAAGGGAGTGTAGCGATAGGACGAGGGGTAATGGTTTTAAATGGAAAGAGGGTGGTTTTAGATTAGATATTAGGAAGAAATCCTTTACTGTGAGGGTGGTTGGTGATGCACTGGAACGGGTTGCCCAGAGAAGCTCTGGATGCCCCATCCCTGGAAGTATTCAAGGCCAGGCTGGACGGGGCTTTGAGCAACCTGGTCTAGCGCAAGGTGTCCCTGCCCATGGCAGGGGGGTTGAAACTAGATCATCTTTAAGGTCCCTTCCAACCCAAGCCATTATGTGATTTAACAAGTAGTGGAATAAAATAATATTGCCGTCCTTAGAAGTCAGTCATTCATTCTCTCTTGGTACTAGTCTCAATTTTTTTGCAAACAGATTTTGCTGTTTCATACTGATGCACTAAGACAAGGGAAAATACTTCTCTTACCAGTTCTTCCAGATTCTGGTTGATTTGGAAGGAGCCACGAACATGCATTTGTTGTTAAAGCAGTTATTCATATTTGTAAAGCCGGTAAAGGTAACTTGAAAGATCTTGTGTGCTAAACTAGAAGAGGTAGTTGCGTCAGTGCTGGTTGTACTCCGGATCATTGAAGTTACATAAAACGCATTTTAAGGTTCAAATAATCACCTTTTGCATCTCCATGTAGCAAATGATCAAAGGATTATCTTAGGCAATTGCTATTTCTCAGGTTTGTCAGTCACACCTTTTGTTTTGGGCAGATCAAAATAGGTGATGTGGTTGAAAATTAATAAATGCTTATGCATGTTAGCTGAAAGCTTAATGTCAGAACACAAATGTATTTCATGAAGGTTCTGTGTTGTCATTCCAACAATGTTCTTCCTGTTTCCACAGCAAGCTTATTGTAGAAAACTCTTCATGCTAACAGTAGATCTTAAACCAAAGATTGATTTCTTCACTGTTGGTCTGCTTTATCATTTCACTCTGATTTAGTTGTGCCTGAGTTGTAATGGACAGATGAAGTAAATGCTTTTTCTGACATAGATGAGGAGTAAAATTTTAGACATCAAGTTCTATCAAAACATAAGGTACCAGAGAAGGCACTTCTTTATGACATTTTTTGCTTAACCACAAACCAAAAAGAAAGATTTTGTGTGTGCCTGCATACTCCACATACATGAATTACACATGTGTAAGCGTCTGCTCTTCTGCAGAATGATTGTGCTGATTCTGAAGCCTAAAAATAGGAGCATTTCCTGAGTTAGTTTTTTAAGGCATTATATTATGTTGGTTCTTTTAAAGTGTTTTAATTGAGTTGTTTCTGCAATAAATTTTCTTACCTCTGAGTTTTCATCTTTATTGTGTTTTTATGCAATCTCAAAAAGAAAATCCTTAGAATAGCAAGTTTTGATATTATAATTGACTTCAGGGCCACGTTTTATCCCTTGATTAAAACTTAATGGCATGAAAATAATTTAAAAAAATACAGGATTAAGAATAAAAAATAAATGAGAAGATCTTTCACATCTGCCTTTGTAGTCTTGTGGGCAAGTCAGATAGTCATAACCATGAGGTTGCTTGGAGGTTCGGGAATCGTAACGGAACTAGAATACTTTGGGGAGGTAGCTCAGCAGCATCAACTGTGGCTTTGCCACAGTTTGTGGGGTTTTTTTAAAGCTGAAATACTGTTGTTTTCCGTAGTTTCAGTGAGGTTGTAATTAATATTTATGAAATACTCAGGGACTGAGTTATGTTATCTAACCACAAGATGTTTAAAATTGGACATTCAAAAAAAAGAAATGACTCTTAAAGGAAATGGCCCTCAAAGAAGACAACTGTTGAACTTGCGTAACTGTCAAGTTGTAAAAATACTTGAAAACCTGCTTAAAGTTTGGCATTAACATCTTTTCCCATAGTATTTCCTATTAGTAGTAATGTAATAGTTTTCAAGTCAGATTCCAGTGAAAATTTTACTTGGCTGTATTGACTGTTGCTGAAAGTTGCAAAAACTGCTGCGTGCATTTGGGTTTTTTTAATATATGAAAAGTTTGGTTCTTTACCAGCTTAGTCCTTGGGTAATTCAAAAAGCAAAATTGTCTATTTTGTTGGCATATGTTGTGATGCTACTGTTTGCAATAGATGTGGAAAAACAAGGGAGTTTTGACTCCCTTATATACTGCGAGTCTGTGACAAAGATGCAGTTTTGGAGTTACTTCTGAGTTTGTATGCTCTGACAAAATTAATAATTAACTTAATAGGATCCAATATTTAGAGCACTGCATCCCTGCTTTGTTAGGGTGCGGCCATTCACCGTTCCAGCCTCAGTTTCCCAGACAAAGGTTCTTGCCCATCAGAGTGGATGTTCTGACTCATGTTAAGGACTGCTTGTGCACCCTGTTCATAAGCAGGAGAGCTCAGAAATTGTGGACATTTCTCATACTGCCATGTGTGTCTACAAATGTGCTTCTGAGGAGACTGAACTTAAAATTACAGGTGATGCTGACTTCATACTTGGGGGATTGCTTTGTCTCTAATGGAGTAAGATTAGGAGTTGTGTTAATTCCAAAAAATGGCATGATTAAAAAAAATAGAAATCAGTTCATGTGGAAAAGCTGCATATGTGTGTTCTGGTAATCTTAAGTTTCATAAACTGAGGATGGAACCTGCAATTAAAAATAAAGTTGAAAAAATGATATGAAAAACCTAATGTTTAAACAACAAAGTAGCACATCCTACAGAGGTGGCAAAAAAAGCTCATAATAAAAACATTTGCTTTACGTAGAGGAGTAGCCTTAGCTGAATTTCTGATTCTTGTCTTGGTATGCAAATGTAACCTTTCAAATAACTTTTTTACTTATTCTTCCTTTTGCTTAGCAATAATGTGCTTGAATTGGTACTAAAATGCCTTACACACCTGTGCAAACCAGTTTAACCCGTAAATTGGCTAGGTGGTAAAGGAAGGGTCAATTTAAGGAGGGAGTGAAAGGAAGGTCAAGGAATACAACAGCCTAATCATTTCTATCCTAAAGCTGTCCTTTCCAAATGGTGTACGGCCAGAAAAAGTCACAGCCTTTGTGGAGATACATGGATGCAGTATCTGATTAAATAATTTTAAAGCTTTTTATGTTCTTGAGCTGCCAAACCCTATATTCTTCAGTTGTGTTTTTCACAGCCAGAAATTTGTATTGGCATCATGTTGGTTTTATTATCTTCTCGCTGACCAGTGCAGAAGCTGTAAGTGTGTGGATTATATGGAGGGAAGTGAGCTGGGGGACTTGTAGTATTATACCGGAGAGAAGGATTTTCCTTTGGAAATGGAGCAATTCTTCCAGCTCCTGCCCTTTGTCAGAGAGGGAAATCTGAAAAGATCAGCTGTTCTTGTCTTTTGGCTCTTTGCTTTCAAAATGGGGGCTGGAGCCTTGCATCATGGCTGGAGATAGACTACCCTGGTTGCTGCATCATACCTATGCTTGGTCCTTTTGACAGCTAGAAATTCTTAAGGAAATAATAGAAATAGTACTGTGCTTTAAGCTGTAGGTGCTGCCTAACCAGAATCTCGTTACTGGGGCTAACCAGTCATTGTGTTCGTCTGTTCCATTATGTACACAGATTGTGTCTTCTTGGCAGGAATCAAGTATTTCTCAGCCTGTCATAAATTTTAATGCATAAATATTCTGGATTGAATTTTCACTCCAAAAGAAATCTGAAAAGGACAAATGGGAATAAAATGTAAGCTTTAAATATTCTTTCAAGTAATTGTGAGAGGAGAGGAAATAAACTCTTCGTATAAGTCTGATAGCTAAAAAATGTTTTTAATGAGTTGAAAAGTATTTTGTCTTCTCTGCAACTGTGATAATCTCTTCAGAATCAGAGAAATTCTTATGACACACTTTCTTCCTTGCCCTTTAATACAGCATTTAAATAGCAGGGAAAAAAATGGTTGTGTTCTTTATTTTATCTGCTCCCTCTTTTGCCTTTCTTGTAGGTGAAATAACAATGGATGCAATATTACGCCGATTGAAGCAGCTCACCCCTGATGAGCTTAGAGAAGAAATTGTAAGAGCAGGACTGAAATGTGGGCCCATTACCTCAACTACTAGGTTTATTTTTGAAAAAAAATTGGCTCAGGCGTTATTGGAGCAGCAAGGAGCGTTGGAGGGAAAAGGATCTGCTCTATCAGAGGAAGCTGGTGGAAATGTCCCAGCTGGTAGCAGCCCAGCAGAAGCACAAAAGGCTATGAAAACTATGGCAGTGAATTACAATGGTCATGGAAGTGTTTCTGAAGAGGTAGACTTTGGGTACTGTGTAGGTCTGAACCCTCCAGAAGAAGATGCTGTAACGCACATGAACTGTTCAGCCCCAGTCTGTGGAGCAGGATGTGTTAGTTCACAAGTTAGTACTCAGACACCGACCAGAGATCCTCCGTTATTCTATGGTGTTTGTCCAGTTTATGATGACATATTGGCAAGGAATGGTAAATATTAATTTTCTTTATTTCCAATGACAAGCATTTTACAATCATGTCTATTTAGACCTTTTTCTATATAGCAGGTGATATGAACACCACTGCGTTAGTATTTTAAGCATTGCTTGAAGTTTTGGTGTTTTTTTTTCCTGTAAATGGTATTTATTGTATCTTCTGAGGCATAGAAACACAATTACAAGACATCGCAGGTGTTCTGCCATAATAGTTGATACACATGAGGATCCTCTACTCAGCGTAGCTCAGAGGAAGAAAATTATTTCCTACTGGTACTGTCATACCCATGCTGTGCTCTCAAGAATAAAAAGTAATCCTACAAATAAGCAATCAAAAAACTATTTATACTGTAATCAGTTGAAGCTTAAATGATCTAACAGATTTCATATTTGCCTTTCTATCTTAATGCCAAATGGTATCTAGAAGCATCAGTCATTCTTCACATTTTATTGATGAATACTGCAATAAGGAATTATTAAATTACCTAGTGGCATGACTATGGTAGCGCATAGTGGATCATTTAGTCTGGGACAGTAGTAAGTATTCTTTCTCATAAAAAGGATATTTGAACAAATTAGCATTAATGCAAAAGGAGAGGAAAGAGGAGGATTTGAGTAATATCCGAGTTTGTATGTACAGGTCTTAAAGCTGTGACGGTGGATCACTTGTTTAGTTGATCTTTCTGAATAAGAGAACATGGGAAGTAATGCAGGGTGAATAAGCTTTGAGTCTGCTTTTCAACCTGGATGTGAAATACTCGCTTGTTGAAGCTGGCCCATCTATTGAAAAAGATGTTCAGATATTGGTGGATGTGAATAGCCAAACACTGTGTACATATCACCTGATGTTAGCTGGAGTGTGCAAAATTCTTCTACTCATAAACTGAGAGAGAACATTTAAAAGGACTTTTGATTCTTATGCCATGTTTGGTAGAGAAACAGTTTGAGACCAAAGCTGGAAGGATAGTCTTGAGAATTTTGTAATCTGTTTCTAGGAATAAATCTGAGATTATTGAAATAACTTAGCTTTGATTGTACTTTGTCACAGAGAGAATACATGTTTATGAAGATAAAAAGGAAGCTCTCCAAGCTGTTAAGATGATTAAGGGTTCCCGTTTTAAAGCTTTTTCAAACAGAGAGGATGCTGAGAAATTTGCTAAAGGAATCTGTGATTATTTCCCATCTCCAAGCAAGTCCTCTTTATGTTTGTCTCCCGTGAAAATGGGGTCATTTAACCGAGGTAAGTGAGGGTGTTCATCTGTGTACAGTAGATGCAGTATGCAGTCTGGTAATTTTTTATGAGAGAAGAAGCAGCAACTTAATATACTAATAACAGAAAAAATTTCAAAGGGTGAAGCATCTTAATAAATTGAAGTTCCTTTAGAGTGGTGGTGTTTAAGATGAGCTGTAAACAAATGTTACATCACAGCTCCAGAGCTTACTCACCCAGTAAAATCACTCTATAAATAGATATGACAACCAGGATTTGATTACATTTTTTCTGTGAAATAAATTAGAAAAGGGCAATAAAAAGCATATTTTAATTTTTTACTTCAAATCTGGTTTTACTTCTGTATAAAATTATACTGTCACTGGAGAAGTCATCCTTAAAGGTAATTGATGCTTTTCCAAGAAAGGAGCACCGAAATTTATGTACAGAAATAAAGTAAGAAGTAGAGTGTGTTGGAATCCTGCCATTTCTTTTATAAAGAACTACCACAGAAGTAAAATAGAGCCCTAGTAATCTATGGAAAGACTGCTTTTTGTCTTTTAAAGCATAAGGTTTGGCCTTCAATGTATGGTTTCTATGGTCTGTGTTATAATAAAGTTAACTGATCACAAGCAATTGTTGTTCTGGTCTGCATGAATTTTACACTAAAAAATGTTGCTGTTCTTCTAAAGCTGAAATGTTGGTAATGGCCTGCATAGATATGTTGCTTAACAGTCTATGGTTATATTTGGTAGGATTTGATTTTACTTAAGGACTTCAGGATTTTCAGGTTTAATAAAACGCTGATAAAATTGCACAGTATATTAAAACTGTACTTAAGTAAGTTTGTGTTCAGAAATAAAATGGTAAATAAACACTGATCATATTTCACAGTGTTCCCAGTTGCTAGATTAAAGGGACTCAGTAGTCATAGAACTGCAAAAGCAATTTTAATATTCAGAAATAATCTTATTTCTTGTTGAATTTAGCTTTTAAGTTTGGATGGAAGCAGATTGGTAATTTTGAAATTTACCAGTCCCTATTAAAGTCTGAAACAGTTTTACAAGTTTAAGTGGTATTCTCCTCCCTCCCTGTTAATAACTACTAGTATTTTTAAATGTCTTGTCATTAACCTCAATTTTTTTACTCCTGTAGATTAAAGATGCAAATTTAATACATATTTTAGATTAAAAGCTTATTTTCATGGTCTGGGTATGAAAATAGTGATCACTGAAAAGAATGTATTTAGAAACATGTTACTTGTGTTTTGATAGATGGCTTATGCTCCCCTGAGACAGAAACTGCTAATAAGGAGAGAGCCAACAGCTACAAAAGTCCACGTACTCAAGATCTCACTGCTAAACTTCGGAAAGCGGTCGAGAAAGGAGATACAGCAACATTTTCAGAACTTATTTGGAGTAACCCTCGCTATCTGATTGGATCAGGAGACAATCCAACAGTTGTACAGGTAAAAAAAAATTAAAATGGAAAAATCCATGTTCTAGTTTAGTGATGTAGCTTTGAGGCCTGATAAGCAGAAGTGGCAGGAATGTTGTTTTCCTACTCTTCCTGCAAGATACCTTGTTTCTACCAGTGCAAAGTTTCTGGGTGTTTATTCATACTAGCTGAAAGCTAAGAGAAACTTGGCAGTTGTCTGTCTTCCGTAAGTCACCCATCATAACTGAGAGTTCATTTTGCTCCAGAAGAACTAGAGTAAAGAAACTGAGTATGCAGTTCTTTAGGGGAAGAATAGTTTTGTCCAGTAGTGAAAGAATAGTCTTGTCTTCATACAGTATTTCTCCCCTCCAAGTAATTCCAGTCTTTTTTAGATAGAATGATTTTAAGGAACGGGGTAGTGCCTAGGCTGTAACTAGGTGTTCCTACAACACTGCTGACCTAAGCGCCACCATTAAATTTCAAAATGTGCTCTGCATCTAGAATCCATGTATAAGGTACCATTTAGCAGAGGCTGACCATGTTTAACAAATTACTTCTATTAGACCAGCTTCGTGCAGTTGTTGAAATTTTGTATGTAATACATTACAGCAAGCTGAATTTTTATATATATATATATACACACACATTTTCCCACTCTTTTTCTACACTGAACTTCCAATCTCCTTTTATTATGTGATATCTTAATACACCTTTTTTGCCACGTTTTTGCCCTAGATATAAAAAAAGACTATAGCTGAGTATAAGAATAATGTTGTTAATTGTAAGAACAATGTGGGTATAAAGATGCAGAAGTCTTTACAATATCATATAATCTACTGCAGTTGTGAATGTTTATGTACTGTTTTGTAAACATCTTTTCCTAATAAAATATTAAGAAACAAAAATCTAAATACAAGACTCTGTGGGAGCTTTTGATTTTTCACAGTTAAATTTTTTTAAGTGTATGGGCATCAGAAAGCTGGTTAGATTTTGGTTCATTCTAATGTTTGTGGGGTTTTTTTGTTTAGTTTTTTTGTTGGGTTTTGTTTTTTTTTTTTTTCAGGAAGGATGTAGGTATAATGTCATGCATGTTGCTGCCAAGGAGAATCAACCTGGTATCTGCCAGTTATTACTGGACACTTTGGAAAATCCTGAATTTATGAGGCTTATGTATCCAGATGATAATGATACAATGTTGAAGAATCGTATCCAATATATTGTGGATCTTTACCTTAATACACCAGATAAAATGGTAAGATTTTTAATGTTTGCCAGTTTCTTCTTATTATGGAAACAACTGGAAGGTGTTTCCGTGTGTAAGGGAGAAGGCAATACTTCCAGCAGAATGAGCTATTAGTGAGTTTTGTGGGTTTTAATAATCATTATTCTACAGTATGGTGGGAAAGATCTATTAAGAGTCCTGATAATTAGTCATGACATTTATTTACTTTTCCCAGTCTCAAAATAAAATACATGGGATTGACTTCTATCATGTTTCCAAATGCTTGTGAATTTTTCCCACTGCAGGGATTTGATACTCCATTGCATTTTGCCTGCAAGTTTGGGAATTTGGATGTTGTTAATGTGCTAACCTCACACCCAGCTATTGTAAAAAATCCAAGAAACAAATACGATCAAACTCCAGCAGAAGTAAGTCTCTCTGTGTCCACAACAAAACCAAAAATGTTATCCTAATCAATATTTTTCAAGTTTAAACATTTACTAACTACTGTAGATAGAAGGCTTGTAAGATACTAGTGTCATGATTAGAGTGTAAATCTTCGATAACATTAAAAATACTTTGTTGATTGTATCTGGGGAAAAGTTCTAGGTTTTATGATGCACTGCATTTACAGTATCCATTTTATGGATGTGGATGTATTTTAGTGGTTTGTTCTACTATGAATTCAAAGTACTGGATGAGATGGGTAGAGGGCAATAATGTGACTATTCAAAAAGAACGCACATTGCAATTGATTTGAGATGGTTGTCTTATGCTTTACTAACAAACAACTGAAATTATATTATCAGGTAGTTTGTGAAAGAAGCAAGAATAAATCTGCAGAATTGAAAGAAAAACTAAGAGAGTACTTGAAAGGTCTGTATTCAGATATTTTATACTGTATCAGGCATGTATTTTGGCTCTTTGCTGTCTTCCATTCTGTTTGCTTTCTGTACCATTCCTGTTCATAAATGATGCTGCTGTACAGTACAGTGAAAACCAAAGAGAAACTCTAAAACTGGCAAGGAATAAAGTGTTTTACTGTCTTTTAAATGACATGGTCAGAACTCTTACTGTATGGATCACAAGGCTATCCTCTTAGCTTTGTAACGTAGGCATGGCCCTTGTTTTATTCAGTGAGCCTGAAGCAGAAAGTTTAATCTAAAAGTGAACAAAAGATCTTTACAGAGCAAGAGATTTATTTGGCACACTGGGCAGCCATGTAATTTCTTTGACATGGAACTTTTCGTTTTGTCACATGTGGGTTTAGGCGTTTGTAAAAGGAGGTTTTGAAATTTGTTGAAGACCCTTAGGGAAGGGATACATGTATCAATGCAGGTATTTTCGTATTTGAGAGAAGGAAGCCTGTATTACAATACAATCTGTAAGCAGGCAATAAATATTGAAACAGTGAGTTTGAATTACAAGTAGTTTTACTAATGAAATAAAGTCAGATGGTTAAGTATATGGGTGCATTGATATTCTAGGAAGAAGCAGCGGGCTAATGTAACAAACTTCTTAAGAAAGCTTTGTATTATTTATTTTAGGTCGATACTATGTACCACTCTTGAGAGCAGAAGACAATTCCTCAGCTCCTGTAATTGGTGCACCGTGGTCACCCGATCAGACAGATGATAGCCCCCAAAGAACTTTATCTAAATACATTGGCAGCCCCAAAGATCCAGTGTTGTCAATAAGAGCTTTTGCAGGCCCCATGAGCCCCTCAAAGGTAAGGAGAGAACTTCATATGACTCTAATGCCTATTTTTTTCCTTTTTATCAATAAAGAACTGTTAGAAGATCCACCCACAGTTCATTGGGTGGTGTAGCTTGCTCCTTTACAGATTGTGGCTCTCTTTCTTGAAGAGATGGATCTTCCTCTACAGAAAAGAAGCACAGAAACTTGTAAATATTTTTTATTTCTGAAAACAGAAACATGGTGTAAATAAGAGCAGAAGTTCAGTCAAAAGATAAGTTGTTCTTTTCTTTTTCCTATTGGAATCTATTCAAAGACCACTCTGACAAACCTTTCATTGTGTTACGGATAATTGCTCTGACTTTCTAATCTGAAACAAAGCATTTCAATGCAGCTATGTATCGGTTTAAAAAAAATCTTAACTGTATCTCATTTCTAGAAGTTGACACTGGATATTAGAAGCAGTTAATCACCTCTGCTTGTTGAATTAACTATTTTTTTTCTAAATGGAAAAACTGGCGATCAAGTAGTAGGTGTTGGGATACTTTTTTAAAAGAATTGGTTGTATAGTAGAAAAACCAAATCTTTAGTTTTCAGGAGGAGTACTTAGATACCAGTTAAATGTATTATAAACTTATAGGCATTTCTTTAACTCATTTGTTTAATATGAACAGGCTGGAAGTATGACAGCTTTAGAAATGGTGAATAAATACAGTTGAGAACTTAGTCATCTGATGCTTGAATTCTTCAGGACTGAGTTTTACCAAAACGCTTATTGCTTTTTGTTTTAAATATGCTCGTTGGTCAATTTTCTGTTCACCTGACAGAAATGTAATAAATTTTTTACTTTGAAAAGTTTTACCTACGGTGTAAACAATGCATTAGTTTGATTGCTGACAGATACTTTTAATGTCTAAATGTAATTCTTAGTCGTCATTGCTGATTTTTGTCATATAAAGGCATAAAGTTTGGGAGTTTACAAAAATCCATTAGTTTATTCCCTTTTAGGAGTTCAAATTCAAACTTCAAAATAGACAGAAAGAATATGTTCTAATAATTGTAGCAAGTCTGTGGAATTAAATATACACACAAAAAAAATCACCCTTACATCCTAGAAACCAGTGACCAAAAGAGCATTTGTAATTAAATAAAATTATAATGACATGGCAAAATTACAAGACATACGTCTCTTTCCTGCTGCACACAAATTAAAACCAGGCAGACTTGGTATCTGTAAAGTTGACTTTAAGATGGTTGTACATTATGGTGCTTACTCTTTTAATAAGCAGTTATGAGTTCAGAGTAACCAGTAATACAGGGAGGAGTAACTTTAGATCCAATATGAGATTCTTCATAGCTAGAGTTGAGCACTACTTGTGCAGAACTTGAGTTGTTTACATGTAGACAGCAAACAGCTAAATGTCTTCTAGACCTATAGGCAGACATTTAGCCAGCAGTGATTCAGCTTCATATTGTGGGGAGTAGGTTTTTTTAATTATTTCTGTTTTTTAAAGGCTGAAGAATTTCGCAGGCTTTGGAAGACTCCACCTCGAGAGAGAGCTGGCTTCTTTCACAATGTCAGGAAATCTGATCTGGAGAGAGGTGTTGAAAGAGTTGGAAGGTATCTAAAAGAGTATCAGTATGAAAAATTAGCAATAGACAGAGCTATTAAAAGCAAAAGACTTGTGCTGAGAGTACAGCTATTACTTACTGAACAATATCTTAGGGCAAAAGCTACTGGCAGAAATATTTTATGAAGTATATTGTAGTTGGATTTTTACTGTATTTTTGTGTAAACAAAATAGCTAAAAATATGAGACCTAGCTTTCTTAGCTTTGGAAAAAAAGGTGTTTTAACTATTATTGATGGTACGTATAGAATGCTTTTCTCAAACATTTACTTGCCTAATATGTCAGAAGATGTAAAATTATGCATAGCCTACTTTTTCTGTAACATCGAGGGATTGTTAATAAGATAGCAGAATGAAAAGATCCTAATACAAACGTGCTGCTTTATAAAAGCTGTGTGTTGTGGTATGTGTTCTTGCTGTTAAACTACCTTGTATCAGCAGTATCTGAAAAAACATACTTTGTTAAAAGCTGATTAGATTCCTTTCTTTAAAATAATCCGTCACTTCCTTCTACCTTCTCCCATTCTCAAATAGAAAAAGCTATTGAATGGAGTATCATTCAGATTATGCGTACATCAGTGGAGATTCATCTCTATCAGAAGTCAGCTTAAAAATAGCAATATTTATGATACTAACTGTAAGAATAGTAGATGAAATTTGAACAACAATCTAGAAGAAATGAGATGATCCCGTGTTTGCCGAGGATGTGTATATCGCTTTTCCAGACTGTTGATTGTTGCAGAATTGTGTTGCCTAGTTGCACATTTGTACTCCTATTAATAGCTGATAAGATGTGTTCAGAAAAGTTATTGTCAAACTAATATTTATGTCTTCACAAATGATTCGTTTTATTTTATTTATTGCAGGGAGTTAGCTCATGAACTGGGGTTCCCGTGGGTTGAATACTGGGAATTTCTGGGCTGTTTTGTTGATCTGTCTTCCCAGGAGGGGTTGCGAAAATTAGAAGAGTACCTGAGTCATCGGGAAATGAGCGAAAAGGCTCAGCAAGAAACAGGGGAAAATGAAACCTGCAACAGATACAAAACTCCACATCCTTCTGGTAAGAAAGGGCAAATGCTACAAACAACAGGTTGTGCCTAGGGAGAAGTGGGAGAGAAAAAGCTTGGTGCCCAGGGGAAGTACTATTCACCTGCTGTGGTTTCTATTATTAATCTGTTATCCAAACAGTCTGATTATAGTATTGAAAAAGTAGCTAACAACACTGTGAATGTAGGAGAATTAGAACAGACCTCATTAGATGTTTTTTATCTTTCTTACGAAGTACTTCATTTGAATGTAGCCCACAAACTAAATTCCTGTAAGAAAACATCTATCTTCAGTATTTTTTTACTTGGAGCATTCGGAAATTCATCCTGGAGTATAGAATTTTGTAAGCCACAGGTAGAGAATAAGTAACTTTTTTAAAATAAAGGAATAGTTCTTTACAGTTGGGGGGTGAAAGACACACGGAACAAAACCCAGGAAAGCTTTTATACCTTCTTAGACCACTGCTTGCTATGTGTTCATGGAAGGCACACACTAGTCCCAAATCCTTGCGCTTCTTCCTCCTCTCCTGTGCAATTGTAGATCTGAAGGGGCTCTGGTACTGGAATAAACCTGGCCTGAGAAGACTCTGAAGGATAGTCATTGGACTACTCATAAGCCTTTGTGCTTTGGAGGAGATGAAAACTTAGGCTATTACATATTAGTAATGTTTTCCTACCCCGTTTTGCTTTATCCTGACTTTATCCTATGTTGCTGGTTAATGACTGAAGTGAGGAGTGTAGGAAATACAGTTCTCAAATATCTAGGCTATAAAAGGTTATCTGCAAAAAAGATACAGCCCTAATGTCATTTTGCATTTGTAGCTTTAGTTAGTGTTAGTTCACGCTGCTGTATAAACAAAATTAGAGAGGGCTTCAATAAACAGAATAAGGCATAAAGTTTGTGTATTTGTTCCTAGTTTATTTGACTGGTGTTCTGTTTAAAGTCTTTTTATGTGTTGCTCTTATTAAAATTGTTTACAGGCAAGAGTAAAAAATGCTGCAATTCTATTTCTGTTGGAGCATTTTTGGATGAGGATGATGATGACATGAGCTTAGAAGAAATTAAAAACAGACAGAATGCAGCACGGAATATCAGCCAACCTACTGTGTCCAAAGAACCTAGCATTGATGCTATTGGAGATGCTGAGTGTGATATCTTGTCAATGGACCATACAGTAAACATTATAGAAACATCGTGTCACCCCAGGCACTATGAAAAAGCAGCTTCTTCCAGCAAAAATGGATTTTGTAATCCTGTGTCCAGTGAAAGGATAATTAGTAACAGAAAGCATTTGCGAGATGGAGAAGAATGCCTTGTATCGCCCGTTTCCAATTTAATGTCAGAATTTGAAAGCCTGTCATTCCAAGAGCAAGAGGTTGCAGGAGAATCAGATGAAATCACTGAGAAAACTGTGAATGAGAGAATTCTGGCTGAAGGAACAAGTCAGGTGAGAATATCCAAGGACCATCTGGATAAGACCTGCTATGCAGTTTCACTGGCAGGTTTTTCTGAGCCAAGTGTTACAGGTAAATCTGGAGAGACGAAGTTAAGGACAGAACACAAAATACCATCAGAAAAGGAGAGACTGTCCATGGAATCTGGAATTCAGTCTAATGAGGCACAACAACGTCAAGAACTTTCTTCCCAGAAATTTCTTTTGAAGGCTTCACCCACAAATGACAATTCTAAGAACTTATTCCTGCTTGGGTAAGAATTGGCTCTTTAACACTTATTTGTCCTTTGGTTTATGTATGCAAAACAAGATGATATTATAATATTACTGACAGCAAGGTTGAGATGATGTGGTACTAAGCAATACTAGTTGCAGTCAGCCTTCAGTGATCATCTTAAAGCGCTTTCATGCTTGTACAGTAGCCATACAGTTTGCTTGCAACTAATTACCTGAATACTGTATCTAAAATGGGAGGAAGAAGAGAAGTCTTTGTTTCCGAATCAGTTTCAGTTAACTTTGCTGTTTACCATTCATCTGACGGGCTTGTGACTTCATGATGAGCCTGACTTAGATCAACAAAGTGTTTACTACACTCTTGGGATGTCCTCAGATCAAATTTTTGAAACTTTTTATGAGACTACTGTGTAATAATGGACAGTCATTTATGTGTGGCCTGCTGGAAATTCTAAACTTCATAGAGAAACTGTGTTTATTGAGGAGCATGGGCAATTTGTTATATAAAAAATTAATGTTTTGGAATTGGGATGTTTTATTGCCTGAACAAATACATAGGTCTCTTTTCATCTAGTTCTGTTTATATTCTAGGGAGCAGCCCTCGAAGCTGGATAGTGATGTCTTAGCAGCTATAGAAGCAGTAGAGATTGATCCACAGAAATATCCGATTATTAACAAATGGAAGCATGTGGTGCAGTCATACTCTTCATCTGACAGGCAAAGGTATTTCTGCAAATTCAATAAAATGAATTGAAATAAAATTTGTAGCTGGTCAGCTGCAGAACAGCTTGAATAGCTAGAATTTCAGGCCTTGTTGCTCACAAAAACTTGTTTTAAATATTCAACTGTATTATAACTATTAGTGTGTTTCTGAAATTAATCACCAAGCCTTTTTGGCTGGTGTGTATTAATAAGGAAAGTTTACCGGTGCTGTAGTCAAATTCCTTCCTACATTGCTGTTCCAAGTAACTTCAGCATATATACACAGACAAATCAGACAGAAAATGAAGGTCTTGAGAGTGCGTGTTCCAGTTGGCAAATGTCTCGGTTTGCTGATTTGGATCCTTCATTGGTCATAATTGTATTTGTGATGTCAGTTGATAATTCATCCCTGTTGTGGATGCACTGCAAGAATGTTGTACTTAGGTTGTGCAGAGTGATGGTAAAGTGAATTTGGTATCTTCAGGCACCTTTCTATTACTATTTTTACCCTCTGTTACCCCAGTCCAGAGGAATTCTTAGTGTGAACAATGGTGTTATGTTAAGTTTTTAGAGAGGATGTCTTGTTTTGCTAGACAAATAATGGAAGCAGACTGCATTTGGTGGGATGCCTGAATACATGTTATGCCTTTTGTATGTTTTGTTTTGAACGCTGTTGGTTTTGGGGACGCAGAGCAACAGCTTCCATCCAAGTGGCTTCTGGCAATTGTATTAACAAGATTTATTTCCATTGGGACAGACACTGGTCAGAACACTGAAGAGAGTCCCTTGCTTAGACAGACTACAGTGTATTTATAATCATGATAAAGTTCTTGGAAAAGAAACAGGTGACCTAGTGCCACACAACAGATTGGAAAGAGGGCAGGAACAGAAAGCTATCGAATGGCTTTTACTGACTTCTGTTTTTCTCTTGTTTCTTCTAGCTTTAAATGCATGAAACTCCACTTATTATGAGAACTACTTCCACTAAGAAGTTCTCAATATAGGCATTAAACATAATTTTTCAAAAGATGTTTTAACAACAGAGCCTTTAAAGCTTTGTCAGAACTTATGAGAATTTAAAAAATATAATTGACTGGCTTTATTGGTCACAATATTCAGAGCTTGGGAACCAGCAGCTGAGAGGTGCAGCTGTGTTAAGTTAGCAGAGATTGGAGCAGGAGCAATGTTGTGGAGTTGAAACAACATGTGACGGGTGAAAGAAGTGCAGATGCTAAGTGGAAGGAGAGATGCTGCCCAGTGCTAAGCACGGGAAAGAAAGCTTTCTTTTTTCTCTGTTTCAAACAGTGCGCTGAAATAGGGCCATCGAGTAAAGTTTTAGAAAAAACATGAAGCTCACTAACATTTTTTTTAATTAAAGTGGAGTAGAAGCAGGGAAATATTTTTGTGTACCTGGTTGTTAACGGTGTCCTTGTACCACTTCACTTTTCAGTCAAATTCTCTTGTCACCTGATTTTTGCGATTAATTTTTTGAAAGAAATAGGCTAAATTGTCAGTCTTTTTTCATTCTTATTCCACTGTCTGAAAGGTCCAAGGTGTTCTTCCAAAGTGCTAAAATTGAACATAAGATTTTTTGGTGTAATCACTGTTCTGTCACACAAGTAAAAGCCATTACTGTAATTATTTGCCAATGCCAAGGCTTGCTCTGTCAGCCTCCTTAGTTTTGCAGTGCTACTTCTGCCAAAAGCAAAGAAATGAAATACTAGATCTCTTTATATTTAGGTATGTAGGATTTTGACTGCAAAAATCAGACCTAATGATACAGATACGAGTAGGTCAGCCAGAAGAAAATAATTTTCAAAAGGTTTTAAATAAGCTTTGTGAATGCCCGTCTGCTGTAGTTGGGGAGGTGGGTTGGTTTTTTTGTTTATTTACTTTTTAAAACCTTATAAAGTACTTCAGCTTATAATGTGTTTTCTATAGTGGCTCATCTTAAGAAATTGCCTCACATAGAAAAGAAAGAACAGATACTAGAATCAACCTTTGGTCATTCTGCCTTGCTTAAGAGAAAATTTAGAGAAAAAGGAAAGTTTTTTACAGGAAAGGGTTTTTAATTTAACAAAGGAAATACTTTGCTGTGCTTTCAAAGAAATTTTAGATACTAGTTGTCACCGATTTCAGACACTTACTATGTAGAAAAATGTTATTATTTCTGTGGCATCCAAACACAAAGATTATTTTAAAGAAGGAGAGGGAAAATCATGCTCAGCTGCAGCAATAGCTGTGGCAGTAGCCAAAATCAGGTCAGCTTTGATCTTGATGCCCTTTTCTAGTGGGGGCATTGGACTAATAAAATTGCCGAGGTGCTTCAGAAGCAATTGTTTCTTTTCTTAATGGCCATTTTGGAGCAAATGACATCTTACTGATGAGCAACACGTCTACATATAATACACTGTGCTGTCACTGTTACTTCTCAGACCTGTCTCCTGCCAGTTACGATTCTTCTCTGCTGGTGCATTATTTCTAAGATCTACAAGTGATACTGAGTAAAAGTACTGCTCACTGCTCTCCTTATTGCAGTTTTCTTAATAAAATGCAAAATGACTGTTTCTTTCAGTTGGCCAAGTCCAGGACTAAAGGCAAGATTCAAGTCCCAAACCATCGCTGCTGGCCTTCCAAAAGCTTCAGTGTATTCAAATTCAGGAAGAAATAGCCCCGTAACAGGAAGTCCAGGAAAATACAGCAATACCGTCTCGTTCTCTTCAGACCCTGGGAGTCCTGGGCGCTACAGTCCAGCTGGTGTCAACCATGCTCTATTAAAACTGCGTTATTTTTCAGAGTCTCCTGCCCGCTAAAATAGGATTAATCTTCCTGGGACTTCAAATATATTTTCATTGTTAGAGTGGAGGAAGAAACTACAATGTTACTAAAGTGACATGAGGTTTGTACTTGGCTATTTATTTTTCCTCAACTGAGGACAACTGTATGTTAAAAGAAATTGAATATATGTCTTTATGCCATACACGATATAGATTACTGGTGATATGCAAGAAGTTAGTGACAGTCAGTGCGGTTGTCCAGTAGCTATGAATTAACCCTTGTTGCCAGTAAAGCAGCGAGCTGAACCTTCACTTAGAAATGGTGGTATTTTACTATCACCAGTTGTTATTATTGTAATGAACCTGTTAGCCTTCAACTGTGTTTCTTTTGCTTGGATAGTCTGGAGGAAGCACATCATCAGTAAGCTGAAATCTTACAAGAGGAAACTGATTGCAAGCAGTAAAATGTTCTTCCACTTGCAGGGGGAATGCTCAAAGTGAAAAGCAAAGCCTGGGTAGCTGCACCTTTCCACTACTGAGTATGAATGTGAAACCCTGTGCATAAACAGGAAGTAAGTGTTTATAGCCAGCAGTTTGGTCTAGACAGTTGAATATACACACACACACTCTTATATATATATATATATATGTATGTATGTGTGTATGTATGCATGTATTTACACAGAAAACCTTGAGTCTTTGCTTGTTCTGAGGCTGTTAAAAACACCGTGATACATGGAGTGCTTTAGTAAAGGGGCACTATAGAGATTACTGGTATTCCTTTAAATGTTAGTTTGAAGATTGAAAAAAAGTAAATCTAAATATTAGCTGTTTTTTTTCCCACAGAAGCTTTTAACGTTAGCAGATTTTAATAGTTATTACACAAAAGCACATCAGCAATAATTTCAGCAAATTTACCAGCAAGTTACATTAACGGTCTTGTTTGTAATATATTAGTGGTAGCCAGTGACCCATGATGTGGCTCCTTATTTCCCAACTGTAAAGAGAGAGGAATAAGGACTAAAAATATTTTTATTGGAATCTAAGCTTTTATTATGTCTCTAGTCTTGATGTGGTAATGAGGTTTTGTTACAGCAGTCAGTAATTTTATTCTTCAGCCTTCTGTTAGAATGACTTGTTCCGACAGCACGCTGCTGAGATTGAAGAATGCTTTTCAAAACTCAAAGACAGGTTTCCGTATCAGCCTTAATGGTTGTAATGGTTTGAAAGAAGGCTTCCAGAAACAGAGTTCTCTAGTGTGGATAGCGCTCTAGTTAAACCTATCTGTTGTTACAACATAGATCGGATCAGAAAATTAAAATTTGCCAAGCTTGTGCCTGGTAAAAAGGGATGGATTTGGATTCACAGGTGCCATACAGTAAGTAGAAAGCAGGGAGCTGCCTTGGACGTCTGCAAGGGAAGTGCATGTCTGAAGAAACTTTAATTGTGGGCAGGATAGTGCAGCGCAAGAGTGGTCGGTCCATTTACCACCTGTAGGTCTCACCGCTACAGAGACTGGATTTAAGAATCCAGAGCTTGATAGGTTTGATGGCTGTCGCACACTGCAGAGTGACTGTTTCGTACACAAACTGTACACCCTTCAGTAAGTTCATGTTTTGGTACAAACCTAAAAACTGCACTTAATGCTTTTGCAAGCTTAATAGTGCCTTTTGTAACATATTTTTTTTAATTAAATTCTTGTTCTTTTAGAAGTTTAAAAAAAGTGGCATCCACTTACTATGGGCACATAAAATAGTTTTTCTTCCGGGCTTTCTGAACAGAACGTATTTTAATGTGTCTCTCTCTTTCTAAGTTTGATTATTTGGTGCGATTGCTCTCACAGTAGAGAGAGCATTCTTATTTTAGAAATTATTTAAAAAAAAAAAAAAGGCTTATTTAGCTCTTTCTTTATAATTAAGCTTATTTCCAGTGAGCTGGACATTAGAAAGAGCTGCTTTACACAAAAGACTGTCATTCAGTGATATTCCAAACAATGAGCTGGGGTGTGGGGGTGTCATTCTTCAAGAGGCATGTTAAAAAAAAAAAAAAAAATCCAAAACCAAACAAAACCCCTAACCTGCTATATTACCAAGTATATTAACTGACTTTTTCATGAGGGTTTTGGGTTTTTTTTCAGTCTGGTTTTTGATGCAGCAGTCTCTGTGGTCTCAAACTTTTGTAGGTCCCAAATTTCTACAGTTTTACATAAAAGGATAGTGGTGGTGTTAGTTTTAGGTTTTTAAAATAATTTCATGTAAATGATATCTTTATCATTCTGGAAAAATTATTCAGATGATGAGTAACTGCCTAATACCATGGTAAAGTCAAATTCATGTGGTACGTTACTGCGTGTGCAGCTGCTCTTCTCCACCCTGGGCCTTCTTGAGCTGTCATACAGTGACGTTGCCCTTTTGATAAAGAGTTTGTTACAGAGCTGGGAGACTGACACTAACACTTCAGTACTTCCTCCTTTTTACCTTTACTATGCTTTGCTTTCTTTTTTTAATATTTAAGTCTGTATTACTGGTATTTACATGTAGAGTCAGCCCGCCCCCCCCACCACACACACC
>JANZLQ010000092.1:22046871-22059850 GCA_026212715.1 Elanus axillaris
CCACCACACACACCCCCTCCACCTCACCTCACTAAAACATCACACCCTTGCCTTTCACTCTGTAATTTTTTTTCAGTTGGGTCAAGAGAATTTTTTTTTTGAAACTGTTATATAATGTGCATTAGTCCAGTTGCTAAGAAGTCATTTTTCTAACAATATATTTACTTCAGCTGTTAAAAAAAATAGCAAGTTATGTAGCGACTTGATTGTTCATGATTGTGAAGAAAGCTCTTTCACACTGAGCCGCTGGAGACACTTTAAATCGGTATCGCTTTAATTGTGTTTTCTTGGCCAAAAGAAGTTCACTTTTAAAGGTGCAAAATGTTAGTTGTGGTTGGTTTGTTGTTTTTTTTTTGATTAGCCAAGTGTCATGTTAAAAATACAGACTTACCCTGCTTTCTATTAAAAAATAAATGAGTAGCTAAAAGTGTCACACTGTGTTTAGTGTATGCGGCATGGTGGTAAGTAGCTGGGTTGATACTGTGATACAGCAACTAAATTATTGATTTGTCTAGGCCTTACACAACTACATGTATCATCTTGTGTGTGTATGTGTACACGATGACATTGGATTACACCACTGAAGACTTGAAGAACAGTCTGAAGAGACAAGACCTATGACACTGTAAAAATTAGGTACTTTATTTTAAATTTCATGCCTTCTGCCCTCACAACTTAAGTGCCACTGAAAATGTTCTTAATTCCTATACATGTGCAAAGAGGTGTTGTATGGCCTCTGGCTGCCCACCAAAAAATTACTTATTGGCTGGGGGTGTAGAAGGATATGTATGTGTGTGCACATACACAAATAAAAAAATGCACCAGATTTTCATCTTACTTGCTTTGGTGCTCCTGTTCCTTGTGGTGGTGAGACAGCCCTGTAACTCTCAAAATGCCCAGCCTAGAATACAGCAGTCCCTTCTTGTATACTACAGTCCTTGCACATGTGTCTATAGGTGATGGTGATGATGATGAACTCTGACCTATCTACTATCTCAAATTTACATTTCAGCTATTTGGAGTTAAAAGGCCAAAGCTGGTAAACGAGTTGTTGCCCTAGGCAACATGGGATACAAAGGCTGCTCAGCTGGCAGAAACACACACATGACTGTGCAGCACTGCAGCCATACCTTCTACAGGAGGTATTCAACTGAAAAGGCAAGAAAGACAGACCAGTTATTTTATTCAAAACTTTAAAAAAGTTAGACAAAACCAGATAAATTATTCTCACTGCATCAATGAGAGATATGTCACAATGGTTTCCTCTTGCCCCAAACAACAATCATGTTTTGTTCCCTGCTAGCCCCTGGTTTCCTTGAAATCATCCTGATAGAGCAGTCCTGTATCAAAGTCCTTCAGCCTTGTCTCATCTCTAGGGTGTGTGCCACAATTATGCTTCATACAGCTCTGAGAAGAGCAAGTCTAGGGCCTCATCAACATTCTTGGTGATAAGAGAACTTGTCAAACAAGCTAGTTATGTTTGCTGCCCTATATACTATATATATATACACTGTGCTCTTATCACCACCAAGACAGACTACGCATATGGTGAAATTTTTCAACATCATTACACTGGTTCAGGTGCCTTGCGAACATCCTTAGGCTGAAACACTCCCCTCAAAACAATGAAACCTAGTTCTCAGCCACCTGCATTTTTCCTAGAACAAGTCCAGCAGTGTCAGAGCTGCACAAAGGAGCCACTTAAAGCATTCTGCCTGACATCTGTACTACACACTTGGCCTAGAAAAGCCATCCCACAGCTCCTTTTTCACCATTCGGGCAGTAGGAGTTCTAAGCAGCAGTTTGCTCCAACACTGCAGAACCTCTGACCTGAAGTATCACTACATTGAACTCAGTGGTGTTATTTCTCTACTCTGAAAGCAAAGTATTAACAAATCAGTGGGAGAAAGCACTGAAAAATCTGTGTCATTAACTGGAAGCACTTTCAGAAGATTGCCAATTTCCTTTCCTTCCATCTTAGGCTCCAAACTCAACTCTACATCCTTCTTACAGACAAAGTTTTAGTTAAAGGCTTTATGAGACTGAAAAAAACATTGTTCAAAATAGCTTAAAGTACTTCCTGAGGATGGACAAACACTTAGTATAAGCAGCAGTTAATTCTAGCACCACAGCTCTGAGGCAAATGGGTTTTTTTACCCTTTGCTTATGCTTACAATCTCCAGGCACAGTTTACACGAGCTTTTTGGGGGCAGAGGGGAACAATGACACAACATAAACATACATCCTCAACAGCTTTCAGAAACTGAAGCCTTATCCCTTTGTCCTTTGAACAGCAGAATACCCTGTTTGTCACTTCTGCAGAGTTGAAACAAGCTGCCTTGTCTTCAGTTTTAGCTGCAGTGTGATACAAGGCCATTTCTTCCAGTTCCCACACCAATTGCTTTCCTGCACAAGAAAAATACCCACAGGAGCAAGCTTTGGTTATAGAAATTCACGGTGGGGTGAGAGTAAAGTCAGTGCTCTTGCAATTGCAGAGCACACAGACATTCAGTCTCTGTATTCCACAGCTCAGCTTTCAGTTTTGGGGAATACTTGAGGACTGCACAGCTTCAGGCTTACAAAGATTTCTTCTTTTCTGGACTGAAAGGCAGATATGAATATGTATGAAGGAGGCAAAGGGCTAAAGGACATTTTAAGACAGCATCACACCCCAACATAACAGATAAAAATCTAGTGGTACCATAGCTGAATGTACTAGTGCAAAGAGACTAGAGGCAGCTGCTGGACAGCCATCAGTTTTGCTTGTTCAGGTGCGTGTGATTTTATCTGGAGGCATGAAACCTGTGTCACCCAGTGTTCGAAGTGCCACTCTTCCATTGGGACGTATCACCAAGTGAGTTATGCTGCCATTGTTAAGAGACATTCGCAGCCAACCTTCTGGAGGAAACTGCAATGCTCTATTAAAAAAAAAAAATACATACATTATGAAATCATAAACAGTTATATTAACATGCCCTCACAGCATCACCTTCTGTTCCAGCTAAGGAAAAACAAAAAGAACAATAAAGAAAACTGTTGGTCATTCTGTAGCTTGCATACAAATGCTTCCACAGTCAGCCTCAGAAAAAAATATTTTTCTTGTGCAATTGGTACAAAACCACAGCATTGATAACTGGGCCAGTGCCAACAATACACTGCATAAGCAGATTCCAGCAGATGGGTGCGATTATTGTAGACAGGATTAATTCAAATTGACAGAAGGTAGGACCTCTAAAGTAGTCAGGTTGCTGTAACTGCTCTGAGCAACCTCATAACAACCAGGACACCATAGGTTCAAGTTGGTCACTGAGCCAACTGCAGCACCACAAAACCCTGCGCAGTTCAGGACAGGCAATTTTTGCAATGGCTCACCACGCCAATGGCCTCCTCCGTGGACCCAAGGCAAAGTGGCAAACAGCACACTTACGCACTATTTTAGCTTTGGCAACATGGGTAGGTATGCAACAACAGCAGAGAAGAGGTAGTGAGATAGGATTCATTCTAGTTGCCTGCATGTGCCTATGGAAGAAATTCACTGGAACTACTTTCCACCAGCTGTATTGTTCCCCAGAAGCAGCAAGAAAGAGTACCTTGTGGTTTTTGTAGAAATACAGTATCACAGCTAGTCTCCAGCTATTCTAAAATTCCTAACTGACCAGCCTCAAGAGTTCAATCAGTTATAGTAAACAGCTGGAGAAAATACAAAGTTGTCTCAAACATCTTTTGCCTCAAATACTGAGGAAAAACTTGGTTTTGGCTGTTATGTCAGTCTTTTCAAAAGGCTAAGAAATTAAGTAACAGCTACAGTCAAGTTAGATTCAAAGAGAACACTACATGGATTGTGTTCAATTGTGGCATCAGATAAGCTGGAATAGAAGGTACAGAAAAGAAGTTAAAAAGAAGAGGGAAGAAACAGCAAAGAGAAAAAGTATCCAAGTATTTCAGAAAAGGCCTAGGTAGCAGCAAGACAATCTTCTTTGGCACAGGAAAGAATATTCTGTTTACCTGATCAATAATTTTAAGTATAGCAATTTTTAAGAGCTCTAAAGCAGTCCACAGAGCAGACAGGCTAGCATTTAGCTAGCTCAGCTAAATAAAGATAACTGAAATTGTTGTAGGTATTGATCAGATTAAAGTTTAATCACAGCTGTCCTGCTCAAGACAAATTATCTTATAGACAGTGCTTTTGTTGATAGGGAAGAAGAATAAAACAGACACAGCTGACTGGATACAGGGATAGGCAAAGATCCAGAACTGTTTTCTCCTTCATGAACAACCTTGATGTTAGCAGAAAGATCCACTCTCCCCTCTAATCCAATACTGGATGTTACTGCAAAAAACACAATACAACTTGAACCTAATACAAAAATTGCCATGAGTAAAGAATTCCTGAAACTATATCAATCTTTCATTATCTAAGATTGAATTCACATCACCTCAAAAAGATGCATCCAGTCAGATGCTCTATCTGTTGTCTTTTCCAACAGTCCACACAGGCATTGTCCTCAGGTTTGTGGGAAGCAGAAGCATATGGCATTAAAAAGACCATTCAGACATACAAACAGGTTTCAAGTGTCACCAATTCAGCTATTTTCACTGTATAATTAGAATGAAAGTCTTCTAATTTTCAAATGTGTCCTGTATCTGGAAATTAATCCTGTGATGAAGTTGCAGAAGCAGCTGCTCACAATGCAGGCACTGATCTCCAACCACTTCAAACAAGCCAAATCAACACATTTCATAGCTCAGTGGTGCCATAAACCAACACCACTTCAGTAAAACTAAGACTTTTTGAAGAACATGGATGAATGTGCAATCCAACACGTACCTGCACACAATATAGCGGATCACATTGGCATGGCAGACAAAGATCTCATAGCTATCTTCTTCCTGCTTCGCATCAGCTCTATGAATGAAGTTTCGAAAAGCAGCCTCAATTCGAGCTCCATCTTCATAATACTGCTAATGGCACAGAGTTCAGAATTAAACACAGCTCAGAGCAGCATGTGCCATTGTCTGCATTTGCAGATGGGCTGCATCTTCTAAACCATTCTTCTTTACAGGGATACACACTTGAGGCTGAACTAATACTGAAGGATTGTAAGTTACTTTAACTGTTCTGTACACTTATCAGGGAGGAGAAAAGTATGCAATTATCTAAGGTATATGATGAAAAGCATCAGCTCAGACACTGCAAGTTAGTCCTACTGTCAATATAAGGTATATTAAAAAAGCCAAAACATAACAAGTAAAGAAAACAAAAAAAAACTTTAAGTAAAAAGTTACCACAGCTTCTGGTTTCCAGTGAGAGACTGGAGGGTCTGGTTCTATAGGTGCTCCCTCTCTCAGCAGATCAGTACTAATTTTTTTGACTCCTAAAATAGTAAATACACATTCAGAAAGGAGTTGTTACTTCACATACCACTGCAAACAGGCCTGCAACTCTACAATTAATACATTTTTCATGTTCTTTGAAGAAAGAAGTCCTCATCTCCATCCTAAAGACCATTTTAGTCCACACGTGGGCTATCAAAGTGTGCAAATCTTTTCAACACAACTGTTTTGTCATCAGCAAGAAAAAGCTTATTCCAACTGAGAACAGCCAGACCAGCCTGGCACAGCAAGCTGAGTCTTCCCAGTCTGCTGCACTTTGAAGACATGCATTTGCAAGGATGTTAAGCTAAAGCTGTATGCCAGTTAAGGCTTACTGCTAATTAATGCAAATTGATGTTAAAAATATTAAATATAGTAAGTTTATAAAATATTTTAATCTCTTACTCTGAGGAAGAAAAGAGGGTTTAGGTGTTGGAGGGGTTGTTTGTTTTAGGGTTTGGGGAGGTGTTTGAGGTTTTTTTTTTTGTTTTCTTAGTTTTAGGGTTTTTTTAAGCAGCACATTTAAGAAAAAAACCACAGAACAGCTAAGAGAACTAACTTTCAGCTTGCCATACCTGATTATCTGCTAAAATACCATACAGAATTATCTATAGTCAAATATCTTTAGTTTAGATTCTTGTAGGTCTGAACAGCAGGAAAAACAAAACCAAAAAACAACCAACCGACCCCCAATGCCAACCACCCAAAAACCATATAAACAAAGCAGCCACCCACATTAAAAAATTCCTACACCTCTAATTGTGCCACATCTTCCCCTGCACACAGGATAGCACAGCAAACAAGAAGGGCCTGTTACCAAACCCAGTAAGCATCACTACAAGAACTGGAGTTTATGATCCTCTTCTCTCCTGTGCTATTGCACCCTGAGACTGAGGACTGAGCCAATCCTGATAACCTGTGATAGTCTTTGCTTAACAAAATGCGTAAGCGAAGAGCAACCAGGAGAGTTCTACACAGCAGTACCTAAAGGTAGCAGCTAGTCACTCAGAGGGGCAGATCCCTCTTGTACTTTTAAAGATTAACTGGAAACAAGCAGAATTAGGGTTGTTAGGTTTTTTATAAATTGAGACATTTTCACACAGGGCTGGAAGATGGCTAAATAACATCTCAACCTTAAGGACAAGCTTAGAATTCTACTGGAAGCAGTTTTAAGGATCAGAAGACAACAAAAAAATTAAGGGAAGTCACTTACCTGGGAGATGTTTGCTTATAATTTCAGTTGTTTCAGTTGCTCTAGTCATGGAGGAGTGTATAATCTGATCAAATTTTAATCCCAAGCTTGCCAGCCTGTGTCCAGTCAGTTCAGCCTGCTCTCGACCTTAAAAATGGTATTAATTATATAAACTGGTGACACTCATGTAAGTACCTCATGCAAACTACCAAAAGAGTTGTCCAGTAGACATAAAAGGTCTCCATCGATGTCAGTTTTTTTTCCTTTCAAAAAGTAATTGGAAAACATTTTTACCAGAGTCACTACTTATTCAGATCCAGCTTATTGGCTGGACAATTTCAAGTTGTATTCCCATCAGCAGGAAAAATTAGTTGGTTTGGTTTTTGGGAGTGTTTTTGTTTTTTACTTAAATAAAATCTAAACTTATTCAGAGACTTTCACTAAAGTATTCAATATCCCTGCTAGCCCCATCCCAAGGGAGCCACTTCCAATAAAAGCCAGAGCTGACCCAAGCCATCTGCCATCTCTGTTCAGGGAGCACAGAAGAGGAGACCATGTCAAACAAATCTGCTCAGACCTGACAGGGCATTCTTCATAAAGGCACAGCCAGCAAGAAGGCTGGAGGGGCACAAGAAGTTGGCACAGGACACAGCCAGGGCAGCTGACCCAAACTGGCCAAGGGGGTATTCCAGACCATGGGACGTCACATCTAGTATATAAACTGAGGGAGTGGGGGCAGGTGGAAATGGCCTCTCAGGGACTAACTGGGTGTCACTTAGCAGGTGGTGAGCAATTGTACTGTGCACCATTTGTACATTCCAATCCTTTTATTATTACTGTTGTCATTTTATTACTGTTATTATCATTACTAGTTTCTTCTTTTCCGTTCTATTAAACTGTTCTTACTTCAGCCCATGAGTTTTACTTCTTTTCCCGATTTTTTCCTCCATCCCAATGGGGAGGTGGGGGGGGCGGGGAGTGAGTGAGCAGCTGCACGGTGCTTAGATGCTGGCTGGGGTTAAACCATGACAATATCCTAGGGAAGGCTTTATTCCATCTTTCAGATAGGTAGGTGAAAAGACAACAGACAGTTTAAGTAATTTACCCAAAGCACAGGATGAGACAGGATTAAGATTATACTTTGTTACCAGTTCAAGATAGCACCTTAGTCCTGCAATTAGCATTTCATTCCTGGTTACACACGGGTGACTTGGGGGAGGGGGGGAAGGTGTTTATACTAAACATTTGGCACCACACTTCCAAAACCTCAAGCAGCACTGCACAATAATAATTCATCCCCCCCTCAAAACAGTGTTGGCACACATAATGAAGAAAGTGTCCACTGCTTTTAAAATACACCATTAAAAAATACTACTAATTAACATTTGAGACCTAGTCACAGGATCAAAGAATTAAGATTACACAGACTGAGATTATCCTCATTTCAGGTAACTGATTAGCAGTATTCCCAGAAACAGTGCTTAGTAGCAAAAGTGAAATGTATTTAATTATAAACACTCCAACTGAAAGTCAGGGGTAATTTTTTTTAATATAAAATATATATAAATCAGCAAGTCAACTAACAGAAACACAAGCCACCTTTTAAGAGAAACCTATCCCAAAGTTTGTCATGGAGCTAAGTTTAAAAGCCTCACCCCTGGTGAATTATGTCAGCTAGCATGAAAATTTGCTCAAGCAACCCCGAAATAATCGCAAGTTTCCTTTGTGAAGTTTCTTTAAAACCAAGTGTGTTTAGAACTCTGTAAAGCATGTTATAACATTTGGATTTAAAGGATCAAAAATGGAAAACACAAACTTATTCATGACAGCTTTCTGCCACAAAGGATCCAGAAAGCAGGTAAGGTTTGGCAGCGAGACCCAGAACAGAGCCGAGTTACTGACCTGTACTCAGCAGGACAGCAGCACATAAAAAACAATTTTCTGAAAAGGCAAAGTATGATGCTTCTAGTAATACATACCAAGTGGGGTCAGAGTTCTGTCTTTATCAGCCCGGCCATCCAAATTATATTGAGAATGACGAATAAGGAATATGTGCCTGGTGGCTTTTGCTTTGCAGTGATCCAAGCGTGAGGCAAGTTCTTCTTCCCCAGTTTCTTCATTTTTCTTTTTGAGGTTGATAAGAGCCAGTGGTTCACGTCTAAACAAACAAACACATTTAAAACAACACTTTTAGGTAGCGGACGCTAAAAGGCAGAGGAATTTTACAGATGGGTAGCCTTGCCTTATTTCTAGATATAGCTGAAGTGCTAAAATTGACTATTTAGCCGTCTGTATCACAAAACTGATTCAAACCATTGTGTGAGAGCTATAAATAAAAGCCTGCATTAAAAAAAGTTAATGCCTTAGGTTAAATGGTGTAAATGATAGATAAATTTGCTGTTTAGTGACAGCCGCCTCTCAGTTAATCCTTGGGGGAAAAAAAAAAGCAACAAACAACAGAAAAATTTAAGTCCTAATGCAAACAGATGGTGTACACTAAAACATATGAAAGCTATGGTCCGTCTGGACAAGAACAAAAACTACCAGAGACTTTATATTTGAACTCCTGTCAATTCATTAGTTGCTCTTGGGATTTTCACTGACAGTCACAGGTATAATAGAAAGCTTTTTGACAAGAAAAACTAACCATGAATGATACCCAGAAAAGAGGAAGAGGTGTTGACTGATCATAAAGGAAATAAAATGTTCCATATCTAAAAGGCCCTGTGATAACACCTACAAAATTTGCACTTTTATCAATCACATTTACATCAAATGACTAACCACCGCCACCACCCCCAACACCCTAGAAAGACTTCAACTTCTGCAGTGCACATTGCGAATTATTCTGTGCTTTAACCTAGGTCACATCAGGTCTCTCCTGTAACACTCTTATTTTTCAGCCCAGAGTATTTATTTATCCTTTCATCACTCTCTCCCCTCATGCCACTTTAATCTTCCTTCCATTTTGTCACACTGCACACTAGTCTGCCTTTCTGCATACCACAACCTTCCCTCTTGCACATCACCCGGACAGGTGATCCTGCTCCTCAAGAGGACACCAGGCAAAGAGGATTTTCCCCTCTCTCCCCCAGGATCACACATTAGTGCCACAGATTTCCCGCTGCTGACACCAACACTGCACTATCATCATCAACCCTGTCCAAATCTTCCACAGATTAGTCTTTTGGTCCCCTCTCTGCACTGATCCTCTACCCCATTAATACAAATCCTTTTGCTATGTCTCTCCACCTCAGAGCACAAATCCTTTCCCTTGATCTCATACCTAAAGAACAGTTAATTTAATTCATACCAGACCTCAATTGCCCCATTATAATTAAACTTGTTTCTTTTTTTAATAGATTTTTAAAATCAAGAACATGATTTTAATTCAGTTTGAGACAAAGTAATTTGGTCATAGAAAACTGCTGCTTCACATACCTATTTCTACAGTTCACAGCAAGACTGGTTTTAAAAAGCCCTGCATCCATTTTGCTTTAGTAAAGGCATGATTTCTATTGAAAAATGAGGCTCAACATGTTCCTTAAGCTGTTAACAGAAGTTCAGCAAGGCATTAAAAATGAAACAATAGTCCAATAACAAGAAGTTCTGTTGCTATTTCACAGGATACATTTGATTCAGTAGAAAATATATTGCTGCAAAGATGTATTGGGAAAATAGACAAAATGTCTGAAAAATTCAAGCACATTTGTAAAGTAACATTGGTATTAATTCATCCTATGGCAGAAACACACAACAAGAAATGCCAGGGTGAAAGCCCTGCCCTCTCCTCTCCAGCACCTCTGAAGTTACTCCATGGTAACATGAGCTTTGAAAAGCAACAGATGCTTTAACAAGTCATGAGTAGACAGCCAAGCTTAACCATATTTCTAACATAAGCTAGTTTTAGAAAGTTTATGAGCAGGAAAACTTTTAATGCTGCTAAGACTAAGTAGGTTCTTTTAGGTTGCTGAAACACAGAAGCTGAAAAATGCAGTTTTCTGTATTCCCTTATTAAAAAAAATTTTTTTAAAATCACCCAAGATCGTAGCTGGACAGAACTTTGCTAAAAAGCAACGGCAATACCGGGGACCATCTTTAAACCTAATTATAACTAAAGTATCACTTAATCCATGGCAATGCCCTTTTCACTTTTCTTCCAGGAAGCCTGGCATGTCAGTGAAACATATCAGTCAGCCCGACAAATGCTTTAATTCTTGTAGCATACTTAAAATCCAGATATTTCTACTTTTATTTCTAATAAAACTATTTGCAAGAACCACTCAGAAAAAATATAGGAAGGCAACTGAACCCCAGAAATTTAGCCAATAATTCAAAGCTTTTTTTTAATCCCTCCCACACCAAGCTTTCCAGTTAACAGAAGCTTAATTAGAACAGCTTTCAGATATTTTACATGAATGAAACTGTATCTAGTCTTATCCAAGAACCGAGCTGTACAATTCCTGTGCAAGTGGCACAGACCAATGCAAGATCCTAGGTGTAGCATCATATGAGATCGATAGGAAGTTTGAAAACAAGATACTTGCATTCTTTTGTTTCAAACTTGAAAAGCCATCAGTTGTTAAGAATATTACAATAGTCTGGTTATTTGCTCACAACTTGACTTTGTAAATCACACACCCCCTCCCCAAAGAGAAGCGGTCAGATGGTTTGTGTATAAGCCATTTAACAACTTCACATGTTACAACGTTTCTGCCAATATCATAAAAAAAATAATCAAAATTAAGACTTCAACCAGGTATAGCCAAAGCCATACCACACCAACTGGTAGACACCAAGAAGCAGAAAACTAAAATTAATCTGTGATAATGTATTTATATAATACACTTCCACTGTTTGTACACTATGATGAATGGTGATATAGTACACTACCCTTAACTGCTATTAAGTGTTATCTAGCTACATTTGTTCAGGCAATTGTGACAGCTACATCAGTTATAGCACAATCTCTATGTCCTCAATTAGTTAAAAAAAAAAGTTACAAGAGTCCAAAAGTCCCTTAGAACCCCTGAAGAAAAACAACCATTTAGCAGAATCAGAAAGGCCTGGATCTGCAGTTAAACAAGTAGCTTTAGTACCTCCCTCAATCTAACTGTGTAACCAGGTATAATCTTATTTAATAAAAGTTTTATTTTTATAATTAGGGTGTACATAGTCCTATTTATATGAGCCTTTGATTCTGCAGCATCTCAAAAATCAAAACAGGATGCATTATACAATAAATATCTGTTAGGGCTTAAGTTTGGATTTACTACGATTAAACTGGAGCCTGACATAAGCGTCCCTGGGGAGATAATTCTACCAGACAGAAGCTAAATGAGCCAAAGCTCAACAGGGGTATTTGCACATTGTAATTAAAGAATCAGAAAAAATGTAGTTAACCCCTGGGTGAATGTACTTCAACACTATTAAGAGCACAACTAAGTTAGGTTCAAAGCATTACCTTTAGGAGGGTTTAAGAACACCAACTTGCACTTGAACTTAGCGACCAAGGCAAGCAGCAGGCCGAATACACACCCAGCACGTGCAAGCATTTTCAGTCCACGAGGGTGCCCTTACCGAACAGAAACATCTTGGTGTGGACATAAAGCAACACTGATATACGGTTAACACCATGCTGAAAAAAACAGGCACGTCTTCTACACAGTGCTCACGCTTATCACCAGCCTAAGGCTTTGCAATCTCACTGGGTGAAGAGCGCTGGAATAAAGGGATCTGTGCACCTTTACAGCAGCGAAAGTCTCCGAACCGACGACAGACACAGGGAAGACATCCCTGCAGAGTGCTCGGGCGCTCCAGAACGCCAAGAATTTTCAAGAACATTCAAGAATTTCAACCATGTTCTGCTTTGGACAGTCTAACACCCAACATTTCACCTGGGAACGAGCCCTGCGGACTCTCCACTCGACCCCGGAGGACGGCGGGTGCCCAGCCGGGTGCCCTGTCGCCACAGCGCGCCTCAGCGAGGGGGGCCGGCTCCCTGCGGGGAGGGCCGGGCCGAGGGGGTCCCGCGGGGGTGCCCGGGGCCTCCCCTTGCCCCCTCCCGTCAGAGGGGCGCTCACCCCCCGCCCTGAGCCGGCGGACAGCGGCTGCTCCACGCACGGCTCCGACGGGAGAGGTTTAAGGGCAGCTCCCGCCGCCTCCCCCGCGACGGCGGGCAGGGGGGGTCCCTCCGGGCCCCTCACCTCAGCCGCCGCCGCCCAGGAGCGGGGTCCCTCCGCACCCACCTGTCCCAGTTGCTGTCCCAGTAGCCTCCGGTACCGGCGGGTCTCTCGATCCAGCCGGGAGCCGGCGGGCAGGAGGCGGCGGCGGCGGCGGGCGGCAGCAGCAGCAAACCCGGCGGCGCCGCCGCGGAAGCGGGGGGAACGGCGGCGGCTGCAGAGCCCCCCGGCC
>JANZLQ010000092.1:22060954-22072960 GCA_026212715.1 Elanus axillaris
GGGGGGGGGGGGGGGCCGCAGCGCTTGGTCAGTGGGTGAGCTTAGTCTGGAGGAAAGGCCACGGTTCCCTGATCAGTGAAAAAACATGGCTGGGTGAAAACAAATAACACCAAAACCCCCAAAACTTGCTGAGCTTCCCTCTGGGAAGACGGCTGGCCTTTGAGCTGGCAGAGGCAGTTTTGCCCCCCCTTGTCTGGGGGTCCCCCGCTGGGCCAAGGCCCGGGGGCTCCCCTGTTTCCAGCACTGCCCCGAGCATCCCAGCCAGGGCAGCGAGCGGGAACGGGAAGTTGCTCAGCGCCTTGGGCTTGGTTTTCCTTTTTCTTCCCCTTTTATCAGAGCCAGATGTCGCGTCCGCAATGGTGAAGCATGGGGCGGGGGGGGGGGTTGTGTGCTGAGTTGGCTGCCATCCCCACCCCAGCCATGCATGTGCCCGTCTGTCTGTCCCCATCTGGCAGCGAGCAGCGGCCCCACTGCCGGTTGCGTGCGGCAGCTGCCTGTCAAAAGCATTTCCCTCTCCTCCAAGGAGCTCATGGCGGTTCTCGGGAAAGGCAAGACACGCTCTGTTCACCCACCCACGCCTCGCCGGCGCTGAAGGCAGGCAGGGAGAGCAGGCAGGGAGAGCCCCGGCAGCTGCATGCCGGAGGGAACCGACTCAGGCTTGAATTTTCATGCCCAAACAAGCTCCAAACTGCCGCTTTTTGGTGAAAGGCTCTGGCGGCACCGAGGTCGTGATGGTTTCCCCGCCGGCTCTCAGCACGCTGGATGCTGCCTGGTGTGGCCCACACCAAGGTCCCGGCATCTTAATGGCTGTCATCTCCTGCCGTTGCATTTAGTTCTTGCAAGAAAGAGTGCAAACTGCTAATTGCTCTCCAGTGGCTCAGCTGGCTTTGGTGCTTCTCAGCAAGCTGTGTTTTATCGGAGCCCACCAGTCCCCAGGGGCTTGGGATGTGGCAGGAGAGGCTGGGAACCTTCTGCCCCTGCCCTGCCAGGCTCCTCACTGGGCTCCGGGGGGATCTCTTGGCTCCACATCACTCTTTGCCATTGGCATCTCCCGAAAGCTGGGAAAACCAGAGACTGCAAGAGATTTGGACCCCAGCTCCGCAGCAAAGTTTCCAAAGATACCCCCAAAACAGCACATGGATGAATGGTGAATATATATAAACAATTTATTTTTTTATATATATATATGCATGTGTGATACAGGGATCTTTATTTCTTTCTTAATGGATGAATAGTTCAGTGATGGGGCTCTAAAACAACGTCCACAACAATCACTCTCAGGAAACCAGAGCAAGCTGCAGTCACTTTGCTCCGGGTGCCACCGTGTCCCCAGCAAGGGACTTCTGATGTGCAGTGGTAATTGGGCTAATCAGGAAAATGCAAATGCTCCCCCTTACTCCCTGAGTGTCAGAGCAGAGCCCCAGCTATCAGAGAGGATAAGTCGGGTTCCCTCGCCAGTGGAGCTGCTCTAACGTTACATTTAATGGGAGTCCCCGGCAGCAACTGGGCTGTGCTGGGATTGATGGCTTTTGTAACATCCCTGTGATGAAATCTCATAGGTACAATTTTCCTAACAAGTTCATCGGCCTCTCAGCACTGCCTGCAAGCAGCGCAAAACCCGAGCGGTTTTACCAAGCCACCCCACAGCATGCACCGAGTTTGCGGTTCTTTGCTCAGGCAGTGTCCCAGGGGAGAGAGGGGGGTGTTGCGTCACAGCACACATCAACCAGCCCTCAAAAACCTTTGGGTTTCCACCACCTCCCATCCTTGATGCTGCTGAGCCCCAAGGAGGGGGACAGCGAGGCAGAGGGGGGTCCCGTGCCCCTCCTTGCCTTCCCCGGGCAAAAGGCCATGGCCGGCAGCGGCGGTGGTGCCTCCCCGGCATGGCATCTACCCAACCTTCACTCCTGCACATATTTTCCCAGTGAGGCATTGAGCAAGAACCTAATGGGCGAGGGCTGGTAAAACAAGCCACGGTGGTAGAGGGCGAGCGGTTCCTTCTCAGCTGCCATGGTGGCCAGTGGAGCGGCTCAGGGTGCTGCCGGCAGTGGTGGCTCGCAGGGTGCCGGTGTTGGAGGGTGAGCGGGGGCCCTGCCGTTGCCGGGGAGCATGCATGTACCCACCATGGCTGCATCTTTTCAAGTGGCTGAGGATGGAGGGGAGACCAGTTCAGGGGTGTTTGTGGGGTGCAGCCATGCTGCGGCAGGCATGGAGGGGGGCACAGACCAGGCAGACCCTGCTGACCCCAGCTTGTGGCTGTGGGAGGACGATATGGAAATATGGCTGGCAGCAGGTGGCCAGCTCCCTGCAGGGCCCAGTGGCTTTGCTATGGGGAGAAGATGGGGGAGAGGAGGAGGTAGTGGGATGTGGTGAGCCCTGGGCTCTGCCTTCTCTGCTCTGCTGGGGGCTGGCTGGCTCCCCCACCTGCTAGCCAGCCCCGAGCCTGGCTGCTCAGTGGGACCAGCTTGATGGTGCCCGACCCAGTGGTACTCGACGTGGTGGTACGTGTGACCTGGAGGTTTGGTGGTACCTGACCTGGTGGTACTCGAGCTGGTGGCTCAGTGGTACTGAATCTGGTGGCTTGATGGTACCCAACAGCTGAGGCAGTTACTACAAACTGGGGGCTCTGGGGTGGGTGCCTGGGGGTGCAGAGCAGCAGGCCTGGGTCTGGCCCTTGGCTCTGGCCGGCTCTGCAGGCATTTGGGGCCCGGGGGTACACAGTCTCCCCGCTGTACCAGGCTGAGTGGTGAGTCCCCTCCCCTCCTCTCCTCTCCCTGCCTTGGGGAGAAGGCTGCTGCTCTGCTGCATGGCCCTGGGCTTATCACCCCCCCTGGAGTGCAGGGGCTGGGCGTCCCCTTTTCCCCATGACAGCTCGGGGAGAGCTGGGGGGCTGAGGGGGGAAGCGGCACTGGCAGATGGCCAAGCAGCGTTCCTTCTCAGGGATGGGGGCATTAGCCGCGGGGGCTGGCACATGTGGCTCGCTTGTCCCGATGAGTCCATGCATGTTAGCTGCGGGGGTGGTTGGCTGCCTCGGCTGCGTGTGGTTTTGGGGGGAGAGGACAGCCAGATGGGCTCCACAGCCAAAGCTCCCTGCACCCAACATTGCCCTGTCGGGCAGTGCAGGGTGTTTGGGCCAAAGCGGGTGCCCACAGGGTCTCCGCCGTGCTGCAGTTGAGCCAAGGGCCTTGGGATGCGGCTGGAGCAGTCCCTGCAAGCCCCATCCACTGGCAAGGGTGGGAGCATCCCCTTCCAAGCTTTCCTACTGCTGGCACCTCCCTGCGTCCCCAAATCCTGTAGGAAATGGCCTGAATGGTGGCTGGCTCCATCCCAGCTCCGCACTGGGGATTTGGGCTCCTGTGGTCTTTCCTGGCCCCATCCCAGCACTGAGGGATGAGCCCAAAATAAACCCTCCAGATACCAGGCACGAGGAAATTGCTGTCTTTGCCAGCCAGGGGTGCGAGGAGGCTTTAAAGCATGGGAAACCCAATTAACTCGGCTCCATTAGCTGATTGAGCTGGCTGATAAGAGTATGATTAATTAAAAGGATGAAGAATAAGTTACCGGGTCCTTGCTGCTGTCGGGGTGTGGCAATGTCTTAACCCATGAAATTGGCTTCTCGTGTTAATACCTGGTGCCCAGCTACTGCCAGCCATTAATCTTTCATGGCATCACTTAACGGTGGGGAGAAACACCCTCATACCAACACTGGGTTCACTCCCTGCTCCCTCTCCCATCCAGCTTCCAGGGAGGAAAAAAAAATTAAAATCAAGGGGAAATATGATCCCTCCGGATGAGTGACGCAGGAAAGGACCTTTTTAATTAACTATGCTTTTCTCACCGGGTCTTGGTTTGGCTTTGGAAACCAAGTAATGCAGAAGGATGGGAGTATCGCCCCTTCCCGCGCTGCCCTCGGCAGATTCCTGCTTGCCATTCCCAGTTAATGTGAGCTGACGGCCTCGGCAGAGGCGAGCGGGCACTCTCTTCGTCATGCTCCCTGGGTAAAGCAGCGCCTGGAGGGGCTGCAACCTCGGGCAGCTGCTTGGGCCATGGAAGAAAGCAAATTTGAGTGGTTTTATGAATTTTTGTAGTAATCCCACTCACCGAACCCTGGCCTGAAACTGCCAGGTAAGGCAAATCACCACATGGTGTTTCTTTCTGCCTGAGGCTGGAGGAGGTGGGAGAAAACTCAACTCCTGTCCACTCCCTACCCTGTTGAAGAAAATAAAAACCCTAAAAAGTGTCTTTTTTTCCACTGAAGACAGCAGGAGGGATGCCATTCTGGGGCAGGGAGGTCCCTGTGCACTTCCTCCTCAACCACCAGCAAAAGCCGGGTGCTGCTTCGGCACCCGGTCAATGGTTCAGCGGTGGCAGAGGTGATGTCCCTGCACAGGGGCCATGGGATGGGCGGCACCTGGACACCCCGGGGTGCATTTCCCAGGGACTCCCAGGGGAATTTTCAGCTCCAGCATCCCCGGGAGGAGCAGCAGCCCTGCCTTTGCTCCCCTTCTCTCCCAGCCCCAAGAGGGGTGACATCCCATCTCCCAGTGTTGGCTCCTTCCTGCACCCACCCTGTCATTTACTGGCAAGGAAATCAGTGCCAACAACCTCAGGACATCTTAGAAATGAGCAAACAAAGCCGACAAGACCTAAAAAAAGCCAGGTGGGGATATGCCTGGTGGTGTTACAGCTGACAGGGAAGGGGAAGGCATCCTCCAGGCCCTGGGGCTGTCGGGTCACATCGCTCCAGCATTCATCCTGAAAGGAAAGATTATATGATTGGAAAAATCATTCAACTGTAAAACCAGCGGAGCGATTTGCCAGGACCTTTTAATAGCCTCGCTTCGTTATCTCTTGCAATCAAAAAAACGCCTCATGTTTGGTGAGCGTGTGGTCTTCAGGAGGCGATTAAGGAGACCTGGGGATGAATTTGGGAGCAGGAGTGTATGTAATCATATCGCTGAGTTGCCAGGCTTGCTCACCTCAGAAGAAATCCTGAAATCCCCTGTTATTTTGAGAATGAAACACCAAAACCTGATGCAAAGAGGCTCTGCAATGCCCCTGGCTGTCAGGGTTTTATTTGGCAGAGGCAGGCTGGGTTTGACTTTGGGAGCTGGCAAGGAGGGTGTGGTTAATGCTGGGGTATGTATGGATGTGTAGGTGCCATGTCCCTGCTGAGGTCTACAAGGACCAGTGCAGAGGGAAATAGCCACCAGCCCCTACTAGGAAAACAATGACTCAAATAAGCCGCTGGTGTTTAAGGATGCTTTAACACAGCGTGAGCTGGGCTGGAGGATGTTTTTTTTTCCCCGCCTGCGGTCAGGGGCAGCTCTGGGAGGCCCCAGGATGGGGCTGTACAAAATACACTCCATATGCCGGTGGGGCTGGGATGCGGCAGGCGAGACCTGGAATGAGCTGGGGAGCCGGAAAGGGATTTTTTCCCCCTTTCACCGGGAACAAAAATACCACGAGCACGTGATAACCGATTTCCTTTAGCCTTTAAAAAGCCCCGTGGGATGGAGAGCAGCAGGATCAGGGGAAGGGGGATCGGCCCATCCTGCTTGGTGGCTGTGCCACGTCACAGCTAAAAAAGAGCCCCAAATTACTTTTTACCTCTGAAACCTTCCAGCATTGTGCATCTGGGGGGTTTATAGCTTTTCTACTGGCTTTGTCCCAAACTCCCCTCGATGTAAACCCTCCCTTTAACAACCATCCCAGCTTTTTCCGCTGGCAGCAACCCAAGAAGGTCGTTGCAGTCACTCACCAGCTATGCATGTGCCATGTAGGTGTATTAAACCTCCCCCCCCCGAGCCAGGGAAAAGACTCAGACAACAATCATGCCTGGGACATGCACCCGTTTTCTGACTCTTTCCTCTAAAGACTGTTGCCGCTTGGGGAAATATTTTGACAGCTATCCGAGCCTGCAGTGTGATGGGCTGGGAGGGGTAGGGACAGGCGGTCCATGCTTAGGTCTCCCCCAACCTGGCAAGGAGCTTTTTGGGGGCTCAGCAGCCTCCATCCCTGGTAAGAAAGCTGGTGTCTTCCAGAGGAGTTTTTTTGTAGGAAAGAGGCATCCCCAGTGCCCGCCAGCTCCTAATTAGTGCTGCTGGCCTCGGCACTGGCCTAATTAGGACCAGAGCTGAGCTGCAGAGGCAACGCTGCTGCAGGGTTTGGCCTTGGGGAGGGTCCTGCCCTGGCATCCCCCTCCCCAAAAAGCCCCGGGGGGGGGTCACATCTCTGACCCCCAGGCTGATGGATCCTGCCCCAGCTCAGTGCTGTGTTAAAAGGGGATTTTTTTTTTTTCCCCCCAGGCTTTTTTTTTTTTTTTTTCTGAGGAGGGGGGGTCTGGCTTTGCCCTCCACGGCTTGGGGGGCTCGGCTGTCCCTCCCTGGGCGCAGGCGCCAGCACCTCTGCCCCGGCTATTTTTACCCACCAGGATCACGAGTGAGCGGGTGACCTTCCCTGAGGGACGCTGCCACGCAGAGGGGGGACAGCCGCCAGCGTTAGTACCCGGAGCACCCGTCGGGCTGCGAAACTGCTGTTTCCCATCTGTTTTGGCAGTGGCAGCAGCTGGTGAAGAGGGTTTTGGAGGGGCTGCTTGTGGCTTGATAGAGAAGAAGGATTGAGCCTACAAAAAGGAGTCGCTTGTTCAGCTCCAGAGGCAAGTTCATGGCTAAGGCTTTGTCTGGGAGAGGTAGGGAGGGCACAGCCTGGGAGCTGCCAGGAGCTCCCCCAGCACCGCCGGCAAGGAGCTGGCACAGCCAGGCGATGCTGGGATCTCGGCTCTCTTCGCACCCTGTGCCTGCTTGTCCCCTTGCAGCCCCATGCCGGCGATGGGCTGGGTGGCATTTTGCAAAACTCAACGGGGAATAATTAAACTGGGCACCCTCCAGCACCCTCCTCCAGCTCAGTGCAGCCCCCCAGCTCTGCTGTGTGTATCGCTGGCCCTTAACCTGCCATCCCCTCCTTCCCGCTCCAGGCTGGTATTGTTGTGGCCATGTTCCTGAGCCAGCAGTAAAGGGCAGCGTGCCAGTGGATCAGCTAAACCCCAGGGACGATGAGCACCATTGCAGCTGAGAGCCACCTGGGGCCGGGACCCGGAGGAGCCGCCGAGGCGCGGTGCTGCGGCTGAGGCCGGTGTGCTGAGGTGTACTGGACTCCCGCGCCGCCACGGCTGGCAGCAGATGCTCTCAACCTGGCACGTGGAGCTGCCGGGGGCCCTCGCTGTGGCTGGACCACGCGGATGGAAAGCTGCAGCCCAGCAGGTAGGAGCCCGGCATGGCGGCTCAAGGGGTGAGCTCTGCATCCCCACTGCCGCCGTGGTGATTTAGAGCTCTCGGTTCCGCAGGGAGCCTCGCTGGCCGGCTGACGCCATCCTGTGCCCTATGCCCGAGCCCTATGCCGGAGCAGGCACCCTCCCCGGCTCAGCCGCCTGCCGACCATGAAGTGCTCGTTGCGCTTCTGCTTCCTCTCGACCGCCTTTCTGCTCGTCTTCGTCATGTCCCTCCTCTTCACCTACTCCCACCACAGCATCGCCTACCTGGACCCCGGTGGGCTGGGCAGCATTCACCGGGTGAAGCTGGTGCCTGGCTATGCCGGCGTGCAGCGGCTCAGCAAGGGGGGACCGTACCTCCACGGCTGCACCTGTCGACGCTGCCCGGCCGAGGAGGCTGGGGCTACCGACTGGTTTGACGGGCGCTACGATGGCACCGTCTCCCCGGTGTGGACCAAGGAGAACATGGACCTGCCGCCTGATGTCCAGAGGTGGTGGATGGTGAGCAAGGGGATGGGCCACCCCCATGTGTCCCCCACCCCTGGGGTGTGCCGCGATGTGCTCCAGCACAGAGGGCGCAGCTTTCTGTTCCGCCAGTGAGAAGGGGGCTGCTAGCTGATGATGCCCCCCCATCCACTTTCCCCCACAGATGCTGCAGCCCCAGTTCAAGTCCCACAACACCCATGAGGTCCTGACCAAGCTCTTCCAGATTGTGCCGGGCGAGGATCCCTACCGCTCCCGCGACCCACGCCGCTGCCGCCGCTGCGCCGTGGTTGGCAACTCGGGCAACCTGCGCGGCTCCGGCTACGGGCCAGAGATAGATGGGCATGACTTCGTCATGCGGTGAGGGCAGGGGAGTGCTGCCAGGGGCACTGCCCACCTGCTCAGCTCCGTGGGCAGCACAGAGGCATGGGGCGATGCTGGCAGCACCAGTGGATGCTGAGATCCCACTGTGTACCGCAGCGGCGTCTCTGGTCTGTTGCGGGTCAGGAGATGCCCCGGTGGTTGTCCCTGTGCTGTACGCCATGGCCACAGCCCAGCTCCAGTTACTTTGTCAAGGAGCCCGCCACGGGTCCTGCTGGGTGCTGGGATGGGTGGGAGTGGGTCCAACCACTGCCACCTCCCCTGGGCTGGCTGGGGGGACCCTTAGCTCATGCTAGCACCTCGAGCACCAGCAGGCTGGGATACTGCTCCTCAGCAGCGTTCAACAGCTGGCGGGGGACACCTGTGTCATCTGCGAGGGACAGGGTGGCTGGGAAGGGGGTGCCACCTTCCCTGCTCTCTCCCCAGGATGAACCAGGCCCCCACAGTGGGTTTCGAGGGCGATGTGGGTGGTCGGACCACACACCATTTCATGTACCCCGAGAGTGCCAAGAACCTGCCTGCCAACGTCAGCTTCGTGCTGGTGCCCTTCAAAACCCTGGACCTGCTCTGGATCGCCAGTGCCCTGTCCACCGGCCAGATCAGGTTGTAAGTACCCAGCGAGCACCGGCAGCACTGGGCTGGCAGCTCCCCCAGGAATGGTGGGGATCCATCTTTTCCTCCCTCTCAGAACATCCCCTGGCACTGGTCCCTTGGCAGCTCAGGCTGGGGTTGGGGTGCGCGGGGACCCCAGGAGCTCACCTGCCTCTCTGCTTTATTCCCAGCACGTACGCGCCCGTGAAGCCTTTTCTACGGGTGGACAAAGAAAAGGTAAGGGGGGGGCTTGTCCCAACTGCTGTGATGAGCACCTGTTTGGCCACGGCCCCTGTCACCCCATCTTCCCCTGGGGTCTTGGTGCTCCTTCCTGAGGAGCCGATGCCACAGGGAGCGTGGCCGGCACTCTGGCACTAACCCCAGCCCGTCCTCCCAGGTGCAGATCTACAATCCCGCCTTCTTCAAGTATATCCACGACCGCTGGACGGAGCACCATGGGCGCTACCCCTCCACCGGCATGCTGGTGCTCTTCTTCGCCCTCCACGTCTGCGACGAGGTGGGTGATGGCTCTTTGGTGTCCTCCTCTGGGCTGTGGAGTCCCAGGTGGCATGGGGTGGGTTTGCTGGGATCCTGAACCTTGCAGGGTTAAGGAGAGAGGTGGCTTCTTTGGGTCCAACTGCAGCCGTTTCACTTGCTGCTGTTGCCTAACACAACGGTGATGGGCACCCTTGAATGGTGGGAAGGCCATGCAGAGGGACGTATGCCTTTGGCATAGTGCAAAATCCCCCCAGCAGCATGGTTGGCACTCGGCCGAGGGAGGTCCCCAGCCCAGCAGAGGGGGGTCAGGGCTGGCTTACCCCCCTCCTCACTGCTGCAGGTGAACGTCTTTGGGTTCGGCGCCGACAGCCGGGGCAACTGGCACCACTACTGGGAGAACAACCGCTACGCCGGGGAGTTCAGGAAGACAGGGGTGCATGACGCTGACTTTGAGGCGCACATCATTGACATGCTGGCTAAAACCAGCAAGATCGAGGTTTACCGGGGGAACTGAGGGCTGCGTCTCCTCCAGCTCCCCTGCGCCGGCCAGGTCCCGGCTGCCCGCGGGGGCAGAGGGCGAGGGTTTCCCCGGCAGCCTTGGGCGATGAGCACCGGGTGGGCAGTGCAGCCCCACACCACTGACAGAGCCGCTCCCAGCGATATTTGGTGCCTCCAGCAGCCAATCAGGTTCAGAGCTAAAGGAGACTTTTTGCTTTTTTTTAATTATTATTATTATTATTAAGAAACCCAGCTGAGAAAGGATTTGTAAACACAATCAGTGACTGACCAGGTGGTGGGGGCATCCGCCTCACATCTCTTTACAGTCAAACCAAATGCTGCTCTTTTTAAAACAAGACAAAAAAAACCACCACTCCTGAAGCCGGGTGACTTTGGGGAGCGCCCAAGCAACACATCCGGGCCAAGGGAGACGTGGCGGCTGAGCAGCCTCACCAGTGGAACCAGCTGCTTCTTTCTTCCTTTATTTTGAATTTTTTTTGTTTTACCCACCTGGGGTAGCCGCCACTGTTGCTTCCCTGGGGAAGGCTCCTAGCACACAAGCAGGTCCCAGCACGGCTGCAAGCACATGGACCCATCGCAGGGAGCCAGCAGCCACGGGGAGCCGACTGTTGCCGATGCTCCACTGCAGGCTGGTGGCTGCTGGCACAGCTGGGCTGGGAGATGGGAGAGGAACCTTGGCTTTGGGGCTGAGCATCCCCACTTCTCTACCTGAAGATTGAGGAAGGGTAGGATGGATTTCAGGGGCGACCGTGCAAAAAGCAGCTCAGAAATCTGCAGGAGCTGCAACCCAGTCCCTCTGGCCGGGCTCCCCTCACAGGATGCTCGAGGGATGTGGGATGCAACAGTGGGTCCAGCCCCAGTGGAGGGAAGGAGACATGATTTCCCTTTGCTTTCAGGCTGGGAAAAACCAGATTAGAGATAGCTTTAGTGGGTGAATGAACCATACTTTTGTGTTGCTATAAACAGACAGCTCTGGTGAGAAGCTGAAATCCCAAAGTCTTTGCTCCGTTTGTGAGGGTGGGGCGTGGTTTACACCAGTCTGGTACAGCCGGTGCCCTCAGGGTCCCCAGGGCTTTTCAGGCTGGACAGGCTGCCCTGCAGCACGGGACAGGTGCTGCAGAAGGAACCTGCCTCCCCAGAGGTGTAATTAAAACCACTTTCTTTGAGTCAATCAGGCGGGTGGGTTTGTTTTGTTTTGGGTTTTTTTTTAGTAGATATGAAAAGCTCAAGAAAAAGGCAATCACGGCAAAATTCCCCCAGAGAGGGACCCTTTGCCTGCACAGCTGGTGATGGTGATGGGTGCCCAGCACAGCGGCAGCAGAAGCCCCACGGTGCCAAGACTACAGCAGGGGTTGCAGCACCAGAGCCCGGCTGGGGAAAGCCTTGCCGGCACCACCTGGTTGCAATAGTTACTTGAGGAACAATCACCATAGGGGTTTTTTTGGGCTCAGAGGGTTTTTTTTTTACCCTTTTGTATCTGGCTTTTCTGTAGCAGCCCCTTGCCTGTTTCTCTGCTTCAGTTTGGTTGTTTTTCAGGGTTTTCTTCTCTTTTTATTTTTTTGAGGTTTCTCTCTGCAATCATGAAACATGAGGGTTTGGGTCACCTGGAGCAGGCACTGTGCATCTCCTGGGCTGGGGAAATTCATCTTTTCTGTCCACAGGGCTTTGAAGCCCTGAGTTTCGTGGTGGGTTTTGGTAGAATCAGTGCCACCTCGGCACAAGCAGCCTGCCTGTGACTGCCACTGCCAGCTCCGAACCCCAGGATGCAGAGGCAGGTTGCAGCAAGCCTCGTGTCTCCACCTTCCTGGGTTGTTTTTCTTTAGGGGAAGAAAAATAAAAAACACAAAACCATGAGCAACAATGAGTGCCTTGACCATCCCCTGTTGGCTATGCCGGGCTATGCCCACTCCCGCACCGGCGGTAGGGGCTTGGCCGATTTATCTGGCAGTCATACCTGCTTCCCTCCTTGCGCCAGGCTGGATCTTAGCTGGAAAGTGCTGCTGGGGGAAGAAGGATGCATTCAGGCCACCACTCCAGTGGCTGGAGAGGCCAAATCCAGCGTGACGAGGCTGGACCAGTTCCTGTCCCAGCTGAGCAGAGCCAGACCAGACAATCACGGGGCGAGCGAAGGCGCCGGGTACCAAACCCGCCAGCAGCACAGTGCCGGCATCTGGCGAAGGGCACGCTCACGGCTCCTTGCTGCCCTGACAGTATTTTTTTTTTTGGCTAACTCCCTTCCCCTAGCCCCCCCCCCCCGGGGGGGG
>JANZLQ010000092.1:22073060-22095446 GCA_026212715.1 Elanus axillaris
TCTTTTTTTTTTATAATAATAATTTTTTTTATTATTATTATTATTTAAGCTGTCCCGCTAGGACTCACGACCCCTTCTGTTTCTCTGGCAGAGTGGCCGCTGACCCCACGCACGAGGGTCATGCTGCATGCCCGGCAGGGAAGGGACTGTGGGCGCGCCGCAAGGAGGAGCACCACTGTACTGTACATAGAGGAGATGTAGGCAGAGGCTACGGGCAGGGGGGAGGCAGGGAGGAGGTGCCCAGGCTTGCCCACCTGGCAGAGGTAGTCTTCATCACGCGGTGCCTGATCGAGTGCCCGTCGCCTCCCACTCCGCCGGGAGAGGGAGAGACAAGTTGCTCTGACCTAGGGCTAGGAGCAGACAGGTGGCTTCGCCCGTAGCCTCTGTGTACATGGGTACTTCTGCACACAACTGTCTTAAAACAATTTTTTTTTTAAAAATCAATAAAAACCATGCATCGGAATCGCTCTGCGTTTTCCTTCCAGTAGTCCTGCCTGCTATGCCTTCACCTGCATCCAAGACCAGGCATTGGTGGGGTTGGGAGAGGAGGAAAAGGGAGTGGGAGGGTTGGTGGGGCCAAGAAGATACTCTGCTGTCCTCTCCATTTGGGCTGTAGCTGGGCTGACATCAGCTACAGGCTGTGATTAGCACCTGTCCACCGGAGCAGGAGCTGAGCCTAGCCTCATGCTGGCCTGGGTGCCCAGTGGCAGAGTCCTGACACAACTCCTCCAGCCAGAGCCTGCAGTTAGGTGATGCCATTGCTCACCCAGACACTGCATCCTTGCCCGATACACTGTTCCTCACCATCCTTGGAGGCTAAAAAAGAGGCTCCGGTCCCAAACAGCCCACGCCCACATCCCCAAAGGCCCACACAGGCGCAGAGAAGGACATGGACAAACTCTTGAAGGACGTAATTTTGAAAGCGGGTACAGGCACAGCAGGGGAAGCGACTTTCCCTGGAGTGACCCGGCAGGGCCAGGGCTTGCTCCAGCTCCCACCACCAAAGGCTGGACTCTGCAACAGGCCCGGTGTCCCTGCAGGATCCCATCCAGATGACCAGGGGGTCTGGATCCTGAAAGACACACAAGGCTCTTGTGTAAGAAATTGCCAAATTCAGGAGTAGTTAAAACACCTCTTTATTAATATACAAACCTAGCAACATTTAAGCCAACCAAAATATTAAATGAAATAAAGCATGATATAAATACAGCACAGATAACAACATGGCCTCAGTGGAGAGCAGTGAACTCACCCTGACTTGTGCGCTTGGGAACAACTGTCCATGTCCTCCACCATGGGTTGTAGCAATCAGAGAAGCTTTGTCTCTCCTAAACCCCTCTGAATCCAAAGCCAGCAGAGTTGAGACCACCGCTCCTCTCAAAGACAGACCACCCGGCACGAGGTCTTACAGTTTAACACTTCTACAACCACAGAGGTCAAAGGCATTAAAAAACTCATCATCCCCACACTGCTAGAGACGATCTGCTGGCATCTGCTTGCCATGACCCTGGGAGGGGAGAGGGAGATGGCTGTAGTGGATGGGGAACCACGGTACTGAAGTTGCTCCTTGCTCTGTCCCACCTCAGCTACATCCATTGCACAACATTCACAAGTGTAAGGCACTAGAAAAATGTTTTCACAGGTTCAAACTTCAGTTGTTCTTAAAATTGCCATGGTAGCACACTTCAGAAGTCCTGCCAGCCCTTTAAAATCTGGTCTCAGGAGATTGATAAAAGCATGAAGGGGCTTTGGACAAGTAAATTGGTGCACCCGATAACCAGAAGGAATGGTGGAGTTCACAAGATGGCAGTCTCTGCTCGGGAAGAACTGCACCGGGTCCAAGAAGTGGGGAACCCTTCTCCCACAGAGCTCAGGTGTCCTGTAAAAGCGGTGACAGCAGGAGCCATCACACATGCACAGCTGGGAACAGAACAGAAAGTGACAGAAAGCAAGCATGATGTCTCAGGGACAGCAGCAAGGAGCTGATCTGGACCACAAAGTGTTTTCCCCAGCTCTTACCAAAGACACAGGAAACATTACCATTACCCAGGCGCTTGGCAGGCGGCCTGGAAACAACTGCATTCAAAGCACAGGTGCACTCCTTTCCCCCAGGCATGGCTTGGGTCACTTCTCTGGCAGAAGCACGTATGAACAGGGACATGTCCTGCCGCAAGCCTGACCATGAGATGCAGGAGGACCGGTCAAGGACTTCAGGGACATTAGTACCTGCAAAGCAGCCCTTTGTTTTGTGCTGTTAACCCAGAAGCCAGCATGACATCAGGAATCCAGAAGAGCTTTGAGACAAATGGGAGATAAGAAGTCTCAGCCCTCTCCACAAACATTACAGGCACTAGCAGATCGCCTCTGCTCCTGCTTCTCCTGACTCCTGCCTGCAAGTGTCAGCTGGTACATCAGGGAAGCGTTCAAGCAGAGAATTTTGTTTCCTTTAATGCAATGGGACACTCACAGAGTACTCTACACTAGCCCAGGCTTCTTTCTTTAAAGAAAGAAGAAAACCCATTATAGCATGAGCAATATAGTGAATAAATCCATTTCTGGGGGGAAAAAAAGGGAAGGTGTCAGCACAGACAGCTGTACAAGCACAGGGTCTACCAGCTCATTTAGTTTAGTTCAATACAAATTCCAGCCTCAGACCAGCAGCATTCTGCAATAGCAGCTTCTGCCATCCCCTGTGCTTGCTCACAAATATCTGCCGACGTTTGTGTCTGCTCTGTACACTCAGTACTCAGCTTTCCAGGAAGACAATCAAATGGCAGGCACAATCAGTGCCCAAATACCTCACCTAAAGCTTTAAGGCATTTAAAAATATTTAAACTTTTTTTTCCTCCCTTAAATGCAAAGACTGCTCTTGCTTAGGATGCTACAATCACAACGCTTAAGGAAAGCCTAAAGTGCAAAGAAAATTTTCAAATGCTTTTTAGAGACAGCTTAAAATCATGTGATGACATTAACCCCTCCTTACCTAAAACCTGTTCCCTGACTGAATGTTTTTTTTTTAAAATGAAAATCCAAACAATCAGTTAAGGAAAAGGTAGTTTAAAACAGAAAAGCATCCTGAAATGGGTGCAAATTAACCTGACCAAGTATTATAATAAAACCATTTTGGAAGACAAATCTGAAGGTTGTGAACATTCTGCTGGACATTATCAGCAGCTAAGCACTCTGTTTTAAGTAAGAATGACTTCTGCCCTTGCAAGCAACTTCCTCCTCTGCAAACATGGGAACTACCTTGTTTATATAGATTTCTCCCCAAAATGTAATAATTTTGGTTAAAAGTATGCTGGAAGGACAAGGTTAGTGATGTCTGTGCCGTACCTTTACAGTTGCAAGAATGTGCCAGAGACAAGTGTTTGGAGCAACTGAATGCGCACACTCCCCACCTCCCCCGTGCAGCACCATTTCCTTTGTTGCAACAAGAAATGCAAGAGGGAAATGTATGTTGGAAAACAAGTGTCACCGCCACTTTTGCTTCCTTGATAATGCTGTCCTGATTCTGCCCAGAGCCATTGCTGTCACTCAGCACTTGTCCAGCACTAAGGCTGCAGAGAAAAATGCTCCCTGAGCTGGGAATCGGGGCTGATCATCTCTCCAAGGCTGGGCTTAAGCGGTTAAGTAATGGGCAAAGGATCAAACCGCAATCACGCCTCTCCTTCTGCCTCAGCTTAGCCACTCTGCCATCCCCTTGCCTGTTTTTATTTCACCATGCCTCGCTCTCTGATAGGCAAAAGGAACTAATGTGCTCTGCTGCCTGAGGAAGGAGGTTAGAAAAGTGTTAAGAAGAGGGGGAAAACCCTGGCACAGGGAGAGGGAGGGTTAAATGATAGAATACACAGCAGCCACAACCCCCTCTGGGAGTCTGGATGTTGGTATCTGCGCTGTCTAAAAGTACAGCAGCTTAAATTGAGGCAGAGAGACAGATCTAGAACCAGCCTGGCTCAGATGATGAAGCACCAGGTAGAATGAAGAGAAGAACCTTGCACACGAGAGGTCCTACAGCAGCACAGGCTGGAGTTCGGAGGTGTTGCAGGAACAGCAATATGATCGGTGGCAGCTTGCATGCGACAACAGAAAGGAGGAATCCAAGCTTACATCAAGACTTGGAGATGCAGTGGAAGTTTCACATAGCTTCCTCTCCTTGCCACAAAATAATAAGAAACTGTCCAACAAGGCAGATCAAATCTGGATACTGGAGTCAGCACAGAGAAGACAAGAAGAAACTAAGTCTGGCAAAAATAGATGGGGAAAATCAGTGTAACATCCTCCTGAAACAGAAATCATCATTCCTAAGTAGACTAATAAACTCCCTCTTTTCTAATACCATTTTTACTCAAGCCTTTCAATACTCACTCAAGGACTAACAAAACATGAGAACTCGGGAAAGGATGCAACAAGAGTAAGACAACCTCTGGAGAAATCATTTAATCAAAGAGGCTGCCCAGTAAGTGCTACCTCTTACACAAGTTCCCCACTCTACTCTATAAACAACACCTGGGCAAGCAAGCCCTTCCCAGCATTACAGGAATGCTACAACATGTAGATGGATTCACCACCACCACACCAGCAAACCCACTCAGATGTTGCCTTCTGGGGTAAGAAAAAACAAGCCTACACGTGCCAAGTGTACACCACCCACAGGCCACGCTTTCCCTAAAATTTGTCACTGATGGATAATAAGTTTATCCTAAAATGGGTTATGCTCAACCTATAGTACTTTAGCCAAAAAGATAAATCATTTTCTCATATTAAACTCCAGGTAGCTTCCCTTGCAAAGATGCCTGTATCAGCAAAATCTACAGGACTGTTCCCAATTCTGGACAGCAAGACTCAGAGAACTGGTGAAAACCCTGTGACTGTTACATACGAGGTGCACAAGGCAGACCTGCGGCTGCTGCTTCAGCATGGAACAAGGCCACTACGCCTTTCAGTGCAGATAAGGAGGATGCTATTTTAGTATTTCCCATCCAAGGTTCATAGTCTTACCATGCAAAATGAGAACAAACCACCTTTCTCAGCAGAAAGCATTTTAAGGCAGTTTTAAGGATGAGAATCATAATGTATAATTTTACAGTCCATGTATTTAGCATCTTAGATGCTAAGACTGTGTCTTGGCTTAGAAGACTAGCAGCTTCCAAGATCTGATTTCTAATTTTCTAATTTGAAGGTGTACTAAAGGTAGTAACTGATTTTGTTGTTCTTTTTTTAGGCACTCTACTTTTAGTCATCAGATGAAGGGATTAGAGTCTTACATCACCGTTTAATACCTCTGGAAGAAACCACTACAGCAGAAGGACCTTTCTCGGTCTCAGTGTCTAGCACTACTTTAAAACATGCTATCCAATCAATACCCTTGACAGGTATTCAAGTTGGTGAAGGCAAACTGTTCTTTAACATTACAAGGTTAAAAATAGCTGCCAGAAATTAAATCGACTAAGCTTGAACAGCAGCCAAAGACTACAGGTTCTGATAAAAAGAATCAGAATTCATAGCAGGGAAAGCCAGTGTAGGCGTTAATGAGCTGCAAGACTGACAATTATCAAACCACCTATCTCTAAGTCTCAAACAGCAAACGTAACATTACAGAAAGTGTTGCTGTATCTATCAGCGTGATAGAAAATTATTTTCACTCTCTATTTTTGCTACTGAAAAGTCAATAGATCTAGGCATAAAATAAACCTAAGCAGACATAATGACAAAAGTGGCTCATAAAACACAATTTTATTGTCAGAACTGCTGTGGAAAGAGACACCTGTATCAAAAGTTGTCTGAGGAACTAACAGGCACCTATAAATTAGGGAAAAGAAAAAATAATCACAAGGAGGAATATAATCTGTCTGTAACACTTCAGGAATGAGTGGCTGGTAGAGGACAGCATGCTGCTAACTTTCCATTTCGGTCTTAACTAACTCGGCAGAGAACAAACTGAACGGTTTGAGCCAAGATCTGTCTTCAGGAGTTGCATTAAGTACTACAGCTTGCCTCAGCTGCATGCTTTGTTTTCTTCTGAAGAAGTATCATGCCTCACCAGCAACAACAAATGGTCAACAAACTCTAATCAGAAGGGCTGCTCTAAGACACACCCCAAGTTTCATGTAAAACTCTGGTTGAATGTTTGTTTCCCTAAATAAGCAACGCACAGCAACAAACCATAAAACCAATGGAGGGACAAGAGGATGGACACGTATTTTTGAGTGACCTGGTGTGCTGTTCCCAGGTGACAGGCTGGTAGAGCAGAGGTCCTCCTTGGTACACACAACCAGCACAGGAATAGTGGGATTGCAGTATCCCTCTATGCAGAAAAGACATGCAAGAAGCAACTGGATTTTAAACTGCTATCAGATGCTTTATGAACCTTTCATTTAAGCAACTAATCCTGATACACCAAGTAAAATTTTAATTTGGAGAGCAATAATAGGGGAATTTGGAATAAACTACAATCTCCACCTTCAACAGCCATGCAGCTGTATCAGTAATCCCAGCTGTGAGATCCCTGAAAGCTGCCCTACTGTGGTCACTACATTTCAGACTGAGGAATTTTTGCATGTTCAAGTTCAAAATCCTTGAAGAGGTCACACACTAAAAAGGAATTCACCATTCACAAAGAGGAGCATGCTCAAAGTGACATCTGCGTCCAACCTACTACAATCCCATGCTCAAATCCTTAGTTTTCTTACACCTTTTCCCAACTCTCCACTCCAAGGTTTCACAGCTTCCATATCGCCCTGAATGGGGTAGCTTGCTCTGACAACCTGTTTTAAGGTGTAAAGGTTTCAGACTTTCACCTTTCCTGCCTTAGGGATATCCGACTTCTTTTGCATGCAGAGAACACCTGGATCATGAACTGGTAGGCTAAGATTGAACCAAAAGCATGACCTGAAGCAACTAAAACAGCAGAAAGCAAACTTAAAAGAAGAACCAGGTGAGGTTTTGAGCTCATATTTACACTACTGATGCTTGCCATTGAACTGAAAAAGAAAGTGCCCCAAAATGGTTCCAGATCATAGGGAAAGTGTTCATCATGGCTGACAGGGCAGACACCAGTGCAAGGTTGTGTTTGAACTCCAGACAGAAAGATGTTGGAGCAGAAAGACCATGAGGAGTATGCAGGTGGCAGAGGCAGGGAAAATGTGTAACAGATCTTCTTCAAGTAAATAAAGAGAATCTTTGCTTTTGATTGTACTCACAATGGTAAGAAGAAAAAGAAGATGTAAATGTGTGCAATACAACTCAGCATCCCCCCACTTCTTTACCATTTACCACTGGTGTTTGAATCGGTGCATTTTGACACTTCAAGAAGGGGTGAATCCCAGCTGCCCTGGCTGAAACATCCGTATAAGGAGCATGATGCAAAGAGCTTCGCTGAAGGAAAGGAATTTATAATCCCACTGCCACACTCCCTTCACTCCCTCTATTCAATCCCAAGACAGAGAAGAAGTGCAACAGAGTTCAGAAGAAAAACAGAAGACAACTTCTCAAGTCCAGCAGGAGCTGCTGAGATGCCTTCTCACCACCAGAAGAAAACACAGCACCACAGATGGGACAAATGCTGGGTCTTTTCCTTCCAGTTTCAAAATGACCGAAGGCAGCCAAAAGCACAAGATGTTGTCCCCTCCTGCTGCTCGAGTTCCCCAAACCAACACAAGTTTTACATGAACCTTGCCAGACGAGCTTGACCAAGTCACATGAAAAAAAGAAAGTGAAAGAAAATCCCCAAAGAGATTGTACACTGTGCAGCTGGAACAGAAGCAGCATTTCAACACAGCTATTAACATTAAACACTAACATCTGTCCTTGCTAGAAATCAGTATGTTTGCTAACAAAAAAACAAAACAAATCCCACTCCTTTATAGAAGTGAAACACACATGTTGATCTTCAATTATATTTATAGAAGGCCATTTAGTTTCAGTAACCCCACGCAAAAAAATCCAATCCCAACAACAAAAAACTTACCAGCGCTACTGTCATCTCAACACTCTGATGATTAAATCTACTTGACTCCCTGTTAGGAAAAAAAATATTGGGGGAGCAGTGACAGGCTGGACTATACCAAAACCTGTCTCTTGGCTGCTGCTCACACAATGCTATGTCTCATGCCAGTGAGGTAGCTGATCGCTCTATTGCTGTGTGCATCAATGCACTGACCCCTCTACAATGTGATATGCGGAGAGCAGGGTGAAGTCACAGCATTCATCTGAACTACAGGCAGCAAATACCTGCTGTCCCATGTCTTATGCTGGAGAGGAAGGGTGCAGTCCTCAGGAGTTCACCTGAACCCTTCCCATCACCTTAAGGCTAGGGCCTCTGGTGGGGTTCACTCCAAAAAGGCTTCCCATGAACTGCTGGATGCATGCTCAGCACTGTGCTTCATCCACTGGGGCATGGGGGAGCCTGGCAAGCAAAGGGTTGAAGGAGGGAGACAGACAGGATCAGGAAAGCTTTAAAATCAAAGTTTTAAAATATACAAAATGTAACACACTGGAAAAAGTTTAAAAGTTGCAAGACAAGAAAGGGAAAGAAAGAAATATATGTGAGGAGAATGGACTGGAAGATTGTAGGAGAATACTCCAGCTTGGGAAAAGGAGCAGGTCAGGTCTAGTCAGCACTACTCCCTCTGATAGCCACTCAGTTCCTCCTCATCCTTGCGGCGACGGTGCGTGAAGAGGGAGCTGAAGGGGTAGAGCTTGGCTTTAGCCTGGAAGCGCTGCCCAGCAATGTCTATCTCATACTCGCCCTGGTTGATGAAGTCAGTTGTCACCACCAGCTCTTCTCCTGTCTTCTCGTCAAAGTGCTGCACGAAGCCGAGGCAGACGTGGCGCTCCAGAGTGTAGCTGTAGGCACTGCTGGTGGTCTTGCCCACGTAGCGGCCATTGCGGAAAATAGGCTCCCCCCACCAGGGCCAGAGGTCCATATCTGTGTCGTGGTCCTCAAGAATGAACATGGTAAAGCGCTTGTACACACCATTCTGCTTCTGTTCCAATAGTGCTTCCTGGCCAACAAACTGCATTCCCTGTGGAGAAGAGGAAGCATCAGCTGAGGGAAGGGAACATGAACTGTAGCAGCTGCTGAGTTTCAGCAGACAAGCTTACTGACACAAGGTGAATTTGCGCTTGGAACTCATGCCCTATCAAGACAGGCTGCTTCTATAAGCAAGAAGCCCAGCTCACACAGCTTTCCTGTCAGGTTTGTTGTTCCAGATGCTAAAAGACACAAAAATATTCGTGAAGTGGGCCTTTAAAAAATTAATCCTAATTCTCACTATAGTGAAAACATGTCACCATTGTAGTTTTTGCCATTTTTCTGGCTCCAGGAAGTCTACCATGTTTTATAAACGAGAGGGAAACTGTAACAACAGATGAAATTTATGTCCCTAATCACTACATTCCCTTCTCTGAATTATTTGATACAAGCATTTGTTTTGGCTCATGCAAAGATGCAAGAAAGAAGGCAACGAGCAAGTGACAGAGATGGCACCTGCCACCACAACAAGTAGGATACAACTTCATGCTCTTCTGTGTTTTAATAAAAATAGAGAAATCCCCTGTTTTAGTAAAAATAGAGGACACCTGTTCTTGGACCCATCCTCATATTTAACTTCATTAAATGCCACTTGGTGCACAGGCTGGCTTTTGCTTCATCAGATTGGGAAAACAGTTGGGAGAAACACAAACTCTGAGCATCTGTAAGGTACACAGCACCCTCCACCATAGAGAGGTTGCACACATGAGCAACACAGGACACTACACATCACTGGGAATGCTGCCCAGGAAGGAGGAAGACAATACTTTTGATATTTCTAGCACCTTTTTGAAGTACAAGAATATAGGTTATAGTTATGCACTGCACACAGCTCTATCAAAAAAATGACACATCTATCCACTCAGATGGCAGTCGTTTCAGTTCAGTACTGCTCTCCCACCCACCCCAGTGCAGGAGGTGGTGTACCTTTTCCAGCTTGACCTGGAACTCACGTCCACACTCCATAGGAGTGGTAAAAGCATCCAAATCCTGGCCCCAGAACGCAAAGAACTTCTCAATGCGCAGGCTGCGAAGCGCGTAATAACCAGCATTCCGAATCCCATACTTCTGTCCCATGTTCATTACCTCGTTGTACACATGAAGGGCATACTGCAAAGGAAGGGTGAAACGCAGAGCTGCAGACCAATACCAGGAGAGAGCAACAGCATCTGTCACCATGGATGTTACTGTGCCCTGCTGCTGAAGCACAAGAGGTCTGCCAGACTAGAATGCAACAAAAAGCAGGGAAACTGCCCCCGGTGCCTGCAGGCAGCTTTCCCATGGTACAAACCAGACTTTTCATTACCTGAGTCAACTTGGAAAGTGTTTCTGATCATGCATGCAAGCAACTGTTTTAATTAGCTAAAGCTACCATGTACTCTTACCTCTATAGGGATATAAAGCATGAATCCAGGTTCTCCTGTGTGAGTGATACTCATCACACGGATGCCATTAGCATAGCCCACGCTCATCTCCTGCAGAATCAGAGGGGGTGAAATCATCCAAACTGGAACACAGCAAGGAGATCCAGAAGGAGCACAAGGCATAACACAAACCACACTGGCCAGCCCTCTTGCCCCTTCCTCACTGCAGTTCACCACTGGCACATACTGTGGCAGGTGCACCTGCCCTGGTAAAGACTGAAACCCCTCAAAAATTCTTGACCATTGAACCACGCATTCCCTAGTGACTACTTGCAAAGAATTAAAATTTTAAAATTCAAATAGTGATGTCACATTATCCAGATTTCTTAATCACTTCATGACACTTGGCAATAAGCCTTGGAACTAGGTCAGTCTTGTATTCCAGATATGAGACAGAAGTTGAAGAGCAGCTATCTGCTTAGCCTTTTAACGTGACAAGATACAATGACTCCCTAGTCACTGATCCTAGCTGCCCCTCTGACAGCTTCATAGTTGATTATATGAAATATGACAAGATATCAAATGGCACCGAGCCTACAGTGAGTGGAATATCGAAAACAAATGCATATTCACCTGTATATTTAGCAAGCAGAACCTAAAGAGAACTAGTTAAAGTAAACCTAGTGAGTTCATTACCAACCTAGCTCAGTAGCTGCAGTAAACCTATATGTAAATCCAAATTCCCCTCTAACTACCCAAAACATAATTCTTCCCCTCCTTCCACACATGCTTTGAAAAACCTAGCAGGGAGAGGAGGAAGGAAGCACAGTCACTCACCTTGCAAAAGAGAGAGGGAAAATGTTCTGGAGTTATTGGGGCATATGACAACTCTGACAAGACATCCACAGCACGGGGGCCAATCAGATTGAGAGCTAAAGAGGGGAAGATAACAGTATTAGGATGAGACTGGAGAAACGTTGCTCAGAATCTAACTTGCATATGCACATGCTCCAGTTTTTAAAGTCTTAGTGCTTATTGAAATAATAGGTACATTTACACTTAATAATGGAGGAAAGAGTCATTAAACTCTCTCTCCTGAGAGTCCACACGAAAGGAAAGCTATCTCCCAGCTCATGGCGTGCTAGAAGGAAGTCTCTGAATTGCTGTGTTCAAAGAGCTGTTTGGAAGGAGACCCAGTCAGCACTCTAGACACTTCAAACAATTAACTGGTATGCAGAACAAGACACCGTTTGTGATTTCAGGCTGTATTACGAGGTCTACTTTCAGTGATTTCTTACCCGTGTACTTCCAGGTCACGTCTTCCATGGTCAGGTTGCTGTCATTGGGCAAGCGGGTCTTCAGCCAGGCCCAGCAATGGACTTGTTGGTCAGTAGGGGAAATCATGAAGAAGCTGGAACAGACAAATTGAAACTAAGAAACAATGAACGGACAGCCACAAGATGATTCAGTTCATTCTTTGTCCATGAACTACTGGAGCCATTCAGCAGCTTCCAAGCTAACAGGAGACCAAAACAAGCTGGTTCGCGAAAAACACAGCTAGAATCTCTGGATCAATGCCATCACATCTGTCATGGCAAGAAATCTCAGCCTTCGAGCATTAGCAGCAGTCTGGTAACAAGAATTGACTAGAGAATGAACACAGGCAGTTCTACAGAAAGTTCACAGGGTATCTCAAGTCACAATCATTTTACAGAAGGTGTTTGCAGCTCTTTGCCACCAGTGGTTCTGTCTGCTCTGACAGTCAGAAGAGTGCTTGGTTCACACAGCAATTTCTTGTTTCAGCAAAAGTCTTTTCACAAACAATGGCGGTTATTATTAACAGTTTCCAAAAACAGAACTCCACTTGATATGTAAAAATGAGCTACTTGTTGCATAAGTCTCTTCCATAGAAACTGCGAGTTAAAGTACATTATTGACGGAGATAACATCTGCAGAAATGACTAGGCAAGGAGGAAAGCTACTGGTTTCACACAGAGAAGGACAATACTTTCAAGCAATACATGAATGCAGACAGAAGAGGAAGAGAAAGAAAAGCTGTTTCTAATTAAAGAGCAGGAAAGAAAAATGCTTTCACACCAATACAATGAAAGCACACAGAGAAATGGTCCAGAGAAATAAAACCAATATTCAGCAGGGACATGGCCGTGAAGAAGTTTTTAAAAATGAGAACTTTTTTTATTAAATGCCAAAGAGAGCCCAAACTGTTGAGTCTATGGATGAGATCCTGTGATCATGTCAGTTTGCACCAGAGAGCACAAAAAAGAATCACGAGAGACTGCAGAGCTGAGAATTAGGGTACACATACTGCAGTGAAAGCTGAAATAATCAAAAAGTAGTATTTTCAGCATGCAATTCCAATGAGGAGATTGGCCAGGAGCCAGTGAGGAACTGTTTGGTTTGCACTTTGAATGATTACCTAAATTAATAAACTCTAATGACTGCTGAAAACAATTTGTCTTTCAACTGAGAAATTAAACATCTAAAGGCCTAACATTTTGTAGAAATCTGTCCATCTGTAGTACCAGAAAAAAGCATATTTTCCCCAATACTGGTAAATTCAGGAGTTCCCTCTCATTTGGGTTACTGAATTAGGAACCTAAGTGGAGAATCAAGACTTTTCTTTGTTCTTTACAGAGGGGAAAAAAAGTTCGCGATCTCCATTAAGAGGTTCTTAAATGCTCTAACACCCAAAGGGTGATGGATAAAGATGCTGTCTGCATACCTACCTGCGTTTGCTCAATCGTGCTATGCTGCAGTCATTCTCATAACCTCCTTTCTCATTAAGCATGCCTGTATGCACAACATGCCCAACTGGCACATCCAGGTCATTTGAGAAGAGATACTGCAGACTCTCCAGGGCCTCATCTCCTGTGGACTACATGAATTGAAAGGGAGAGAAAACCAGACGAGCTCTCTGAGCAATACAAATCCACTGGGGCAGTTTAAGATCACATCAACGTCCTGGCCCAAATTCTTTCAATTCATAATGATAGTGACACTGATGTCTCGAGTGTAATAGGATACAATGGTGACATAGTGCCAGAGGTCAAATTCTATTTACAGACTAAGTTGGTATTTATATAAACTGGGCCTTTGGCAGACAAAAACTAATCTATGCTAAATACTGTGGTACAACCTGAATTTGGTCCTACAGCTTGACTTCCTCTGTCTATTCTCAACAGGACACGTAGAATTTTGCAAAAGCAGTCAATAATAAACTAAGGCCACCTCTACCAGGCTGATGCTGTCACTTCCTAGGTACTTACACTTATTTCAAACTTGGTAAAAGATGACATGTCAATGACACAAACAGCTTCCTTACAGCACTTGACTTCAGAACCCACAATATCAAACCAGTCTGGTTTATAAAAGGTTTTGCTCTGATCCAAATCCAGCAGATCTAATGTAAAGAAGAATCAAAGGGACAATTCATAAACTGGATGAACTAAGATCTTACATAGACCAGTAGGGATGCACTAGGCAGAGGAAAATATGATCTCACCTTTCCCAGGTGGGACAAAATACTTTACTCTCTCAAATCCATGCTTCTCCATCCACCTAGCTCCCTGTGCATCCAGACGGTCATACAGTGGTGAAGTACGCAGCTGCCTGCCAGTCTGGAAGTCCCAACGGGGAACTTTCAGATCACACATGAGGGCTACAACGGTCACAAACATCTGTTATTAGGCAAAGTGATTATCTAAAATTATCTTCCAGATTATCAATACTTACTAATATCTGAACCATTAATAAAATTCCATCAAAACAGTTCTGACCTTCCTTTTCTGTTTTTGAAAACTGACAAATCTGTTTTGATCCATTTACAGCTGTTCCAAACCAGTCACAATATTTGCACAGAACATTTATATTTATACATATTTATGGTCTCATGACAATACTGTCAAGATAACAAAAACTCTCTATTTTTCATGAAGTCATGCTGAGTAGCATTAATTACGCATGATCCTTCCCTGACAGCACACTGTATCAGACACTCATCATTTTGGCAATATTAATGCTGGAGTAGGCAGCTCACAGCTACAAGGACCATCTAATTCAGCTTCTTAAATAATGGCAGTTCAGCCTTTTCTATTTGCTGAAGCTTTTCCAAATGGCTCGTATACCTTTTCAGCCAATACACAGTATTCTTATTTAGAAAACAAGTAACCTAATAAATGTTTAGCATCCTCCCTGGTTACCAGTGGGGAGTAATAACCCAAGGATGTTTGAATACTTCTTTATAAATGTTAAGTTTCTAAGTAAGTCATAAACTGCTTAAAATTGAAGATAAGCCAAATATTTCTTACTGAATACTTCTATTGGTTTTGCCTCATAGCTAATGTAATGATTTTATTGGCATTATCTGGTATTGGTGCTCCTGAAAAAGTGGGTAGAGGGAAGAATAGATTAGAATGGCAACATAACACTGCAGAAATTGAATACAGTACTTATCTTGTAAAAACTAGAGTGATTCTGTAGCTATCAGAATTGAGACTTCTACTGGAAAGCAACTGCAGAATAATGTCAAGAGTATGAAGTGATTTTTCTGGGAGGAAGGTCAAAGCATAAGGTTTTTATTTCCTGGATATAGCACGGCTAAGTGGTTTACCCAACTTCTCTGCTTTCACCCAAACACATGTTTTATTTTAGACTTGGTATTCAAATAATTGTTCCTGTTTTGCAACTTGTGAAGCACTTCATACTTGTATTTGAATATTGAAAAGAAGTTGTCCACATTACCTCAGGACAGATGATCAAACAATAGGAGGAAACTAAGTATGGCTTTAGACAGGAAAAATGACATCTGAAATCTTATTCTGTAATGTAGTTATAACAAACTTTGACAGAAGTCTAAAGTCTTCTGTCTACGAAGACTTCCTGAATGATGCAAGATAACTGGATCACATACTCATAAGTTGGAAGTGATGGTATTTCCACACTGTAATGATGTGCAAAGAATAACAATGTTCGAAACAGCATAATATTCCCAGTTAAGACCTTCACATTGTTTTATTAGGCTGGAGATTCAGATTCGCACAAATTTCCACATACCAGAGGCAAAGCACATGAATAGGAGAAAGCACGGTGCCAACAGCACTTCTTTAAGAAAAATTAATAAGAATAGCACTAATACAAAACATCCCCATCCTTTCCTTCCTCCCGGGAAGAGGCTGTATTGCCACAAAGGAGTCCAGGAAGAAAGAAAATGGTTCTCAGAGAGATGACAGAGAAGAGAAAGTGCAGTAAAGAGGAACATCTTGGACACCCTGGCCAGCACTGAATGCAGAGACCTCACTTACGCATTACTTCCATCACACGGTGTCGGAGGAAAGTGCGACTGCTCTGAAGGGCACCAAAACGTTTCAAATCCAGAGGCCAGACATTTTCTGATGGATACCCATTTACCATCCACTCTGCCAGGTACCTGATAGAAAAAGTAAAGAAAGACAGATATCAGCCACTGTCTTAAGGGAAAGAGTCTATCTTTGAAGTCAGAAGCAAGCCAATTTGGACATGACAATTTCTTGCAGTAGGGAGAGAGAAGACAACGAACATGGTATTCTAAATACTAGCAGAATCTGGAAGGTTTCCCTTTATAAAACCCATCCACCAGATTTCCAAATTAATAATTTCCCCTTAGGATGAAACATACAGGGAAGCAGGAAGTTAAGGACATGTAAATGAAGCCAGAGCCTGGACAGGTAGCCTGGCTGACACTGTGTCAAGTCCTCGGGCTACACTACAAAAAGAGGTGCCGAGTACGTTTAGGTTGGAGTTAGGAGGCTGACTGCTTTGTCATTTTTCAGTACCTGGTGTAGGCTCAGCCACAAACCATCAGTGACAGCATTCATTTCAGCACGAGGTGCCAGCCAAGTTATGTTTAGCTAGACTTCTAGCAGTGAAGGAGGAACGCATGCTCCAGAGCTAAAGGACAAAGGCAGCTCAGACCAAAGCAGAGCAGAAGGATCTGTTCACAGTCAGTAAACAGAAAAACAAAGGGGTTTGAGACCGATAATTAAAAGTTACATTAGCAACCTAAGCTGCTTATCTTGAGGCTGTAGCTACAAATGGACAAGTAGTGCTTTTACCTTCAGAAATGATTTGATTCTTAGAGAACCTCACCACAAAGATTCTCTATATTTTATATGACAAAGGAAAAAAAATCAAGAGTTGCTTCCCTGGCGAGTTAAATTATTAGACAATGGACAGAAACTAGTGGAGACAAATGCAGGTACTAACACCTGCCATGAAAAATGAGCAGTTTGTTAAGAAGGCTGTAAGGCAGAATAGATGCTGGGTTGCCAAAATCAAATGGCAGAGGGAGTGACGATCATTCTGCAAGAAACTTTGCTGCTGGGATCACACTTATGTGCCTGTCAAAGTATCTGCATTAACACAGGTATTGGATTTTACTAGGAAATGACTCCACCCCTAGCTCACTGGCAGAGGACAGTCTTTAAGTCTTTAACTGGCAGCACTGGCATCACATATGCGGTGCTTCATCAGCAACAGATTCATTCTGCTTTTGGAGAAATTAACTGCTGCGTCAACTTGAATGATCTAAGGACTTCAATCAAATAATAAATTAAAGGGGACCAGGGAGTACAGAAGATGAAGGAATATATGCTTTGCTAAGCTTTTATCTCTTCCTGGTAGATAAAAAATTTGGACCAGTTAGCTCTAAGGAAGCTTACTTGATCCCCAGCAGGCTGCTGATCACTGAGATGCAATGCCTGAGGTGTGCAGGATAGGAGGAGAGTCCAACACAGATTTGGAATACACACAGGAGAACATAATCAGAACATGGCAACTGCTACTCTCCTTCACTCAAGTTGGAAATGAAAGAGGAGTCTTTGTCAAAGAGGGAGTGAGAAATACTGACCAAAACATTCTAGACAGAAGGATCACCTGAGCAGTCTCCTTTCTTGGTTAAAACCTTACTTACACACATTAACAGTGATAAACCACTTACTTGCCTGCTCCCCCACCATATGAGATACCAGCTGAGTTCATGCCAGCCAGAACGAAGTAGCCCCGCACAGTGGGCGACTCTCCCATGATGCACCGCATATCTGGTGTGAAGGACTCTGGGCAATTCACTAACTGCATGATCTGCAGAGCCTCCAAATCCGGCATCCTGCGCAGAAGGGCACTCAGAAGTGGCTCTAGAATCCAAGACAAACATAAAAACATAAAGAGTCACAGCGTTCAGTCTCAACACGTTTCAGCTACTTCACGTTTGAACTGGACATCATGACAGAGGCATGCTGTTATCTTAACAGATGGAAACTGCTTCCACGTTTCAATGCAGTTGCAGGATAAATCATTTACCTGCTGGAATCAAACTACTTGAAATGGATCACACAGCATACAATAAAAACAGCCATACTGATCCAGACCAAGAGCCAAGTATTGTTTTCAACAGTGCAAGAGTGTGTTCGGTTTTGTTAGGGAAAATAATAGGAACAGACATCAAAGATACCTAGCGAGGAGTAAGAACAGGCAAATCTCTATGACGCTTGTCCCACACATTCTGCCAGCCTCCACTTATCAGCAGCTCTGAGGATTTCCTAAAAACCTGATATATTTTCCCTATTTAGTAATCCCTAAATCAATCTCTCGTCTAAAAGATCTTCCCCAAACTCATGAAAACATCCTGCAGATGCTGACAAGGAGTTCCACATATTTAGTATTTGTCATATGAGGAATCACCTCCTTTTGTTTCAAAATTCACACTCAATTAACTTTTTCTGATGCCTCCCAGTTGGCTTAATAGAAGAGAAAGTGAACAGGAAATCCCCATCTATCCTGTCCATCTCATTCAAGATTTCAGAGACCTCTGTTTATTTCCCTTCTGTCATCTCTTTTTTTCTCAGGCCACTCAAGTCATTCCTCACTTGGAAACTGTTCCAAGCTTTGATCAGCCTCTTGCTGCTCTTTCATCAGGCCTTCTCCAGTCATATGATACCCTCTGGAGATAAGAGCGCCTAGTATCTGGCAAACCAAGGATTTAGTGTTGCATAATGATTGTGTTTTCTGCTCCTTTCCTAATAATTGCTAACTTTTCTTTTGCTTTGACTGCTACTGAGCTGCTATCTTCACAGAACTAATACAACCCCAAGGTCAGTTCAAAGCCCATCATTTTCTGTGGTGAAAATAAGACCATCCCACTGCACACCCATGCACTTGCATCACTTCACATTTATCCTCATTGAATTTCCTTACCACTTCATTGCCCAGTCATGCTGGAAGCGTCCTTCAGCAATTCTTCACAGTCTGACATTTGAGAGCATTAATAAAGGGATAAGCTATCTACTTTGTTTTTCTTGTCCAGAAGTTACCTCTGCATAGTACTCCAGATAAAGCCCTCAAGACACAGCACTGATAACACTCCTCAGCTTTACACACAAGCAGTACAATAACCTATTTCACACACCTAGGAAGTTACAAACAGAAACAGTCTTTCTGACCTGCTCTTTCCCCTTCCTCTCTCATGCATTAGAATTCCAGAGTGAGAGCCTGTAGTTACAGGCTTTTTTTTCTTATTGATAAAAAGAGGGATCAGTGTTAGATTTGTTCTCATAACCAGAACAAAATTTAAGCAACTGTACAGGCTATTTTAAAATCAAAAGGTGTTCCAATGAAAGACGTCAAAGCAGTAATGCAAGATCTCCAACCACAGAAACTGCAGCCCTAGAAAAGGATGAAATATTGGCTGAGTAAGCTCTGACTCTGCTCAACTGTTTGGTATGTTTGAACTGATAAAAGGGTAATGCTGGAACACAGCATGCAGTTGCTTCTGAAACTTGGGCAATTTGTGGGTGCCAGCAAGCAGTGCCTTTTCATTTCAGCAGCACCTAGAAAACCAAAACGGAAGTGGGTGCAGAGCTCGAGCAACTCACTAGTGAAGCTATTATCCTCAAGCAAGTCTGTAGGCATCTATAGATCTAAAAAACTTTTAGCATACACCAGCACAAAACTGCACTGTATCCTGGCTTCACCCACTGGAGTTTAAACTTTTATGGTATCAATATGATATCTCACAGAAATGAAGGCAGAATTAATCAATTTAACCTAGGGAGTAGCTGGAAGAACATACTACCACTGCAGAAAGCAATCAAGTGAAAATCCATCCATGTCTAGAGTCACAGAGGCATGCGCATTCACAAGGGTTGCAAAGAGCTCTGACACAAGGGAAAACTGGATCCCTGAAAAAAAGGCAAATTTTAAGATGAGAGGGCATGCACAAACTTGCCAGGCATAAAAAAATAAGGGACTCACAGACCATGCTGTGTTCTTTCCTACAGAAAGAGCCCTCTATGTAAAAGTACATACAGAATATAAAAACAGAATAAAAAAATATATAAACAAAATATATAAAGGGAAGAAAAGGACAGAACATTTGGAATATAATAAACTACACTGTCAATGGTGGGATGAAGTCTGGGAAGCAACAATACGAAGTTCTGCCCACAAAGCAACCACCACCGATGGAAATGCACTTGGCAGTCACTGCTGAAGAGAGCTGCAGAAACAAAATGCCACGGCTACATGGCAGGTCAACAGTATTGATCTACAGTGTCACAAGAGGAGCAGCATGTGCCACTGACAGTCAAAAATCAAATGAAATGGCAGAAGAGTGCTGGAAAGTTTATGTAGTACCTTGCTGCACTAGAGGAAATTAATATATGCTGAGGGTTAGCTAGTGTTTTTAAATACTACACAGACACCAATATAGTCCTTGGTAAAGGGGTTTTACATGTTCATCATTCCCACACCTTTCAGGTAAAGGCAGACACATGCTAGCTGGTCAACAGCAGCCTGCATTGTTGCTAAGTCTGCCTTCTGCTGAAGCCATCTGTTTCATTGCTGTGGTTATCTTTCCTCCCTAACGTACCAAAATGATCCCAGTCTTCTTGAAGGTTGTGAATCTCCAGCTGGTTCCGACCCTCCGTGAAGAGAGGTTTGGGGTTTTTCTCAAAGCCTCCCGAGAGGATGCCACCTTGCCAGTTGCGAATATAGATCCTGCCATCTGGGTCTACAATAGCTGCAGAGGAAAGAAAAGAGGTGGGAAGGGAATTGAGAGAAGGGATAGCTGTCTCAGGCTGTTGTTCCACAAACACCAACTATGGGGTCTGTTGACAGGCTGGGACAAGCTAGCGGCCTCCTGACATGAGAAGGGACAGACTCAGTCCCCCAACCCTACACTTTCACACCATTCTGGTTCTCATGTGACACCTTGGTAAGCCAGTTTAGATTACTAAACTAGCACTAACTCCCACCACAACCATGCATGTTAACTTCTGGGCATCACAATAAGCTGAATTGAACTTGAAGAGCACCCAAGCTGGTAGGGCAGTGTTACCAGGATCAGGAGGACACAAGAGGGAGTCAGATCCCTTGTGGCACCGATAAGCTGTTATACTGGCTTAGTTCTGCTGGAACTGCACCCAAGACCAGACCTTCCACCAAGAGATGTCTTGCCCTTCCCCTCTTTCTCTTCTTATTTTAAGAATAGTTTATTTTAATGGGGATGCATCACTGATCCAGTTTGCTGCAGGCCACCAGCACAAACAAGGTGAGCTGCACTGGGGTGAGGACAAGCAGTCAGGTCTGAATTGCTTTTTCCAGTGGTACTGTCAACTTGAAGCATTTATGATACTCCACCTGACATGTTCCATAGCAATTTCTTCCATGTACAGAAAAGGTGTGAATGTATATGTGTGTGTGTGTGTGAATATATAGATATATATGGGGGGGTTTTAATTACTCAGTCAAGGAAGAGTAAAGGACTCGGGGACACTGGTCAGAGAGCTGAATTCCCTGAAGAGTACATACATTACTCACTAGAAGCAGAAACTCTTGCTAAGGGACTGAGAGTAAATAAGCAAAGCTTTCTACTTTCCAACCAGTTTTCAAACAAAAGGGCTTTTCTTTAAGAGATCCAGAAGCCAGAACATGGGGAAGGAGCAATTACCTCAAGTGTTTGGTTGCCCCTACAGCTCATAGACATGTAAATGCCATTGTAAAGCCTTAGCTTCTGTTGGAGGAAAGGAATAGATGGGCCATTTGGGGACAGCAGCCTGCAAGGAAAACATAAGTGCCAAGGCTAGCACCCTTTCCAGCCCACAAATACAACAAAGTCTCAGACACACCTACTAGTCAAGCTAGAGTCAAGGTCATTCTCCTGCTAAGATGACCGACTCTGAAAATCAATTTCTGCACCAAAAGCTTTCCCCAAGAGTAAGGAAAGAGATTCTACCACTGAAAGAGGATATTCAGCTGAGAACTGATAGCCCTTAGATGGCCTTTATGTCATAAGCTATGCACTGCCTTGGAAAGGCAGATGTAATTCACCAAGAAAAGTGAGGTAGAGCTGAAGAATCCTTACTTGGTAAATTGCTTGCCAAAGGTTCCTTCAAAGGATGTGTCAAGAGGTAGAAGTGTTCACAGGCATGGAGTGGGATATTGACTGGTTCCTCCCCAGAGTGGCCCAACTCATAGGCCCACTGAAATAAAAAGTGTATGTTAGAATACAAAAGAAGAAAACTAACTCCAAATAAAAAAGACAGGACAAAAGCACAGGTCCTGTGTGGGGGTTTCCTTCCATAAAAAGGCCAAATAAGATTTGGTTTAGTCCCCTAAATCTTAAACAGACACATTTTTTCTCTGCTTAAAATCTGAACCGTTTAGGACAGACTGTTTTTCTGTTCTACACATAAAATCTAGAAAAGTGGGGCCCTGATTCGAGACAAATAAGTATCAACTTATAATACAAAACCAAAATAAGATCTGTACACTGAAGTCAACACTAGGCTCAGCCTCTAGAAGCAGAATAGTCAGAATTTCAGTGCCTGTACTGCTGAGACGTAAAGACCCCATACTAACAAGAAAGCCAGCTGCTAGTTGAGAAACAGCAATTGTCAGATGTATTTTTACAGTGGAGAAGACAGGACACTAAGGGGG
>JANZLQ010000092.1:22095507-22107762 GCA_026212715.1 Elanus axillaris
GTGGGGGGGTAGAGAGACTTAACAGTCTCACTAGGGCCAAAGCAAAATTATTCCTGTCAGAAGGGTGCCCCCCCCCCCAGGAAAGAGACCATGGGCAGAGCTGTACCAACAAACTCTGGGGTGCTCCTTAGCAGGTCAACATCCAGCCTTTGATGCCAAGCAAACAGCAAGCACTGCTCTCCTCCTTCACACTCCTGCTGGTCTAAGAAGCTGAATAACATGACTTTGACCTACTCCAGTAAACCAACCCAAAGCACAAACCATAAAAAAGACCCAAACCAGAAAACAAAAAAACCCCTGGAGAAAAGTGCACGTGTTCCTAACCAAGGGGCAAAAGAAAGAAACATTTTAGTAATTCAACCTGGCCAGCACAGTTGACGAAGTACTGGCATTGAATCTGTCCTCTGTCAGTCTCAACTGCAGTCACACGACCCTTTTGGACTGAGACATGACTGACACTCGTCCTTTCATGAATCTGGACACCTGAAGAGGATATAAGAAAGTCAGTATAACTAGCCTTCTTTCTAGTATGTCAGGCTGCAAACATTTAACCCTTAAACTCAACCTAAATGCTTATTTTCTCTTTAAGACAAAATTTCTATTCTTGACCCAGTAATTCTTAAATGAAACCCCGTGATTTCTAAAACATCATGCATATAGTTTGTACATAATTTCAAGGCTGAGACTGTGAAGATTACAGTAGTCTTTCCCATGTGACAATCTGGGTGATAAATACACCCTAGTATCAACAACGTGAAAAAAAGTCTCAGCTATGGACTTCTTTCCATTACAATTCCTCTGTGTGACTAAGTCTGTAGTTTCAGATGACAAGACTGCTTCTTTTATGGGAAATCAGTCATTTTGTGAAAAAATCAATTAACAGTATGCAAAAAAGCTGGACTAAAAGAAACTAAGAGAGGTTACCTTCCTAAGTTGCTTCTTCCAATCTGATGGACTTTCATCCTTAATGAGCTTCACCTCTGTTATCACATTTAACCTTTCTCCCACTTATAGACCACTCCAAATTTGCCAAAGGGCTGGGCAAACAGCATTTATTACAACACTTCCAAACCCATCTCCAAAGAATATGTGCCCAATGAAATATTCCACAAGGGCTCAGTCACACCTTTTCATTTGTAGGTAATTAAAACTCTTTTGAAGTGTAATTTTGAGTCAGGTCCTATGAAGGATTATTTTTATGATAAAGGAGTGTGTGCTTATTCAGAGAAATATGTAACTGGTAAGGACAACAAAGTGGTGGTTGATCTATCACAGCAGATCTGTAAAGATTCAGTATGTTAAAAAAAAATCAGCCTGTTTTTTGAGAAAATGTAGATTTTCAAGAATCTGAACCTTATAGAAATAGCCAAGTTTTGGTGTTCAGTCCCCAGTTAGAATACCAATAGAGATATAGAACATAATTTTTTTTTATGTAAAGAAGATAACTATCATGCAAGAGAACACTTTGTAGATAAAAAAAGTCATACCATTCTGTGAGGCAGCGGTTGCCAGAGCCAGACTCACATTGGCAGATGACACGAGTGCATCTTCTGGCACATACATGGCCCCCACAAGGTCATGGATGTTGATCAGTGGGTGGAGCTGTGCCACTTGCTTTGGGGTGATAATTTCACAAGGTATCCCCATTACACTACCACAGAACATAAAAATGCCAACATTAGTCTTGCAGGAGGGCTGGTGCAAACTTAAGATCAGTTTTATTTCCTGCTTATACGTACTTCAGTGATGAAGCAATGCGTTTCAGAGAGATTAGTCGATCCTGAGTCTGAGCCAGTGAAATAGAGCCTGTCTTCATGTACCCTATGACAATGACCAAAGTCAAGTCAGATTTGGACAGGATCTTGAGTATCTTTTAATCTCAGACCCATTGCTTTAATTGCAGACCCATTGCTTCCACTACTCAGGAGCCTGGAAATCCCAGATCCCCAAATAACTTTAAACACTTATCAGCTAGTAATTAAAAACTGCATTAGTCAACTTTCCAAAAAAGCAATTTAATTTTGACTTGTAGTAGAAAGAATTAGAACACATTTACTCATGTTTATAAAAAAACCCCTAAACTTCACACATGGTACCTCTTAAAAGGGAGAGGTTACTGGCAGAAAAAGCGATCTAATAACTACTCAGAAGAATAAAACTTCAACAACTAAACGCAGATATTTTGTGACTCCACCACTTGCAATAGAGTAATACTAATCTTGATTACAGGCACAATTATTAACCTCTGTTGAGTCTGACATATATCACAAGTCCTTGTCAGCAGAAAACTTTCAGTGACCAAGTCCTTCCCATCAGGTACATGCCTGAGCATTTTGGAGGGAGAGGGAGAATTTCAACACAATGTTTTCTTGTTATTTCCAGGGTGAGACTAGAGTAAGATACCTTGCTTTGCCCACATGCTTCTGTTAACCACCTTCTCTTTTTGAGAAGTGAATTGGTGCAGAAAATGGGCCATTTGCTCCAGTCACTGCAATATACTTTTTAGCATCTTTGTGAAAATTCACCTAAGTTTGCCCAAGTTACAGACAACATAAAAATTGTCACAGTTTGCAGGCCGTCTGCCTTCGGTTTGCCCATCTGATACCCTTCTTCCCATTCTTCTGATTACATCAGTAACATCCCTTTGCATCTGATTCAGTCCAAATGTATCATTTTTGAATGGGAACCACCAGCTCTTAAGACACTGTAAAATTACGTTTGTATTTCAGTGTCAATACTTCGATTATTTCCCAAAGATTACTCCATGATTACACTTCCAGTACCTGTTTTTACTCCCGTCTCTTGTTCCAGCTGCTGGTAGAGCTTGTTAGAATAGTCTGCCATCTTCAGCTCTATGGACACGTGCCTGGCCGTGCTCACAATGCCAGCACAGAAGCGAGTGGTACCAGCAGCCAACCTGCAGGAGAAGTTGCAAAGAAGGCCTCATCTGGCTGACAGGAGGAGAGACGAGCACCCCCAGTAAGGCTGCTCCAGCAGCTCTGCTGACAGCACAAACCAGACAGCAACCTCTCCCCCAAAACATATCAAACCAGAAGCTGGAAGTTGGATGATGTAGGGATAATGCAACCTCTAGAATGCTTCTCCTTTAGCTCACTTTTGAAAATGCACTGTATTCCCAAACCATCTCTCCTAAATGCTGAAATTTTTCAAAGAAAGCAGTTCAAAAAGAAAAAATTACCTTATGCTTAAGTCGACCTGCCTACCTGATTCTTTCTTTCTCCAAAGCAGGATTTCCCTCAAATGAAAATCACCTTGGATTTGAGGCTTGCAACTTTGCAGTTTACAGGAAGAACAAGTCCCTCTTACTGTGCAGCAACTGCCATAGATAGGTACACATATTTCTTGTCCTTTTTAAAATTGCCCTTAAACCACTGTCCATCTAGCTATTTGGTGAAGGGATGCTGTAGACATAGAAACTTATTAAAAGCTCGCTGCAGCACAGACAGGGGAAGACAATTAGATTTAAGCATCTCCCTCACAACCTGCTTCTGCAATACTTCCAAGCCATATTCCCTGCTGCTAAAGCAATCCTGCACTTTCCCACTTGCCTACGAAAGCCTTTGACAAGACTGCTTTTGGCCTAGCATGCCCATAATCTCTCAGAAATTCAACCTGAGAATCAGTTGAGTAAGATATTCTTTTTGCTACATCCTTACTCAATGACAACCACAACAGCTGAAGCATGGTCTCACCATGCTGTGCTTACTCTAAGTCGTTTCTGCTACTGCAATGTTCTTTTTCCTCGAGCACGCACACAGACTGAGCTTGTACAGTATCTAACTCAATGAAGATGTGTAATGGGGTATTCATACTCTGCTCCAAACTAGTAAAGATTACATTCCCTTACAAATGAAGCCTAGCACCCAATTTCTCTTGGAAGGAAACCGCTCAAAAGGTCTCAGATGAGAATACCCAACTTCCTCTCTTTGCAACTATAAAGAACCTAGTATTATCTGCTTCTGAGCCATGCAAAGTCAAGGAACCACAGCTAATTATTCTTGAAGGCAGCATTAGGTGGAAAGCTCTAAGCTCGACAGTAAATATTCTCAGTTCAGCTCCTATTTAGGGTGTTAGAAACTGCTGCAATAAGCACCTCTTCAAATTCCTAAAGTCTTAGCACTGTCTCATACCCAAGGTCCCCAAACTGCTTAATGAAAACAATGCAAATCTACCTCTGAAACAGAAATCTAAACAGGTAAGGGCTGCAGAGTCAGCTTTCAACAGGATCTAGCTACTCTGCCACAGACCGCAGATCCAATCCACTGAGGAGCGCACCAAGACTTGTATTCAGCCAAACTGCAACGGCCTTACCTGTTTTACAGACAGCAACTAAATACTGCAACAGACAAACTAGAAAATCTGAGGCCTTAACCATCTTAGAGGGTGCTGTTTTAGTGATGTTTGCTTATAACCTCCCCATCTCCCACATCCTCTTTTGAACTTTGCTAGTGGTATAACGGTTCATATACTTATCACATCCTACTTCTAGAGATCGTCAATAGGGGCTGAATGATTTACATCAATTGTTAGTTCTCTTAAAATGGTCCATCTTTGCCAGCTGCATTGTGTTTTACATGATTACCTGTGATTATGCCAGAGCAAATAGGTATCTCCTGAAGGAACTGTGGTCCACAGCAAACCCACACCAGGGCAGAGCTCTCCTGATCGGAGGGAGCTGCAGCCTGTGGAATACCCACACTGGAGCCCAGTACTGATCATACCCCCCCCCCATTCATGCTCTGTGCTTCTTGGGGCAGTGCAGAAGTGGGGCACAGGAGTGAAGCTGAGCACGGGAAAGGAAAGGGGGTGTTTTAATGTTTGGGCTTTTGTTTCTCACTACCTGAATCTATTTTAACTGGCATAAAATGAAGTAATTCTTTAATTATTTTAATTCTCCCTAATGCAAGTCTGTTTTGCCCATGGCAGTAACTGGTAAGCAATCTCCGTGTCTTTATCTTAACCCACGAGCTTTCTCAGCCTACTTCCTCCCCGTCTTGCTGAGGAGGAAAAGAGAGTGGCTGTGTGGGAGTTTGGCCCTTAACCAACCACAATCACGCAAAGGGATACGCTTCACCTTGCAGGTCTGCCCTGTCCTTGAGAAGAAGTAGCAAGTGTCGCTACTAACGTTCAGTATAAGCTTATTCATGGGTCCAAGTCCAGGTGAAGAGGTAGAAATAACACATTACAGCAAATGCTGCTGTGCATGGAAGTCCTGTTTCTTTGGTTTTGTTCCCAGAAATCCTTACCTGCCCTGCTCAAGTAAGACTATATCCTTCCAACCCATCTTGGAAAGGTGATATGCCACAGAGGTGCCCATGATTCCACCACCACAGATGACAACTTGTGCCTGTGCTGGCAAGGAAACCAGGTGAGGTTCTGCTGTACTTGAGGTACTTTGCCGGGAGCAGGTCATTCTTCTCCATTTCGGGTTAGCCGCTCGCCACCGGACATCTGACAGTAACCGGAGAAACATCCTGGCAGCTATTTGTCAGTTTTCTTAAAGCACCACCTAGATGTGTTCAGACGTTAACTCAGTACCACTCCTTCTAGGAAGGAAAAGACAAGAATCACATTACCACTTATCTTATAATATACAATGTTGGCAGTGGTAAATATCACATGGTGCGTCAGGTGTAAGTGGACATGAGAACGCTGATGACTAAACACACAGGACAGTAGTTACTCAGTTCGGAAACAACAGTCTTGCTATTAAGATTTAAACTTGGTTCGTATAATGGGTACAGAGCATTACACCTTTGTTTGTGACGGCAGCGTAACTTGACAACGAGCAAAGAACCAGGCAAAAGCTGGAAAAGAATGGCGAGAACACTCTCACACCAGCAATGGGTGGATCAGGGAAAGCCAGCAGGCTCTGAAAATCTTTCACAAAGGCCGAGGTTAACAGGGCACAAATAAACTTGATTATTAGCATTGTCAGGTTTTTATCTGAGGAAGGAAACAAAGTCTGTGATCAGAGCGACTAGAACAAGGAACTAGAGACATGGTCTCCGATAACATTAGTTTTACCACAGGACGTTACCCAGGACCTGGGACTGCGGTAACACCACAGCCCGGCGACCAAAGCTGGAATTTACACCATGCCTGCGCTAAGCGGGTTACTGCTGCAGGCTGGCGGTTTCTCTCTTACCCGCAGCCTGCCCCACGCCACAGATCCGTACCGAGAAGGCAGCACGGCACCTGACGGGCCGCTACGCTCCCCGCTCCCACCCTGACGGGAAGGGTGTCAGGGCGTGAAGGGGGCCGGCAGCAGCGAAAACCGCACTGGCAGCCCGGAGGCGGGGGAGCCGCCGCCTCGGCCTGCTTGCCTCCGCCGGAGCCCCCCGACCCCGGGGAAGGGGGCAGGCCCGCGGCCGAGGGCTGCCGGGCCGCCGGGAGGGGAGATCGGGTCGCGATGGGTGCCGGCGGGGGGCCCCGCGTGGGCTGGGCCCCGGCGGGGGACGGGGGAGCGGGCCGGAGCCGCGGGGACGGCGGGGCCGCGCCGGCTCACCTGGGGGAGTGGGAGGCTTGACTGACCTTCCGCGCTTTACGGCCGCCAGCCGCGGCGCGACAGGCACCCCTGCGCGCTGCGCCACCCGCCCGCCGGCCAATCCCTAGCCCGGCAGCTTGGGGGGCGTGGCCGAACACCGCCCGCCCCTCGCCCCGCCCCCGGGAGGCGGGCGCGGCCTGCCCTTAAAAATAAACTACAACAAGTAAAAACCTGCAGACTCTTTTTATTAAATTCTCCCATTTCATCTGTACAGAAAAAAATGCACATTATTATGTTCAGAATCTCAGTAACATCTCAAAATTACACAGCATGGACATGTAAAAAAAACCAAACCAAAACAAACCAAAACAAGGACCGGCCAGGATTTATACACAGAAAGGGAAAACAATTTACAAAAAAAAAAGTCCCATTAATGTCACATTTAAAAATAAAAGAAAAAGAGACTAAGTTCAAACAGCTTCTGCTGTACAACAAGAATCTGCTGGGTCTGTTTTGTACACTGTGGGGGAGGCCTACAGTATCATCCCACGGGGACAGCTGGGTGTGCTGGGGTACCCCCTCACCTCCCCAAAAACCCAGTTCTGGTTTCTCTGGTATGCTGCCCAGTCCAACACAAACATCTGTCACAGCTTCTGATCACCTCCATTCAGCACGAGTGCCTAGGGGCAAAAGTCACACCCTTCCCTTTTCCCCCTACCTAGTTTGCTATTTCCAAGGCGAAGCTACACAAGCACTTCTACTCTGTAAATACAGGGGGTGGGGAAGCGGGGTGGGATTTCGGCGTGCAGCAATTCACCCAGGAAGGGATAGTCTGCTTTCGGTCAGCTATGGAATGAAATTTGGGAGTTGTGGAAGGAGAAAACAGCAATCTGCCTTTGGCCAGTAACCGGCAATATGTTATTACTCCTCCCTGTCCCATACAGGCAGCGCTCAGGAACTTGACAGAGTGGGTACGATGCCAAATTCCACCAGTATAGGACAGAAACAGGGGAACCAGCCAAATTCCTTCATGGATGCACATGATTTAGGTCCCTTCTAACCACAATTCATCAGTGGAAGTGAGCTGGCAGGTCTGGCCTCCAAGCAGGGAGACCACACAAAGATCAGTGCCTGGGAGCTGCCTTGAAGATTTTGAACCCCATAATTAAGAATGTACTTCTATACAAACCAACACTACAGCTGTTTTGAGTCCACAGAGCTGTATTTTAAATAAGGACAGAAGTGCTAGGTGAAATGTTCCGGTTTCATACCACACTCATGCATTCACACACACACACCTCAAAACTACATTTTTTTAAATGAAACTGATAAAAGAAAAAAAATACTACAATCTTCTTTCAACTAAATAATAAAGATGCGTTTTAAGAGAAGTTGCCATCAACTCAAACACAATTCCTCTACAACACTATGGGATTCCAGTGATCCCTCTAGCTCATCACATTTCTTCCCTCTATGTCCACCCGCAGTTTGTTTCTGTACTTAAGAGACATTCACTCCTCTCCATTATTTTTCATACAATGCACTTACTGTGGATTCTTTCAGAGCAAGATTATATTCACATGGATTTAAGTGTCAAGACTCTGGGTGAAATGCTTACATTTTGTAAAAGAATTATTTGAACTTCATTAGGGCTTTTCCAGCCCTTTGCAGTGACACAGACATATGGGTACTCAACTCACTGGAAAGTATTTGAAGTGCCAGGAATTTTGTTCCACCCACGAGTTACTCCAGCAGCCTGCATGACAAGAGGCAAGGGATGAGAACCCCAAGTTGAAACTCAACCAAAGGGCTAGATCAGACCACTAACAAAACAATAAATAAGCTTATTAAGGTCAACAAGAATGAACACTAATGGGCTAGCAGGAGTGAAGTAACAAGGTGCACATCATGCACAGTCCCCCTTACCCATGTCATCTAAACATGTGCCATCACTTAGAAAGCATAACTTGTTAACCCTTGCAGCAGCAGGAGGGAAGCAGAGAGCTGCATGCCTTGCTAGGTCCCACTCATCTAGCCCTTCCATACATCCCCAGGAGCATCAGCATCACTACATCTAGAATAAGCTCTCCAAGAGAATGTTTTGTGATGACAAGGAGAAAAAAAAGCAAGCCCCTCCCAAGCTGCATTCTGTGGAAGGCAGCCTCCTCCACAGAGAGGCAAAGGTCATGAAGAGGAAGGGGTACCCCAGGTTTTGCCACATCAACACTCTTCTCTTGGCTGATCGCAGCTAACTAGCACTCTCAATTAGATCAGAGAAGTTAAAAAGGCTTCCTTCAAGGCAACAGCAGTGTTTCTTACAACCATTTTTTTCTTTCCCCACAGTGGCAATTGGTTACCTGCAGGTAAGATGTTGTGCTGGCAACAGCATGAGCAGGTTATTTTTGGAAGAGTACTTGCATGGGTTTCTGTGCTTTTGAGACCTCTAGATTTTCAGGTATATGTGAAAAGGAGGATGATATTTCAAGACTGGGACTGGTAGATTTCTAGTCACGAAAAAAGCAAATTTGCTCATTAGCAGTGGCAGGAGGCCCCATTTTAAAATGTGAAGAGGTAACAATCCTCAATGATAAAATGGCCTGGACCCTTTGCCAGTGTCATACCTTTAAAAGGTGGGTCTGTGCTCTTACAGTGGCAAAAGGTATCTGAGAGAACCATGCAGAAAATTACACAGTATCCTACCTTTACTTCAGAGGGCCTCCAGACACACACCTACACCACCCACCATCCCACAGTACTCACCCTGAAACTGAATTCTGAGGTAAGCCTGCTGACACAGTCAGAAACACCACTGACCATATACTAACACCACCGTAGGCCACAGACTTCTAGCATAGCACTCCAGGCACCCTTAACCTTCTTTGAATTAAAAAGCAAAAGACCCAGAAAGACTTATATCTGAAAGTAAAGAAAGTCACCTTCAGAGCTGAACAGGGTTTACATTCAGAACTCTGGCTACAAATCTATGATTTTCACTGCAATGTCTTTTAGAATTTAGTGGAAGATGCTATTTCTAGACAATAAACCTTCTAATTAGGCTTTTCAAGCTAATCAGGTTACAGAATGCCTTTTCAAAAAGTCACAACAGTTTAAAAAAAGCCCTCCAATAGCAATATAATTATGCCCAAATGACATTTCAAGAAGCAGGACTTGTGCCAAGCAAGCAAGGCTGCACAGAGATCCCAATTCCCTTGCCGGCAGCTCTGTGAACACACCCAACTCTACAGCAGTAATTTCAGCACTGTCAAGTGAAACAATATACACTTATAATTGCCAAACCAACATTTGTGGTGTTACACACCTGTGCTACCTCAAGAGACATGATCAACCATTCCTCTCCTGCTCCACTTCACATTGACAGAGGGCCAGTTAAGCTCTGTTAGCACCAGGGAAGAGGGGTGAGAGAAAGAATTCAGGCTTAATTTCTGTTCTACCTAACCACTTAACTGCAACCCTATCATGCACTAATTCTCCACTGAACCTTTATTGCTCAGACTTCCGCTACTGCTTGCCTTGTGTTTATAATACTTTGATAGAAAACCTGAAGTGTTTGTGAAAGACTCACTAGCATAGTAAGTCTAAAACCATATCACTAACAGTTTGCTGTCCATCCTCCGAGTGGGATGAAGGTACGTTTGCAAGAAGCTTCAGTTGTAGCAAAAGCTCACAGTATTTTGTATACACCATTCTGTACACGCAGCATCATCAGAATCAGCTGGTCCACATTCCAAAGTGTCTCAAAACCACCTCCACTGTTCTTCTACAGAACGTGGAGAACTGGAAACGTCAGGTCTTGCCTAGCAGTGCACTAAGTGGGAAAATAAAGTTACAGTTCAAGCATCAGCCTAACTTGGACAATTTCAGGCACATGATTTTTATGAGCACATCGAAAAGCTGAATAAAGGATATCCCTACTGTACACATGGACTCTCCTGCGGTCGCTCTAGATTTCACCAACACACTCAGTGTTTCAGCCAAAGCACGTGGCTTATGATCTCCACACTTCCTTGTACTTAAGGAACAATGATGATGGTAAGAAGAGACCACAACTACCAGTGCAGCTTTTCTAAAACACCTTCTTTGGGCTCTTGGGTGCAAGTATCAGGTTCTGGAAGTGTAACACTATATAGTGCAAGTGCACACATTGATAGTAACAATGTGAAAGCTACCTCCCTTAAAGATCCAAATGTTTCTGCCTTTCATACAACGCTATCATCCTCCCATCCACTCCTGCTTGGCCTTCTGGACCAGCATCTGTGCCCTGTGTCCCAAGAAACGCCAGTTGCTATCGCCATCCGTTGTAGTTATGGAAACAAAAAACACTCTTCAGTGCTACCACTGAAACCATTAAGATCCAGACAGGCCAGTTACAAACCACTGCACTAGCCCACAGTAACCATTTACAACCATGCTGAGTGTTCAGTTGCTTTCTGCATCACTGACAAGAGCACTGTATTGCCAGTGTGTCAACACCATCTTTAGACAGTTAACTCAAAAGGGTGATAGCTTAGCAGCAGCAGGGTAAAATAAAAGGAGTGTTAGAATTTTACTGCATCATTGCTAATAAAAAAGTTGACTAAGTAACTGATCAGGGCACTTAATGCCCACTGACAGCAGCAATGTACACCACTGACAGGCTCTACATGCCTTGCGTCTAACACCGTGTCTTTAATCTACTGAAATACAAGTTGTACAGCTCACGTGAGTATTTGATCCTGGTCAGTATTTTATTCTATCTTGTGAGTGGCAGAGGAAGAAAGGGAGGACATCTTTCAGCCAAAAAAATCCACAGTCACAAAAGCAGGATATTCACTAGATGATGACACCAGTGACCGGTGTCCTTAGGTTGTCCAAGACTATGCTCTGACGATGCTTTACATAAGATGAGCAAGATGTCCAAAACAAGGCCAACTGTGGTGTAAGATGCAATTTACCTTTTAATTTCCTGCCTCAATTTCACCCAGCCACAGAGGATGACTAGATTTCAGTACGAACCATTACCTAAATCATATAGTCGGTATGCACATATATGTCTTTCTTTAAAAATTTACTTAAAAACTGCTTGAGCTGCAGGTCATATCAGTCTGACTTGGAGAGTGAAGGCAGTTCCAACAGTACAATAGAGACTTGTCTACAGGCAGGTAAACGAGAGTCTGCTAACAAAGGGGTAACAAAAGCTGCTGGCTGGGCTGCCAGTGTTGCACACAAACTTTCATAGGATGAAGATGCTGTGGATGAGATCCAGGATGGGAAAACTGAGCCAACACCTGCTGCTGTTCTAATTTTTTTTTTTTTATTCTCCTCTCACAAGAGGGGGTGGGTAGACTATACAGAGGAGGGCTGTACAAAACTGGGCACTGGGCAGGCATTTCTTCAGCAGGCAATCCAGGCTCTACCTGTCCTTGAGCTCTCTTGTCACCCGCTTGGTGATGCGTCCACACATCAGGCCGATGAGGAAGAGTACACAGATGCCAACCGTGATCACAGATAGTATGTAATTCTTGGACGGAGAGGTCATAACTTGCATGGCAAGGTCAGAAAAGCCTTCCGCTGGGGCAACCTGGAGGTACAAAGGGAATAAATGAGCCAAGCTGCACTTTCCATGTGACTCTCACCCTTGGCATTTGTCCTGGGTCCAGATGGGATAGTTACATTTTCACAGGAACCTGGGAAGGGGCATAGCCGGGACAGCTGACCTGAACTAGCCAAGGAGCTATTCCATACCATGT